>CM073002.1:135504855-135922355 GCA_037038555.1 Rhynchonycteris naso | reverse complement strand
CCTGTATGGTCTTTAGACTGTCAGATCCTTGAGAACAGAAACTGACTTTAAGATATCACCTTTATTTTTTTATTTTTTTATTCAGTGAGAGGAGGGGAGGCAGAGAGACAGACTCCCACATGTGCCCCAACTGGAATCCACCTCGCAAACCCACTAGGGGGCGATGCTCTGCCCATCTGGGGTATTGTCCATTGCTCAGCAACCAAGCTCTTCTTAGCGCCTCAGGGAGAGGCCATGGAGCCATCCTCAGTGCCAGGGGCCATCTTGTTCCAATCAAGCCATGGCTGCAGGAGAAGGAAAAGAGACAGAGAGAGAGAGAAGCAAGAGGGGGAGGGGTAGAGAAGCAGATGGGCACTTCACCTGTGTGCCCTGACCAGAAATCAAACCCAGGACATCCACACACCAGTCTGACACTCTACCACTGAGCCAACCAGCCAGGGCCAAGATATCACCTTTCTTTAATATCACCAATGCTTAGCACAGAGAAGAAAAACAGTAAGTATACTGTTTTAAAAAAATGTAATTTGGATCCAATACTATTAGTAATATACTGAAATAAGTTCTAGCTAGATTGAAAGACTTCAGCAATTAAGAACTAAAATAAAATTGGAGAAAGAATATGGAATCTCTATAAAGAGAAATTTATAAATACTGAAAATATTAAAGTTATCATTAGAGAAAAAATAATTTTATAAATATAAAAATGGAAACAAAATATTGTTTAAAAACTGAAATAAGTAGCCTGACCAGGTGGTGGCACAGTGGATAGAGTGTCGGACTGGGATGCGGAAGACCCAGGTTCGAGACCCCGAGCTCGCCAGCTTGAGCGCGGGCACATCTGGCTTGAGCGCGGGCCCATCTGGCTTGAGCAAAAGCTCATCAGCTTGGACCCAAGGTTGCTGGCTCCAGCAAGGGGTTGCTCGGTCTGCTGAAGGCCCGTGGTCAAGGCACATGTGAGAAAGCAATCAATGAACAACTAAGGTGTCACAACAGCAATGAAGGGCTGGTGATTGACGCTTCTCACCTCTCTCCGTTCTTGTCTGTCTGTCCCTATCTATCCCTCTCTCTGACTCTCTCTCTGCCCCTGTAAAAAAAACAAAAAACTAAATAAGCAGTAATGGAAAAAGATTGGGAGAAGTGAGATAAGCATAGCTGAAGTTTAGCTTTCAACATTCATAGATTATTGATACAAATATATAAATCCTTACTTGGTAATTAAAAAAGGGAAATACACTATAAAAAAGCACAACCTGTAAAATATTCACTGCCTTAGTAACAATTCAAGAAATGCAGATTTTTGTGCTCGCTTCGGCAGCACATATACTAAAATTGGAATGATACAGAGGAGATCACATGGCCCCTGTGCAAGGATGACACGCAAATTCGTGAAGCGTTCCATATTTTTATAGAACTACCATATGACCCAGCAATCCCTCTACTGGGTATATACCCCCAAAACTCATAAACATTGGTACATAAAGACACATGCAGCCCCATGTTCATTGCAGCATTGTTCACAGTGGCCAAGACATGGAAACAACCAGAAAGCCCTTCAATAGATGACTGGATAAAGAAGATGTGGTACATATATACTATGGAATACTGCTCAGCCATAAGAAATGATGACATCGGATCATTTACAACAAAATGGATGGATCTTGATAACATTATACGGAGTGAAATAAGTAAATCAGAAAAAACTAAGAACTGCATGATTCCATACATAGGTGGCACATAAAAAAGAGACTAAGAGACATGGACATGAGTGTGGTGGTTACGGGGTGGGGGGAGGGAGGAGAGGGAAGGAGAGGGGGGAGGGGAGGGGCACAAAGAAAACCAAATAGAAGGTGACAGCAGACAATTTGACTTTGGGTGATGGGTATGCAACATAATTGAATGACAAGATAACCTGGAGATGTTTTCTTTGAACATATGTACCCTGATTTATTAATGTCACCCCATTAAAATTAATAAAATAAAAAGAAATGCAGATTTTTAAAAGCTTGGGTTGACATTATAGACCTATTAAAAACAAATAAGAATAATGAAGCTGAATATGTATAATTCTGTGGGAACACAGTTATTACTGTAGACATTATAAATTGCTTCAAAGAACAAGCTGGCAATATGAGAAAAGAACTATCCGATGTTTATACATGTTGCTTTACAATTTGATTTCAAAAAGTACCTCCTAAGACATTAACCTAAAAGATAGCCAAAGATGAGCTGTATAAAGAAGTTCACAGCAGGGCTCTTGAGGAACTATGTAAAGTGGAAAGAGTCCAAGAGCCAGTTGCTGGAATTAGGGTACATAACGTAGCGGGCAACTGTCAGGGTGATGCTACTATGATAAGCTCGTGGATTGTGTCCCGCTGTGGGAACCTGATATGAAATAAGGGAAAGAGGAATTTCACAACCCCAAACATGTACACAGTGGCTGCAGCCACATAAAGGTCAGGAGAGAATTCAGAGATACTACATCCTGCTTAGCTTAATCTTCCCCAGCTTCGTTTGTCAGCAAAATTGCTTTCTCTCTCGCCCTCTCCCTCTCCCTCCCCCCCTTCAGGTATTTAAAAGGATGGGAGAGGGGGGAAACAATGTCTAAGAAACCAAAGTTAGACGTGACTGTACAAGCACGTTAATTGGTATGCAATATACATAATAAGGCGTATTACTTGCTGTTATGATTTCAATCATTATTATCTAATGCACCAAGACCAGAATTGTTTTATTAAATAAAAGTCAACTAATTTAAAAAAGTGTATTCGGTGGCTGCAACAACACATCCTCCATCACACATCAGTTCCTGTGTTCTGGAATATTCTTTCCCTGCCACACTGCATGTACACACACCCCTCCCCATCTCCACTCACTTTTTGCCCAGGGCTGACCACTACCCTCCCTTCAGTAGTCATTTCTGTTGCCAGGTTATAGTTGAGAAAGGCTAGTTCAAAATTTCTAGGGATTACGCCTTGATTTCTTTGTAGTGCTACTTCGTGAGTTTCAATAGGTACCACCAAGCACAGTTTGCAGTAAGGAGGAGAACTGCAGAGACTCACCACAGAGGCCGAGGGTACAGGAAAGATGGTGCCCAGAAGCTGTATTCCTGCTGGCGAACCAGCCGAGCCCGAAGGGCTCCTCACCTTGGACAAGCTCCTCATTCTCTCTGAACTTCAGCTTCCTCGGGTTTCACATCATAATTGTTGAACTACAGTCATGAGCTGCATAACAATGTTCCAGTCAACTGATGGACTGCATATTTGATGGTGGTATGGAGCTGAAAAATTCCCTTCACCTTACTGACATAGTAGCTGTTCATAACGTAGCGATGGCATCACGTTGTAAGTCAAGTCACAAGGCAACGCTTAACTCCTGTGTTTGTGTTGGTGGCATAAACTTACTGTGCGGCCTGTCTTATAAAATATAGCAAATACAATTATGTATAGCTTATAGTACTTGATAATAAACAACTATGTTACTGGTTTACATATTTACTTGTTTATGTACTATAGTACGCTATACTTTTTAATCAGTATTTTAGAGTATAATCTTTCTGCTTATAAAAAAATTAGCTTGCTGTAAAACAGCATGCCACATTATGCCCGCAGCAACCTCATACATCTTGTGTTCACTGTCTCTTGATTGCATTGTATTCTCTTGTGCTTGATTTTGTCTTGAACTATTTGGTACAGTAGCGTGCTATACTGCTTGCAGCCTAGGAGCACCAGGTTAAACCATACAGCCTAGGTGTGCAGTAGGCTAGACCAAGGATCTAGATTTGTATTAATGCTTTCTGGGATAGTCCTACAACAGCAAAGTCACCTAATGATGCATTTCTCAGCTGTGCATGGCTGCACATGATTTGTCAGGTCCTTCCTTTCCTGTGAGGTGGGGAGAGTTGTCTGTTATGTGGTTGACCCATAGTCAAGGGGGCAACACATCCCTATACTTTGCTTCATCCTTTTCCTGGGGTAATTTTTATATTCATTGTCTCAATTTTCTCTTAAATCTGTTATGACATTTTTGTCTGGCTGTCACATTTTCATTTTTTTAACAGAGTCCTCTGAAGCGTTTTTAAAAACAAATGCATTTTAAGGATAGTTTTAGGTTTACAGACTCTGAAGCACTTTGAGACATGTAAAAACAGAAGAGTTTTTTTAAATAGCATATATAACATACAAAGCACTCATTAATTTTATAAAAAATGGTAATTTTGTAAATGCTAAAGTATTTCTACATTTTCTTTCACTAGAACAAGAATGGAAATAACGCAGCTGCTAATTAAGGACATGTCACCCTGATTTCTAGCCAGTCTCTGGACACAGTTAAGACGCTAAGCTGTTTTTTCTTCAATTTCTTTTTAATTTTTTTTCAATAGCATTGCTTTTTTTATGAAACAGAAAAATTGCATAAAATTAATCTGTTATAAATTCCATCATCTATAAATTTAATATCAAATATTTAAATAGAAACAAACACTAAAATGTAAATGATGAAGTTAATTCATCAGTGTTAATTTGTGAAAGAGCTAATTATTCATCAGTCATATATCTGTTAGATGTTCTTATAGGATCTTACTGCATTATAGAACTTTCTGGAGCCAACCGCTTTGCATACTTTACAACTATTAAGGATTGACTCCTTAAAGGAATAGAAGACTTAAGGACTTACTTGAAACATCAAGGCAACCTTGAGAAGACTAATAAAGTAGAGATTTGTATATGCACCTTGAGAAAGATCAGAGGATGTGACAATTTAAATTCATCTGACCATGGGTTGTGGACTTCATTACAGATGGAATTGGTCCCTTGGTTACCACAGTATTTGCTTCTCAGAAATGGGGTTAATTCCTGGAAAATCCCTTAGCAAGAGAATTCACACTTAAGCAATATATAACAAACTAGAAATGAGGCAATAGGTTGAAAGTGACCCAATGAAAGTTTTTATCAATAGTCTTTAATTCTAGAAACAAAGTATTGATAGGCAGAAAGAACACAGAGTCTTTAGAGCATTAAGACCCCTCTGTATGATACTATAATGATAAATCAATGTCATTATGCATTTGTCCAAATCTGTAGAATGTACAACACCAAGATGGAACCCTAATGTAAATTACAAACCAGGTGATATGATGTAGGTTCAATTGTAACAGTGTACCACACTGGTGAGGGTTGTTGTAATAAAGACTATTCATGTGTGGGGGCAGAGGGTATGTGGGGAATTTCTATACCTTCTGCTCAATTTTGCTCTGAATCTAAAACTACTTTAAAAAATAAAGTCTGATTTTTAAAAGTCTACTAAATAAAAATATAAAAATGATATTTTACATACCTTAAATTAGTAACAGTATGTACCTGTATTACTAATTTCCATGCACTGGTCCTCACTTACTGAAAACTTTTTTGCTTACTTTTCTTGGAGCTTCAATGGGATGATTATAAATTCATTTTGTTTTGTTGTAGAAATTTGCACAATAATGGGTCTTATGACTCAGAGTTCCTATATCCTGCTTCTGGGAAATTGCCTCATTTCTAGAAGCCCAGAATAACCTGGCAATTTTATGAGAAAAAAAGTTTTGGATAACCTCTATTCAACCTACTTGTTAGATAGCTCTCAGTTTCTTCAATAACCTCATGTCAAAGCCTCTACTGTGGTCCTCCTCCCCTTTTCCTCATATACCATTCTTCTCTTCTCTTCTCTAATGTCCCCTGTGTGGTTCTGTGATCTGCCTCCATCATTCTTGACTTCTTCTAAGGTTTCACTAATTAAACACCCACTTCTTTTCTACCATATACTTTTACTGACTTTTTCTAAAATATATTCCCTAGCTTATGCAACTTCTAAGTAACCCCAAGAAGAATGTATCAGCTTTCTGCCTGCCTTCTTATATTCCTGCTTTTCCTGGCTTCATTCTTGTCTTTGCAAATAATACAGTCCTAAGCCATTATGTAGACCAAGCAAAGCAGGCGTCTATGTTAAGGATAGGTTGCTGTCATGGCCAACAGCACATGTTGGGGCCTCAATAGGATGATGTGGACTCAGGTTGAGGGGTTGATGTGGAGCACTGGAGTCTGGGTGAAGTAAGGAGGGAGTCTGTGTGGTGGGGAGACTTCCATGACAACCCAGAGTCAGGTATTAGAGCCTGAGAAAGGGAAGAACATTTGCTTGGGTTAAGGGTAGGAGAAAGTATGGCAGTAGGAGAATGATAGCATACAGGGAGGGTTGATACAATTACTAAATATGTTAAAAATAACTGGAACCAAGTGTCTCTTGTTGGATAAGACAGTTACAAAGGTAGTGTTGAATTAAAAATGGAACTATTAGCCCTGATGAGGTGATGGCGCAGTGGATAGAGCAAAGACCTGGGATGCTGAGGATCCAGGTTTGAAACCTCAAGGTTGCTAGCTTAAGCCCAAGGTCACTGGCTTGAGCAAGGGGTCACTGGCTTGGCTAGAGGCTCCACCCCAGTAACAGCACATATGAGAAGCAATCAATAAACAACTAAAGTGCCGTAACTATGAGTTGATGCTTCTCATCTCTCTCCCTTCCTGTCTCTCTCTGTTTCTGTCTCTCTTGCACATGTGCACTAAGTAAATAAATAAATATTGGAAGTATTAGCATGAATGCACATACCTCAATAGAGAGAGATATAGGAATAAATATAAATATAAATGTGTGTGTGTGTGTGTGTGAATAAGCAGACCTGGTGATCAGATATTGGTTTTTAAATACCATTCTCCTTAAAAAGAACCAGTGCTCCTTGGAGAAATATCAGGTTCAGGGATGAAACAGGGGAATGGACAAGATGGGTTCAAAGAACAATAGGTATGTGTCAAAGGGACACAAGATCCAGTTGAAGGCAAACCCACTGGCCAAATCTGGGACCATTTCAGCATCAAGATAAATAATGATGTTAAGAGATTATAACCCATTGACTATAATAGGAATTGATGATATAAATGAAAAATAAATGAGGAGAAGAAAAAGTTATTTGTTATGGTACAATGTCAACTGACAAATGTAGAAATAATAATAGAATTAGAAAATCACCATGGGACAATTACTATAGTAATTAATTGAGCAAAGTAACATCAGTGGATCCTTCAACTAGTGGATGAAAGTTCGATGGGAAACAAAATATTTACCTAATCTCAAAGGACCTCCTTATAAAATTCTTACTAATTACAAAGAGGAAAAAACAGAAACTTTATAGTGAAGGAACCTGGCAAACAGCACCACTAGCAATGCATTAAATCAAACCATGTACCCCCCGAGGAGAGACAGGGAAAGCCCAGCATCATTTCTCAGATATTCCTGACCACCCACAACCCACAACCCCTACCCTCAATGCATAATCTGAGTCCAATCAGGAGGAAACCTCAGACAAACTTAACTTGAGGGACATTCTGCAAAATCATTGTCCTGTCATCTTCCAAAGTGTCAAGTCGTGCTAGTCAAGGAAAGGCTGAGAAACGCTCCCAGACTGAAAAAGATTAAAAAGAGGTGACAGGAAATAATGCAAGGCAGTGTCTTGGGCTAGATTCTTGTTATGAAGGGTGTTATTTTTATAACTGGTGAAACTTGAATCGGGTGTGATAGTCATAATGACTAAATGCTGACATCCTGATTTGGGTGGTTGTATTATGGCTGTGTGAGAGCAGGTTCCAGTCAGTGGCACGTACATACTAAAGTATTCCAGGGTAAAGGTATCAGGTCTGCAACTTACCAAATGATTCAAGAGAAAAAAAATATTCTTTGTACTATTTTTTGCAAGATTTTTGTAAGTTCAAAAATATTTCTAAAAAACATGAAATAGAATGTGCTAATTAGGGAATCTTTGGTTGTTGGCTGAAATGAAGGAAAATAATGGTGAACAACTTAAGAAATGTCCTCACTGGCAGGAGACTAAATAGCCAGAGGAAGATCTGAATAAAAACCATGTCACAGACAGGACAGACAGCTGGCAGCCCTGGGAGGTCTGGTTGAACCCTACCCTGAGGCTGAAGCCCTGTAGAGTCTCCTCCTCAACGTCTGCCTTCCCAAGTTCAGGTTTGCCAGAATCAGCAGATCATTGCTGCACCTGCCTCTCTGGCTTCCTGCTTTCCTTTGGTTTTACCAACATATCAGCACTTCCATACTATCAAGAAGATGTGTTTTCAGTGGGAGGGTTTGTCCGAATAATCTAGCAGACCATATTCCCAGAAAGAGAAATCCTACTTTATTCTCTTTATAGCCTTTACTACTTCATAAAAAGTCTGTATATTTGTTTACTCTCTGCTTCCTGCACCAGACTGAAAGCTCTGAGTTGGCAGGGCCCGTCTGCTTTGTACATTGTTGTACCCCACCCAGGGAAGAGGCAAGCATGGCCACAAAGACCCTCTGCTACCAGAGACCCCACACACATTCCAAAGGAGAGACCCACACACATACCCTTCAGATTACCCGAGATAATAAGAGCATGTCTGTTCTCCTACATGTCATCCTTGAAACCATTTTCAAGATCTGGCTTCCCTGGGCTCGCTGACCCCAGCTGCTGCTTTTCAGATCCAGGGCACCACCCTTCCACCTTCATCCCATGCGGGCTGGGATGGCTCTTCTTTATCTGCGAAATTCCACTTATCTTAGTACCCTGCTCAAATGTCAGCTGCTCTGTGATGCTTTCCCCCCATCCCTGGGCAGGGCCCCATAGCGTCTGCTCTGCACCTGCACTGTAGAAGCCCTTACCATATTGCACTGGATTCTTCATTTGTTTTTCTGGTCTCCTCACTGTCATGGTCACACGCATCACTATATCCCCAATACCTTGCACAGTGTCTGGAACATATGGGGACCTTAGAAATATTGAATATCCTAGAGCCTTGTTGCAGATTAGTACTCTCTGGTCAACCTCATCTCAACTGCTTGGTTGACTCTCAAATCACCTGGGAACTCAATAAAAACTGCTAAATAAAATATCCCCCATAAAATGTGACTTCATTCATTTGATATTGGATAAATATGCCAGATCTATCTTACTCAGGTTTCTTGGGGAAGCAGACAGCCTGAGTAAGATTCATACCTAGGGGTCTAACAATCTGTATTTTGAACAAACATTCCCCGTGATTCAGGGACAAATTCTGAGGAACACTGTTCTAGACCATGTGAAATCTTCAGCCCATTTCCCACCCACCCCAGTGTGGGCTGGTCCCCTTTCCAGGTACATTAGTCTCTATAGAACAAGGAAGATGCCCATACAGCTTTGTGTTTGGGATTTTGATGCCAATTGTCACTGTCTTAGATGGATTTCCACAGGGACTTGTGGCCTCGATTGTCTTTGCTGAGCTCTACCTTAGGATTTTATGTGATTTTATGTCCTGCAATGACTCATACTCATTTTGACTTATAGTTTCCATACTTCACGGTTTCCAGTTCCAATTCCCAGCCAGCCATCTGAGACTCCCCGCTCTATCCCTACCCACATAATTTCCCACAATAAAACCACCAGGCCTCCTGGGCCTTGAAGGTCACTCTCCACCCAGGGCTCCCAAAGGTCTCCACCCAGGTTTTCCCTCCCATTCACAGTTCTTCGTAAAACGCTATGACAGAAGGCAAGATAAATACACAAGCTTTGAAGAAAAAGTGACTTCTTTCTCTGTTGTAAAATTGCCTTTTTTGTTTCACTCAGCGCTGGCTTAAAGGGCTGAAATATCTAAGTGCTTAGGCTTCGTTAGCCACCAGCTCCTTAAATGTCATGTCAAGTGAAAAATGATCCTGGGGCCCTTCTGCTTTCTGGGCCGTGCCATGTTTTATCTTCGACCTCCTCAGTGAACCTCACTAAATTTGTTTTCTTGTCTGCTTCTCCCAGAAACCTGAGTAAGATAGAGCTGGCATATTTATCCATTATCAAGATAGTCCCAACAGCACAGTATATCTAACAGTTACTTCCAGGCCCCAGTGAATGTCAATAAGTGATATGACCTGGTCTTCATTAACATGCCCAGGCTATCACTTGTTTTTTGGGTTTTATTTTAAACTGCTTGTTCTCATAGGGTGATAATAAATGAAAGCTTTCAGCGTGCAAAAAAAATTAGATTGTTCTCAGGAATAACAAATTCAAATGTCATTAAGAGCCAGAGGACAATATAAATGTGTGAATCTAGTAGTAGATGTAAGAAAATAAGGCTTGGTGAGGATTGGGGAGAGATGAAAATGTATCTCACCAAAGGTATTCAGATTGGAAAAAACAACAAAAACCTCGAAAAAAAAAGTCTGCTGACCTGCCACCCTGCCACAGTCACCTACATTCTTTAAAAATGTATTTGATCCACCTAGTTTTTAAGCTACTATAAAAGAGAGGAAGAGAGAGACCTAAAACTTTAGTGGCTTAAATGAGACGGAAGTTTATTTTTCTAAGAGGCCAGAAGTAAGTGGACAGTCCAGGGCTATGGGTAACTCTGCTCCATGAGTACTCGCAGGTATCCAAGCTGATGGAGTGGCTCAGCTGTCCTCCACACAGGCTTCCATCTGTATGTCCAAGTGTCTGTGCCAGCTGCCACCACATTCCAAGAGGCATGAGAAAGAGGAAGCAGATTCCTTTTAAGAACACACCTCAGTCGTACACTCATTTCCACTCAGTCACACTGTGTATACAGAGTCATCATGAGTACGGCTAAAAGCAAGACACCAAATGACAGAAGCGGATACTTCTGAACTAATTGAGAACCTATTGGTCCTAGGAGACAGTAACAGTCTCTGCCACATTAGATTTTCAGGCAAATCCAAATATATTTCCATAACCCTAAATCTACTCCCACTCTTTCAAAATGTGTTTATCAGAAAATCATCTCTAACTAATAAGTTTCTGTTCTTTGCCACCAAACTCTCTAGGTGACTAAAGAGAAGTAACCACAAATTCACTTGAGCAGCACTGTAGAAAAGGCAAGGCTAATGCAGACAAGGCTGGGTAGTAATGAGACTTAAGAGCCTCATTTAGATTGGTGTCATGAAAGCAATTGACCACAATTACTACTAATACATTACCCGCTATGACAATAGCTCCAAAGAGAAGAAAAATAAAAAGAAGATAAAAAACTGATCCAATTCAGGGCAAATGTAATGGGCAAAATGTCTTACTTTTTATTATGTCAGCATTTACTTATTGTTGTGGTTTTGAACCCATTTTTATTCCAGGAAAAAATAATAGAAACCCAGTGGGATTCATAAAATGCAGAAGGTAACAAATTAGACCTAAGTAATACATTTTTAAAAACAAAGGTGTGGATATAAAATGGGTCTAAAGAATGAGTTGGCACAAATTAGGTGGTGTTAGTGAGTGACAGGCTAGACCACCAAGAAGGCTGACTGGCTGCCAAATTCTCATCATTCCTAAAACTTACTCCTGGATCTGGCTCCCTGCAAGTGTCTTGCATTTTCGTGCATCTGTGACTTTACCTATTGTTGCTTCTGCCTCTGACACCTCTGGTCCACCTGCCCCCTACCATCACCTCCCCTGTCCCAAGGCAGGCAGCAGCTTTAGCTAGGGGTCTTCCCAGATCCTCCCCAGGAGAGCTAGTCCTTCCTTCCCTTACTCCTGCAGTCATGCTTACATTGTAGACATCATGATCTAAACTTAAACCCTCATGGAAGGCAAGGCCTATGCTTTCTTTACTTACCTCAGTTTTTACTTCCTCGTAGGATAACACCACACACATTACAGGCGCCCAATCAATGCTGCTGAATCTACAAACAGAAGCTCACTCGACTGAAAATATTTCTTGTTGCCCATTCTTCCCCACCACCTCTTGAGTTCCCATACCTGCACAAGAAGCCATGCATAAGGATGTTCACTACCACATTGTTTATCATTGTGAAAAGCTAACAGCCACCTACTGTGTATCAGTGAGGAAATGTAGACATAAACTGTTCATTTACTAGAATACTATATAGCAGTTAAAATGAATAAATTGGTGTGTGTTTATCAATCAGCAAGAATAGATCTCAAAAAGCATTAAATGAAAATAATCAAGTTCATGAACAATATGTAAGGTATGATATCATTTATGTAAATTACAAGTACTGTCTTTCACTAAAAACAGGTAACTACTTTTAAAACATTGCTTAATTCCTTTTCCTTTTTCACCCTGCCCCTGACCCCATCCCCTCTGACAGCTGTCCGTCTGTGTGGTGATTATGGGAGGAAAAGGGAGACAGGGAAGGTAGGAGAGGGTAAAGGGAGATAAAAAAAGTAAGAACCCCCAAACCCCACTTTCCCTCCAGCTTCTGTGCTGTCTCATATGGTTTGCTCCAGTAGGAAGCTCAGGAAGCAAGAACAGATTTCCACAAGCAGGGGAGGCAGGAGCCCACCTTGCTCTGTCCCATCCCGTTCTCAGGTGCCTATCAGGTGAGGGAGTTCAAACCCCACATCTAGACACTCCTGAGGAATCCCTAAGTGATTCTTTGACCACATGCAAGTAAGAGAAAGAAAAACTGAGAAGGATGTTAATAGCCGATAGCCCCAAGAAACTACTCACAGTACTCAGGGGAAATGGAATTTAAATATATATATTTAAACATCTTAGCAGTTAACTGCGGATTCACACTGCAAGAAGGAAGACTAGAAAATCTCCCTTCCCAGGAGAAAGGTCTCAATGCTTTTCCCCTTGATGGCAGAACATCCAACCCAACCCACTTTACCCAGTCTCCAGAGTCTAGGGGACAGTGATGTCAGGAGGAATGTTCAGTGGGAATCAGGAGCCTGGACTGCAACTCTTCCACATTTACCTCCACTCCAGATCCACTCTCTGCCCTATTCCAAGTTCCAAGAGCCTGGGCTCCCAGGACTGTATCACGCAGGCTTCCCTGTAGGTTGGCTTCTAGCCGGTGGGAGATGAGAGTATATAGAGAGGGAGATGTTGGAGAAATTCTTCCTCCTTTCCCACTGGCATCAGTGCCACAGTCCTGGTGGTGTCTGTGTCCCTGCCCAGCCAAGAGTCAGGTTCCTGCTCTCAGAGGGCCCCATTAAGACCAGTTGCTCCTTTTGCTACTTCAGACCTGGCTTTCTGCTGTCACTAGTTCCTGAATGCCTCCCTTATGGGTTTCCTTAACTTTGCCCACACCTCCATAAAAAAATGACCTCATGAAAGTCCCTTCAGGTGAATCATCAGATACTGGGGCCCTGATGGGGCTCTCAGTTCTAGACCCAGCTACGCTCCTAATAAACTGAAGGGGCCTGCACAGTGACTTCTCTCAGAGCCTCAGCACTCCATTAAGTGAGGAGGAAGGACAGATGACATGCGAAGTCTCATCCACCTTGAGGATTCTGAATCCACTTGAGCCTGAGACAGGAGGGAGTTCTGTCTCAAGTGAATCTTTTATGTTTGGCTCTCAGATTTGTTTAAAGCTGCTCCTCTTAAAAGAATGCTACAAATGCTTACATTCCTGTTTTCATTCCATCTGAAGGGAACGTTGCAGCAGAATGAGCTCAAGTTGATAGCTGATGGGCTGGACATTTTCCTAAATTTCCTTCCCTCCCCTGTCCTGAGCCTCTGCGGAGAGATGAGGGTGCTCAGCCCACTTAGACAATACCCCGTGGTCCTCGCAATCCAGGGATAGCCGCGTCTTCGCCAAGAATAGCTCACAACACCACAGCCACCAACTGGCTTCTGCAGACCCCAAACCAGCTCTTGCCCCTTTGCTCCTCGGTTCTTCCCCCGCACAAACTCGTCTCCTGCCTCCTTTTTCATCCACTCCTTCTCACTGCTCTCTGTGTGCCGCTTCTCAAGGCTACTGGAGGGACGAAACTCACAGAGGACTTAGACCCACTGTCTTGGTGGTTTAGTCAAAGATTCTACCAGCGATGAGGCTGACTGGCAGCTTCTGAACCTGACGCCAGGACCTCCTGCTCGTGCGGGCCATCAGCACCTGTACTGGAGCAAGACTCCTCACAAAGCTGACCCCTGGGAGTGGATGAGCAGCTGGCATGAAGGGCATTAGGGTGTTTCCAGCTGGGCACAAGGTATAGATGGCCACCCAGAGCTGCTGCCAGTGACCTGAATATTTGCTTAACTTCATTTGAGCATCCATTCCAAGGCTGGCAGGAAACCTAATTTCAGTCCTTTTCAGCATCCTTCTCAATATTCAAGGAGAAGGCTGTTTCTGGGGCACCGGGGACCTTCTCGTCATCAAGTCATACTTCATGGCTCCTCCTTGTTCCTTCTGGGTTGTTCCTGAGAAGGAACAACTTGTTCTTAGCTCTTGTTCTAGGTCTGCAGGATCAACCACAGAAATTGCTTGGCCAACTTGAACCTGAGCTCTGCAAGTAGGAAATCAGGGTAATAGCTCTGTGGCTATAGTTTTATTTTGTGCCAAACTCCCCTTTTCAAATTTTAGCTTTATTTGCCTTTATTTTCTCCTTAGTTCCAATAATCAATTTGAGAATTCCCTGAAATGGTGAAAAGCTTCCTAATTGTAGGCCCAGCATGGAAACCACTGTGGCACTGAAGAAGAAGCCGGTCCTGCTCTGAGCCCACAGACAGGAAAAAGTTTGTGTCTCACCCACCAGGGGAGGCAAGGGGACCATCCTTCACACCCATATTCACTTCCGTACCTGATGTCTGTTTTGTTCTAAGACATTTGCAAAAGTATCTGTCTGTCTATCCACCTCTCCATGAGTTCCTCCAATAATTACTGTTCATCATCTTATTTTACCAACAAGGCAACTAAGCCCCACATCATGGAAAGTGGCAGGTGCTGAAACCAGGTCACAGAGCCATACTTAGTGACAAGCGAGGACATAATTATTGCTGCTTTGACTTTGCACCACGGTGTGCCTCTTCACCAAGCATAAAATGTCTGGGTATGCCCCCTGTGTTGGGTAGAGCTATCAAGGTGTACTTTAGCTCCTAATGCTTTGAATAGAGAGATGTTTAAAATACCTTTTCCCCCTTCCCTTCTCTATACTTTGCATGGTTCCTGCTATTCTTGAGAATTTTGCCATACTGTGAAGCCAAATCTTGTTCTTTTCATTTTTCAGGATCATCTCAAGGGCTCCATTCTCACTAGCTAGTAGAACAATTCATTCTTATGCCTGGTGACCATTTAGCAAACTAGCTCTTTCTAGGTGCTAAATATTCTATTAGCATTTTGTAATGCGTATAAGGACAGAAAATTCATATATGACATATGCAAGGTACTAAAAACCAAGACACCCAACACTTTACAGAGCATCATTTAAAATGCATTATTGCACCAAAAATTAAAAAGACAATAAATGCTAATTGCAGTGTAAACTCAGTTTTATAAGCTCAGACAACTGCTTGGTGATAACTTTGATCTAGACGGAAGAGGGAAACAGGTTTTCTCTTCTCCCTGGAAAGGAACATGCATTCTTTGTCTTCACAGCGTTCATGCATCTGATAACAAAACTTGACCTTGGCCCACTGAGCACCTCACTTGTTCAGTTTATGTCACAGTAACGAAAGGCCCCATCCGCGGCAAGTATTTTTCAAGATATTGGACAGAATGGGATCACAGTTTAGAAACATCTGTGGACCCCATTCCTCTGAGAAAGCCAGCCCAGGGTCCTAGGACTCAGTGGAGCTCACACACCTGACCTTTGTGGGAGACTCAAGGAGGCGATATAAGGAGCTCC
Source organism: Rhynchonycteris naso (assembly GCA_037038555.1). Lineage (NCBI taxonomy): Eukaryota > Metazoa > Chordata > Mammalia > Chiroptera > Emballonuridae > Rhynchonycteris > Rhynchonycteris naso. Next base: position 135,906,727 of record CM073002.1, on the reverse strand, counting down.
AGCCTGCCAGGCTCCCAAACCAGGACATGAAGAGCTTCCCCTAAACCTGACCTGTGGTGGCGCAGTGGATAAAGCGTCGACCTGGGAACACTGAGGTCGCCAGTTCAAAACCCTGCACAGGTTCGGTCAAGGCACATATGGGAGTTGATGCTTCCAGCTCCTCCCCCCTTTCTCTCTCTTTCTCTCTCTCTCTCTCTCTCTCTCTCTCTCTCTCTCTCTCTCACTCTGTGTCTCCTCTCTAAAATGAATAAAATAAAAATAAAATAAATTTTAAAAAAGCATATTTAAAAAAAAAAAAAAAGAGCTTCCCCTAGAAATGGCTTTGGCTCCACTGGAACATTCAAGCAGGCAGGGGGCGCTGTGCAGCTACCAGCACTGGGGAGCGAGCTCCCAGACCTCAATCCTCATTTAGGTAGCAACTGTATTTAATTATGCAGCTTTAGTCAAATCCCTCAGCCTTTCTTTCTCCTTGAGTGGTAACAAAGACTCAGAACCACCACTCAGCCATTCTAAGACATGATAATATAATCAAATAATGTTTAGGAGGACCTGAAATGACAGCCAAGGTTCTTACGCACTTGAACTACTCAGCCTGCCTTTCTCCTGCCACAACGTCCGTAAGCCCACGTCAAATCCACACACACACACGTGCTCCAGAAGACCTTTCTCTCCCAAAATTTCTAGAAACAGATGAAGGAAGGGGAGAGAGGAGATGAGACTTTTAGAATATATGTGGTATAATATGTAGATATGGGTTTCTGTTTTGTTTTTGCCTTCTTTTCTTACTCTTTTTTATTTTGGTTTCTTATTCTGTGACCTGAAACAACAGATGGGTTTTGTTTGTTTGTTTGTTTGCTTTTTTGCCTTCCTTGGTCTCTGTTTCAATGTTTGTAACAGAAGGAATCTGCACTTGAATACCTGGTGGGCTTCTGTGGGCTGACTGTCCCGAACCTAGTACCCTAGTCCAGCTCCTACCAATGGTTTAGGCAATTCCATGCCATTGTGGCTCATCCAGACCCTTGCTATCACCCTGACTCCACTCTTACACTCCACGTCCAGTCCATTAGAAAGCCCTGTTAGCTCCAGCTCCAAATGTCTACAGTCCAACCATGCCTCCTACTGTCAAAGACCTCTCTAGGCTGAGCCACTGTCACCTTGCCCTGAAGACTGTATTATTTCTAGTTACTCTTCCTACTTACCTCTTACCCCTCTGCCCCCTGGTCCAACAGCCTGAGAGTCTCCTAAAATCTGCGTATCTCTGCCTGAGGTTCCTAAAGGCAAAGTATGTGCCCTGGGAGCACATTTCATTTGAGAATGTGGTTCCAGCAGCAGGAGGAAGGGACAGACACTGAAACAGGTGGAAGCAATACAAGAAAGTGTAACTTAAGCAACTAATTCTTTGTCCCACGGGGACTTTCTGAAGAGCACTTGTGACTGTGTCTCAGAGCCACGCACTTGGGAGAAGAAAGGAGAAGAATGGCTTCTATCGCCCATGATGAAGGGTGGCTCCAAGTGCCCACTGTTTACCCACCCCACCCCTACACTGGGTTGTACTTTGTGAGTCTGAGGGGGTGTCCCATAGCTCAGGTTCAGAAGAGCCCCGGGGAAGGACATCAGGTATGTGACTCAAGCTGGCAGTGAGGCACTTGTGCTAAAAATTCCAGGTGGAATGGTCGCAGCGATTATGGATGCAGTAAGAGGCGAAGTTGAGGCTGAGGATTATTTTTTGCTGCTACTCGACTCACAACCGCCCGACAACTTCCCATCCTTCCAGGACAAACCCAAAGTGTTCCCCATCACCCACACCATCCTCCCACTGGGCCTGAAGATCAATGAGGCACGCCCCGCCTCAAGGTCTTCACTCTCACCCACTCCTTGTCCCCACTTGAAATGCTCCGCTCAAATGCCACCTCATCAGTGAGGTCATTCCTGACACAACCCTGTGTAACACATCCTAGGAAACCCACTCAAACACTATTTTAAAAGTTCAGAACCAATGTGTAAAAGTCATTTGTATTTCTATACATTACCAATAAATAATTTTAAAAATTAAATTAAAAAACAAACTATTCCATTTACTATATCATCAAAACCAATACATATTTAGGAATAAATTTAACAGGAGAAGTGTAAGGCACTGAAAGCTATCAAATAGTGTTGAAAAAATTTAAAGAATACCTAAAAAAATGATATTAGGTCATAATATCATAAAGACATAAAGATAGCTAATGTTTATGAATTAAAAGACTTAATAATGATATTGATCTAAAGATTCAAAGTAACCTGATTAGGCAGTGGTGCAGTGGATAGAGTATTGACCTGGGACTCTGAGAACCCAGGTTCAAAACCCCAAGTTCACTGGCTTGAGTGCAGGGTTGGCGGCTTAAGTGTGGGATCATAGACATGACCCCATGGTCGCTGGCTTAAGCCCAAAAGTCGCTGGCTTGAAACAATGGTTGCTGGTTTGAGCCAAGGGTCACTGGCTTGACTGGAGCCCCCCATAAAGGCACATATGAGAAAGCAATCAATGAACTAAGGTGTTACAACTACAGGTTGATGCTTCTCGTCTCTCTCCTTTTCTGTCTGTCTCTGTTTCTCTCTCTCTCTCTCTCTCTCTCCCTTACTTGCTAAAAAAGTAAATAAATAAAGATTCAAGGTAATCTATCAAAACCCCTGATGCATTTTTTGAGGATATCAACAAGCTGACCCTAATATTCATGTAGAAATGTAGATGACCCAGCGTAACCAAAACAAGTCTAGAAAAGAAGAACAAAATTGGAAGACCCCCACTTCCTGATTCCTTACTACAAGGCTACAGTAATCAAGACAGTGAGATGCTGATGTAAAGATAGCAATATAGAGCAATGGAATAGAACAGATAGCCCAGAAATAGCACTGGGGGAGGCTACCTGAGGGGTATACAGAACCTTGTATGCTTCTTTGTACCTTCTTGTAAATATATCATTATTTAAAAATAAAAAGTTTTAATAAAAAATCAAACGAATTCCTCTCCCAACTCCCACCTATACTCCTCATCTCTTCCTCTCACAAAAGAAAAACTGAAAAGTAGCTTCATTAGTTAAAGTTTTAAATATCAAACTATAGAGGCTTATTTTCCTTTGCTGATAAGCTTTGTTTAGATTAAATTATGTATTAAATAAAAACATTCTGTTAATAAAATAATACGAGAAAGAAATTACGCCTATAAAATCATGTGGCCCAAATTAAAATGTCTATCTATACTTTGCATACTTAATAAAAGCCAAACATAACAGAAAACTATTAAACAAAGTTTCTAACAATTTTTTAAATGACATTCTCTCTTATAATAGTTTTTATATCATAGCATTTAGCTTTATAAAGGATAGTAATCAACTGCTTCATTAATGCTAATATTGCATACATGTAAATGTTTACATATCACATCTCATTTTAATTTAAACTAATTTTCCACAATTCAAATATAATTTCTCTGGATCTCAAAACTCTCCAGAGGTAAATACCATTTTCCCCCATTGGATACACACACTGAGTTACGATTTCAGAAAAATGTTCTCCTTCCTGTTTTCAAAGGGGTTAAGTTCTCACTTGGATTCAACTTCCACTTGGAGAGTTCAGGAACATTCTTACCTGCAGAAATGCATTATAAATAAGCCTGGCAGAAAACTCAGAAGGAAAAGCATGCTAAGACACAGAGAACTCTTTAGGAGTGGGTATTTGAAGAGAGTTAGAAAGAAGAATAGGAAATGTCCAAGCTGCAAAGTAAATTATGATGATGCAATAGGAACGAAGAAGACTTTTAGGCTCCAAGAGTGAATTATAAACATAAATATAGAACTCCCTTAAAGGGTTTTTAAAACAAATTATGAAAATAAGACTGTTTGGAAGTGTTGCTACTTGTAAATATCCCCTGGATATTTTTATTTTTTTACATGGACATTAGCATAAATCTTTATAAAGTTAGTAGTCTTACTCTCATTATTTATTCAGCACAATAAATTTCACTCTATGTTCTCAAGCTGTCATTTCCTGATGAGTTTTTCCTACTCTTCTTTGTTTTCTATCTCCCTTCCTTAAACTAGGGGTTTCACATCGCCACCACTGTATTCCCTGCGTGGATCGAGAGCCCTTCCACAGCAGCTCCTTCATGAAAGGCAAATCCCATGCAAACCCAATCACGGTTCCTTGCACCCCATCTAGGTTGAGTCCCGACGGATGGTTAAAGCTCCTGAGACGGTCCTTCTGCTTACAGCCCCTCCCAGGGCAGAGCAAGCCCAGGAACATAGAATTGAAACTAGCTTCAGCACCTTCAAAGACTGAGAACAAGGGTTACCTTCCTTCCCCATGATCCTACCTCTCCTCACAAGACATTTCTTCTAGGAAAATCAAGTCTCCTCGCCATGGTCCCATCTTTTCAGTAACAATAGGCAAGTTTTGGTCCCTACCTTTATAGTGACAAGGAAAGAAATAGAGGTTAATTTTGGTAGCTCCCTCCGACCCCCAATTAAGTTTCCTCATGCATGAATAAAGATTTTCATATAAAAAATATTACAAAGCCCTATTTGTCCCCTTCACTCCTGCCAAGTGACACAACTTTCAGCATCCACTGAGTAGCAAAATACCTCATGCCCGAAAAAGGGGCTATGAATTCAATAACTTTCTAAGTTAATTTGTATTAAATTTATCACAGTAGCATAAAGTACTGTAGTATATTGCTGAAATCATGTCTGAGGCCTGTTATCTACTTGGTTCATCGCCAGAGCATGCTAATGGGTCTTTTACAATAATTCTTCACCCCATTCCCAGCTTGGAAATCACTGCTCTGGGGTATGTCCCTGAAGCAGTGAACTGGAAACTGTTTCCCATGGCAGGAACATGTTCACCTGGGAGTTTAAGAGCAAGGCCATGGACAATGAATGAGAAATGTAAAACGTCATAAAAGAACAAACAATGTACATACAAGTGATTCGGAGGGTTTGCTGAGATACCTTGGGAGTCATTCATGAGTGCTGATGCCTGCTGGATAGTTGTACCAAACATGGGACCTTATGTCAAGGCAAATCTTTTCCAGATCTTAGGGAGAATCACACACAAGACCATGCTTGGTATCACTCTTTTTCTGCATTGCTGTTTCTTTTTTGATGTTTTGTTTCTGGGTGAGTTTGCATGGGCCGCCTTTTTTTATGATCTCCACAGGAAGCCTGGCTCTGACCTCTGAGAGCTCTGTGTTGCCTGTGCAGTGTTGGTAACACCTGTGTGTGGATGAGCCAGAACGTGGGTAGGGGTGGGCAGGGCAGGAACACTGCGGGCCTGTCTGATACTCTGCCATCTCCAGAAAAAACAGAAGGGTTCTGCGTACATGATTTTTCTCTCCTCACTCAAAAGACAGTAGATAGTTGTGTAGAAATACCCAAGTTAGCCAACTCAAAATATAAAGAAAAGTGAACCTTTGCATTCCACCCTTATCTTCACTCACAATCTGACTGAACAAGTACCACAGAAAATAGTACAGAATAAAATAAACAGAAATCCAGCTATAAACTCTAATTTGCCCAGGAGTTGATAAGATTCTTCAACTGTGTAACTGTGAAATATTTGCTGAACAAACATTTTGTTATCACTTATCTACCTCCAGTGAAAATTAATAAACTAGATTATAAATTTTCTAAATTTCAGCAGCCCTTTTGCTTTGATTGGCTTAAAAACACTCATAAGCACATACATATCTTTAAAATCATAGAAATCAAGAATTTTCACAAAATAAACAATTACCTGAACTTCAAATGCTTTAAATGAGCCAGTCTTTTGAGAAAGCTTTAATGAAACAGTATCTCAAGAAAAAAAATAATGGGGGGTGGGTGAGAGGAGAGCTTAGCTGGAAATGAAATTACTGCCCTTGGTTCTTAAGTCCTAAGATAAGAAGAAAGAAATGCAAGTTATAGGGAGAAAATAATTCTAAGAGAGCTCTAGTACTTTTAAACAAAAGTTTAAGAGTTTCGAACAGGTACATAAATATAAGCAGAAATTCAGACAATATTTCTAATCCAGGTTAATCCTTGACAAAATAAACTTTTCCCAGTTTTATCACAGTATAAAAAAAATTAATAAAACTTGACTTTATTTTCCCATGAAAAGTCTATTTTAAGCTATCTAAATTTCCTAAAATAATTTTATGGGTCAAGTAAATCATTTCCAGAAAATATTTAGAACTATGGAAAATAAAAATCATAAATTCTAAATCAAATTAAAATAAGCCATGTCTTTTTTGAAAAGGATTAATTCTTATGACTCTGTACCAAAACTTTTAAGTCATCTCTCTGGTAAACTCAATCAATATGAATTGTGTTCTCTGTGTTGAAAAACATAAATAAGTATAATTCCCCAAATCCTTAGTTAACTGTGAGAACTTTGACTAATACCTGTATTAAATTGAGAGATTTTTGGTTACTTGAACAATCCTTTAAAAATTAAAATTAATAGAAATAAAGAAAATACAAAACACCAAGCACAGTTTATATATACAGAGTGGAGCAAAAGTATGTTTACAATTGTTTCTATGGAAAATAATACAATAATTAATAAATAATAATACAAGAATAAACTCTGTGTTTCATGTACTCACAACTGTAAACCTACTTTTGCCCCAGCCTGTGTGCATATATATCTTGTTACACATTATAGAGAAGCTATCAGTTAAGAAATGGGCAAGGCTGTGCAGATACCTTGGGGCACATAGCATAGATGTTTCGTTTTCCTACCTCAAGAGGGTGACGTGGAAGATGCAAATGTAGACTGTGTGTGGATATGAGGCAGAGCAGCCCAAACTGGAGCTCTGCTGGTCTTCAAGGTCCTTGTGTTGACAGACTGTTCTCAGCGACCTGCCTCCTGGAAGACTCTGTACCTGTAGAGGGAAAGTCAATTGCCTCAGTCAAAAGTTGAAACCAATAATAGAGCTTGAGACTCCACTACGTATCATCATTACAAAGAAATATGAATGCATTTATAAAATAACAGATATGATTTACCTAAGAGTGTCTATAGGCAAAAGGAAGATTATTTTGTCCTAATAAAGTCTGATCATGTAAGAATGTGAAATGAAATAGTAATAAAAACAAATTTTGAGGGTACACAATGAGTCGTAGGTCAGAGGAAAAAGGAATAATATTATCCTTGGTTTTATAACACCTGCAAAAAACAAATTTGAAAGAAGTACTAAGAAGTATTAAAATGCTTACCAAAATTGGCTTAATTTTGATATATTTATTTATAATGTAGAATCCAGAGATTGGCAACTTTTTCTGTAAGAACCACATAGAAAATACTTCCAATTTTGTGGGTCACAGACCTCAGTTGCAGTGATTTGATTCCTCTGTTGTAGCTTGGAAAGTATCAGAGACCACAAGTCAACAAATGGATGAGGCCAGATTTGACCCGTGGGTCCTAGCTTTAGACCCCAGAAACAGATAAAAGGCTGTGGATTCTCAAAAAAAAAAAAAAAAAAAAAAAAAAAGTTACACAGGTGGCATACAAAAAGAGTAATACTAGAATTTAGTTTCCTCCTGTGCAAATGACAAATTGATCTTTGAGTAGTTTGCTCTTAACAAGAGACAGTAAAGATCATTCTATACCTTCTCTGTACTCAGCAGCCTCTTACCTCCCTGTACTTGACTAGTTTGTGAAATCAATTTTAACAAAAGTCCACTTTTGAAAAAGCTAGGATTTCTAATAATTACAGTACAGGTTGCTGGGGTTATTTTCTTTTCTGTCTAAGACTAATCATTTCTTACCTCTAGGCACCTATGACTTTAGCTCATACTTCATTTCCTTAGACAAATATTTTGGATACCGCCTTTCCCAATTTAGGCCCCACATTCAAAATAATTCATCCTTTATCATCTAACTAATTTGGGGGATTTTCTGAGGTTAGATAATATCAAAGGTTTGCTCCACTTCCTTTAAAAATAAATAAACCAAAAGAACCGCTGCAAAATAATTGGATATATTGGAAATTCTTCATATTTTCACTCACCTCCGCATTATCAAAGCCCACAAATGAAAGAGCTAGCATATCAGAAGGCAAGCTCAACCTCTTTAAGTTAATTATATACAAGTAAAATCTTATTAACATTTATGTGTTTTGGAATTGAATATCTTTCAGGCTAGATAGAAATATACTGATGATCATATACAAAGGCTGCACAATAAGTTCCAACAAACGAATGTTTTTAATTAAAATTTTGTTTCTGGGCTTAAACATCCTTGCTATTTAGGAAAAATAACACATTATGTTATGACTTAAAAGGCCCTGAAAACTTGTCAATGCCCACCTTATCTACTCTGGGGTAATTATCAAATGCTTATAAATTCCATAATGTTTACGCATCAAGAAAGGCAACTACTATCCCTCTCTCTGATATTGTTATAATAAATTAACCTTAGCCATTCAATGTTATCACTGACAAGTGTTTTTCTGTTTTTCCCACAAGGATGCCTGAAGGTTCCAGCTATAAAATATAGATCGAAAATGTGAGTCTTTTAGAAGAAATTTCAAAAGAGCCTCAGAAAGTCCCAGGTTCCCTTAACTAGTAATATTAAAGCAATAGGCTAAGGATGTAGGCTTGCCCAGGTAAGCTGGCACTGCCATCACCAACAAACATCTGTCAGTCAAGACCAAAGGCCTATGTTAGTTATTCTATAACTCTTCGTCCAGAAGCAGATAAATTCATGAAAGTAGGTTGCTAACTAACCTAAGAGCAGCAAAAAAAAGAATTTCCAGGAACAAATATAACTGACTCAGGTGTGATTAATGGTGGGGTTTTTTTCTTTTCTTTTTCTTGTATAAATTTTAATGGGGTGACATTAATAAATCAGGGTACATATGTTCAAAGAAAACATCTCCAGGTTATCTTATCATTCAATTATGTTGCATACCCATCACCCAAAGTCAAATTGACCTCTGTCACCTTCTATCTGGTTTTCTTTGTGCCCCTCCCCTCCCCCCTCTCCCTTCCACTCCTCCCTCCCCCCACCTAGTAACCACCACATTCTTGTCCATGTCTCATAGTCTCACTTTTATGTCCCACCTATGTATGAAATCATGCTGTTCTCAGTTTTTTTCTGTTTTACTTAATTCACTCCATATAATGTTATCAAGGTCCATCCATTTTGTTGTAAATGATCCGATTTCATCATTTCTTATGGCTGAGTAGTATTCCATAGTATATATGAACCAAAGTTTTTTAATCCACTCTTCTTCTGATGGACAGTTGGGCTGTTTCCAGATCTTAGCTATTGTAAACAATGCTGCCACGAACATGGGAGCGCATTTCTTCTTTTCGAACAGTGCTATGGTGTTCTTAGGGTATATTTCTAAGAGTGGGATAGCTGGGTGAAAAGGCAGTTCGATTTTTAATTTTTTGAGGAATCTCCATACTGTTTGCACAGTGGCTGCACCAGTCTGCATTCCCACCACCAGTGCAGGAGGATTCACTTTTCTCCACATCCTCGCCAGCACTTGTTCTGTGTTGTTTTGCTGATGAGCGCCATTATAACTGGTGTGAGGTGATATCTCATTGTGGTTTTGTAACTTGCATTTCTCTAATGATTAGTAATGACGAGCATTTTTTCATATGCCTATTGGCCATCTGTATGTCCTCTTTGGAGAAATTTCTATTCATTTCTTTTGCCCATTTTTTGATTGGATTGTTTGTCTTCCTGGTGTTGAGTTTTATAAGTTCTTTATAAATTTTGGTTATTAACCCCTTATCAAACGTGTTGTCGAATATGTTCTCCCATTGTGTGGTTTGTCTTTTTATTCTGTTCTTGTCTTTAGCTGTGCAAAAATGTTTTATCTTGATATAGTCCCATTTGTTTATCTTGCCTTTTGTTTCATTTGCCCGTGGAGATAAATCGGCAAATATATTGCTGCCACAGATGTCTGAGAGCTTGCTGCCTATGTTTTCTTCTAAGATGCTTATGGTTTCACGGCTTACATTTAAGTCTTTTATCCATTTTGAGTTTGTTTTTGTGAATGGTGTAAGTTGATGGTCTAGTTTCATTTTTTTGCAGGTAGATGTCCAATTTTTCCAGCACCATTTGTTAAAGAGGCTGTCTTTACTCCAATGTATGTTATTTCCTCCTTTGACAAATATCAGTTGTTCATAAAGGTGTGGGTTTATTTCTGGGTTCTCTGTTCTGTTCCATTGATCTATGTGCCTGTTCTTATGCCAGTACCAGGCTGTCTTGAGTACAATGGTCTTGTATTATACCTTGATATCCGGAAGAGTGATACCTCCTGCTTTATTTTTTCTTTTTAAGAATGCTAAGGCTATTCGTGTTCTTTTTTGGTTCCATATAAATTTTTGGAATGTGTGTTCTATATCTTTGAAGTATGTCATTTGTATTTTAATTGGTATTGCATTGAATTTATAAATTGCTTTGGGTAATATAGATATTTTAATAATGATTATTCTTCCTAGCCATGAGCACAGTATATGCTTCCACTTGTTTGTATCTTCCTTGATTTCTTTTATCAATGTTTTATAATTTTTCAAGTACAAGTCCTTAAACTCCTTGGTTAAATTTACTCCTAGGTACTTTATATTTTGGTTGCAATAGTGAAGGGGGTTGTTTCCTTAATTTCATTTGCTGACAGTTCATTGTTAGTATATAAAAATGCCTCTAATTTCTGAGTATTAATTTTATATCCTGCCACCTTGCTGAATTCATTTATCATGTCCAGTAGTTTTTTGACTGAGACTTTAGGGTTTTCAATATACAATATCATATCATCTGCAAATAATGACAGTTTTACTTCTTCTTTCCAATTTGGATACCTTTTATTTCTTCTTCTTGTCTTATTGCTATGGCTAAGACTTCCAGAACTATGTTGAATAAGAGTGGTGAAAAGGGGCACCCCTGCCTGGTTCCTGATCTTAAGGGGACTTTTAATTTTTGCCCATTTAGTATAATGTTTGCTGTGGGTTTGTCATAGATGGCCTTTATCATGTTAAGGAATGTTCCCTGTATTCCCACTTTACTGAGAGGTTTGAACATTAATGGGTGCTGGATTTTATCAAATGCTTTTTCTGCATCTATTGAAATTATCATGTGATTTTTGTCTTTTTTGTTTATGTGATGAATCACATTGATTGATTTGCAAATATTGAACCAGACTTGCCTCTCCGAATAAATCCCAATTGATCATGGTGTATGATTTTTATTCATATATTGCTGGATCCGGTTGGCTAATATTTTGTTGAGAATTTTAGCATCTAAATTCATCAGGGATATTGGCCTATAATTTTCTTTCTTTATGTTGCCTTTTCCTGGTTTCGGGATCAGAATTATGCTCGCCTCATAAAAGGAGTTTGAAAGTCTTTCTTCCTCTTGAATTTTTTGAAATAGCTTGAGGAAGATAGGAGTTAGTTCTTTGAATTTTTGGTAGAATTTACTTGTGAAGCCATCAGGCCCAGGACTTTTATTTTTGGGAGGTTTTTTATAACTGTTTTGATCTCATTTGTTGTAATTGGTCTGTTTAGGTGTTCTGATTCTTCCAGATTGATTTTTGGGAGATTATATGATTCAAGAAATTTGTCCATTTCACCTAGGTTGTCTAATTTTTTGCCATAGAGTTCTTCATAGTATTTTCTTACAATACTTTGTATTTCTGTTGTGTCAGTTGTTATTTCTCCACTCTCATTTCTAATTTTATTTATTTGAGTCCTCTCTCTTTTTTTCTTGGTGAGTCTAGTTAAAGGTTCATCAATCTTGTTTACCTTTTCAAAGAACCAGCTTCTGATTTCATTGATCCTATGTATTGTTTCCTTAGCCTCTATGTCATTTATTTCTGCTCTGATCTTTATTATTTCCTTTCTTTTACTAGTCCTGGGCTTTATTTGCTGTTGTTTTTCTAGTTCTTTTAGATGCAGGGTCAGGTTGCTTATGTGAGCTTTTTCTACCTTCTCATGGTATGCCTGTAGTGCTATGAACTTCCCTCTCAGGAATGCTTTTGGTGTGTCCCATAAATTTTGAGTTGATGTATGCTCATTATCATTCGTTTCTAGGAACTTTTTTATTTCTTCTTTGATCTCATTGTTAATTCATTTGTTATTTAATAACATGCTATTTAGTTTCCAAGTGTTTGAGTGTTTTTCAGTTTTTCTTTTGTGGTTAATTTCTAGTTTCATGCCATTGTGATCAGAGAAAATGCTTGATATGATTTTAATCTTCTTAAATTTGTTGAGACTACTTTTGTGTCCTAACATGTGGTCTATCCTAGAGAATGTACCATGAGCGCTTGAAAAGAATGTATATTCTACTGGTTTAGGGTGAACAATTCTGAAGATATCTATTAAATCGAGTTGATTTAGTGTATCCTTTAAGTCTGCTCTTTCTTTATTAATTTTTTTTTCTTGAGGATCTATCCAGTGATGTTAGTGGGATATTGAAATCCCCTACTATGATAGTATTGCTGTTAATCTCGCCCTTTATATCCATCAAAGTCTGCTTTATGTATGTCGGAGCTCCTATGTTTGGTGCATAAATATTTATAATGGTTATATCTTCCTGCTGAATTGTTACCTTTATCATTATGTAGTGTCCTTCTTTATCTCTTACTACAGCCTTTGTTTTAAAGTCCATTTTGTCTGATATAAGTATTGCTACCCCGGCTTTTTTTTCATTTCCATTTGCATGAAATATATTTTTTCATCCTTTTACCTTCAGTCTATGTGCATCTTTTGTTTTAAGGTGAGTCTCTTGTAGACAGCATATGTATGGGTCCTGTTTCTTTATCCACGCAGCTGCCCTATGTCTTATGATTGAATCATTTAATCCATTTACATTTAAGGTTTTATTGATATGTAGTTGTTTATTGCCATTTTATTCTTTAAAGCTGTATTCTTCTTTTGCTATATTCTTTTCTCCCTTTGAACTGTTCACAACAGGCCCCTTAGCATCTCTTGCAGAATTGGTTTGGTTTTAATGAATTCCTTGAGGCTTTTTTTGTCTGGGAAGCTCTTTATTTCTCCTTCAATTTTAAATGTTAGCCTTGCTGGATAGAGTAGTCTTGGTTGTAGGTTCTTGTTCTGCATTACTTTGAATATATCTTGCCATTCCCTTCTGGCCTCAAGTGTTTCTGTTGAGAAGTCAGATTTCATCCTTATGGGGGCTCCTTTGTAGGTGATAGCCTTTTTTTCTCTTGCAGCTTTTAGAATTTTCTCTTTATCACTTAGCTTTGGTATTTTAACTATGATGTGTCTTGGTGTAGATTTCTTTGGGTTTCTCTTTAATGGAGTTCTCTGTGCTTCTTGAACGTGTGAAACGTTTTCCAGCCTTAATTTAGGGAAGTTTTCAGCTATGATTTGATTGAACAAAGTTTCTATTTCTTGTTCTCTTTCTTCTTCTTCAGAAACCCCTATGATGTGTATGTTATTTCTCTTCATGTTGTCACAGAGCTCCCTTAGAGTTTCCTCAGATTTTTTGAATCTCTTTTCTTTTTTCTGCTCTGCTTCTGTGCCTTTGTTTATTTTGCCCTCTAACTCGCTGATTTGATCCTCAGCTTCATCCATCTTGCTTTTATTTCCTTCCATTTTGGTCTCCAGTTCTGATACTGTATTTGTCATTTCTGTCTGATTCTTTTTTATTATTTCAATTTCCTTTTTTATACTTGTTATCTCTTTATTTAGGTGATCATAATGACTGTCCATTGTTGCTCTAAACTCTTTGAACATCCTAACTATCATTATTTTAAACTCTGCATCTGGTAATTTGGTTATATCTGGTTCATTCAGGTCCTTCTCTGGGGATTTCTCTTGACTCATTTGAGTTGCATTTCTCTGCCTGCCCATTTTGTCTGTATATAAGAAGGGTGTAGCCACTGGAGTCCAATGGGTGTTGCCTCTGTGTTCCCTAGGTGTGGTCTGTCTGCAGGCCCCCCACCCCCTCTGCCGCCGCCTAGGGCCGATGGGTATGGGCGTTGCCAGCACCAGCCTGGTGCGGCTGTTGCTGTGATTTCTGCCTCTCTTCTGCGGGAGGGGCTATTTTCTGGTGCCCGGCTGGCTCTACAAGCCTCAGCCTGCCTGGGCCTTTGCCTTGCCCCCACAGGTGGGGTTACATACTGCACCCAAGCCACAAGCCTCAGCACCAAGGGCAGGGATGAGCACCTTTGCTCAGCTGCGGACCCCGTCTGTTCCTGGGCTTCTGCCCAGCCCCCGGGGTCAGAGCCTGCTCCCCACGCGGGTTCTTGGGCAAGGCAGGGCTGCTGGCGTGCACTCAGCTGTGAGCCTCTGCCTGTCCCAGGCTTTAGCCCCGCCTCCACGGTCAGGGTTGCCTTGCGCAGGGTCGCAAATCTCAGAGGCCAGGTGAAGCCTGGCGCCCACAGGGCCCTGCTCAGCAGCAGATCTCTGCCCATTCCTGGCCTCCTGCTTTTCCGCTGCAGGTGGGGCTGCGGTCGGGTCCGTAGCTCCTGGACCGCTTTCGCGCATCCCCTCCACCCCTGTTGGGTTAGACCTAGCTCACGCCGGATGGGCCTCCGCCCCTGCCGACAGAACCACGTTTCAGCGTCCTGCCACCACCGTCCCTCCATCAAGCCCTCAGCAATGTGGGTGGGGGCACTGCAGCTCAGACCCTAAGACTCCATACTGTAGTCCTGGAAGCTCCCTCCATCTAAGCAGCTCTGCTCTAAGTGCTGCGGGAGAGCTTGTTTGGCTGGTGTCCTGCCTCCCTTTGCCGGTATTTCTAGTTCCAGGGGAAATATTCGTTTTTGATTAGGGAAGTAACTCAGACCAGGGGTTAGGGTGGCTGTCCCTCAGAGTGTTTCTCCCTGTGCCTTTCAGTCCACACTCTCTTCCCTCTGCTCTGGTCCTCTCCTCTACTGTACCCGTTCCCCAGAGCCCTTGGTGAGTGGTTATGATAGAGATTTTCTGCGCTGTCCCTTTAAGAAGAATCCTGGGTCTGAGAAAACTGTCTCTTTCTCACAAACAGTATCCTCACTTGTTTCACAGCTCAATACTGTCCAAACAGCTCTTCTAGGCTCTGGGACTGCAGGCTGGGGCTTTGTTCCTGAGACCCAGGTCCCTCCCTCTTCACTAAACTCTCTTCCCGCCACGCGAGTCTCTCTGGGCTGCCCTTCACTCTGGGGAGCTGGGGAGCCCTTTCCACATTTTCGCTTTTCCTACCTGTCTCAATGTGGCTTCTTCAGTGTTCCTTGGTTGAAGAGTCCACTTAGTTTAGTTCAAAGTTGGTTTATCCAGATGATGGTTCTTAAAATTAAGTTATAATCCACTTTGGT
The DNA here is from genome assembly GCA_037038555.1 of Rhynchonycteris naso. Lineage (NCBI taxonomy): Eukaryota > Metazoa > Chordata > Mammalia > Chiroptera > Emballonuridae > Rhynchonycteris > Rhynchonycteris naso. The sequence goes on along the minus strand of CM073002.1, from coordinate 135,891,435 downwards.
CTGAGAGTTGGAAGTTGGTACGTCCGCCTACTCCATCGCCATCTTGACATCCTCAAATAAAATACCTCTTTTACTGAAGGCCAAACATGTCTTTTCAAATGAAGAAAATACATCATCACAAGACATATTGTACTCTGCTAATACAGTTCAACATTGAGCAGCTATAATCGATAGAGCAACAACTCTCTTGTTTATGCCAGCAAAAAACAGGCCTATTAGAGTGATACAGCTAATGGTGAAAAATGGATGATTCCATAATGACGTGAAGAAAGACACTTCTCCAACGTCCAGTGGCAGGTTGCAAACAATGAATGTATTTAGTAAGTCTCCTCTCGAAAGCCTTGAGATCTTCTGCCTGCTCCAGCGAGTTCATGTCGGGCAGCGGCTTCGATCACGGACGCGCTCCCGTCAGCATCGCAGCTCTGCGGCTCCCCTTAATGGTGTATTTTTGATGGGCATTTGAGAAAATCCTTTTATTTCTTTGTGATCCATCTGTAAACCTCAATTTAATAGGCTGTGCATATATTAAACTAGAAGAAAAATACTCCTAAATGGTTCCTTATTTCAATCAAACTCTGAAAATTAGGGGGGAAATATCTATGAAAGATCTTAATAAAATTATAAGCTAATAAATAAAAAATATTCTAAGATATGATTCTGAAAAACTGACATAAATAGAACAGCCTTTTCTACAAAATAACTCAAAACAGAGATAACCATGATTAAATATCATGCAAAGTGATTTAATAAATCTTTTTACTTTCTAAGATCATATTATTTACATAGATTTAGTAAAACTATGTCCTCCTTTCTCCCAGAGTATAATTGGAATATTCAAATTTATAACCTTGATCATGCTAGAAGTGTCACATAGAAGAACAAATCTCATTTAATTGGGTATGAAAAACCTATGATTAAGAAACAGGAACAGCCTGACCAGGCAGTGGCGCAGTGGATAGAGTGTCGGACTGGGATGCGGAGGGGCCCAGCTTCGAGACCTCGACGTCGCCAGATTGAGCAGGGGCTTATCTGGCTTGAGCAAAAAGCTCACCAAGGTCGCTGGCTCAAGCAAGGGGTCACTCGGTCTGCTGAAGGCCCATGGTCAAGGCACATATGAGAAAGCCATCAATGAACTAAGGTGTCGCAACGAAACACTGATGACTGATGCTTCTCATTTCTCTCTATTTCTGTCTGTCTATCCGTATCTATCCCTCTCTCTGACTCTCTGTCTGTGGAAAAAAAAAAAAAGGAAAGAAAGAAAGAAACAGGAATGCACATCACATGTGAAAGTGATGCCTATAAATTCTGTACAAAATATTTTAACTTGGCACCTGGTTAGTGGCTTATGAAACTCTTAGCTTTTTTAATTATAATTCCATTCATTGGGATGACACTGGTTAACATAATTATACAGGTTTCAGGTGCCCAATTCTACAATATATCTCTGTACACCATATTGTGTTTTCAACCTCAACCCTATGAAATCCTAGCTTTATTGATGGTAAAGAATGCCATGTTTTGGCTGCTCAGGAACAGTGGAAACTGTGGGAAGCCCCTACACTTATACGTACTGCTGGCGAGAGCTGGGAGAACAAAATTGGACAATTCTTGTTTCCTGGTCTCGACAGACTAACAAAGAAGGGCAATAAAAATACTTCTAGCCCTGTTCGGTTGGCTCAGCAGTAGAGCATTGACCCGGCATGTGGAAATCCCAGGTTCCATTCCCAGTCAGAGCACACAGGAGAAGCGTCCATCTGCTTCTCCACCCTTCCCCTTCTTTTTCTCTCTGTCTCTCTCTTTCTCTCCTGCAGCCAAGGCTCCATTGGAGCAAAGTTTGACCGAGTGCTGAGGACGGCTCCATGGCCTCTGCCTCAGGTGCTAGAATGGCTCCAGTCACAATGGAGCATCACCCCCGGTGGACATGCCGGGTGGATTCCGGTCGGGCACATGCAGGAGTCTGTTTCTCTGCCTCCCCACTTCTAACTTCGGAAAAATAAAAAAGCAAAAACAAAAACAAAAAAAACCTTCCAGGCTCTGGTCTGTTTGCTCAGTGGTAGAGCGTCAGCCCAGTGTGTGAAAGTCTCGGGTTTGATTCCCAGTCAGGACACACAGGAGAAGCGTCCATCTGCTTCTCCACCCTTCCTTGTCTCCTTCCTCTCTATCTCTCTCCTGCAGCCAAGTCTCCATTGAAACAAAGTTGGCCCAGGAGCTGAGGATGGCTCCATGGCCTCTGCCTCAGGCACTGGAATGGCTCCAGTTGCAACAGAGAAACACTCCAGATGGGCAGAGCATCACCCCCTGGTGGGTATGCCAGGTGGGTCCCGGTTGGGCACATATGGAAGTCTGTCTCTCTGCCTCCCGGTTCTCACTTCAGAAAAATACAAAATAATAATACTAATAAAATACTTCTAGCACATAAAACAAGAATAAAAATTCATCCCTAAAGGCTTCACATAACTTTCAGACAGAAACTGACGCTCCAGCCTGGAATCCTAGGGCTCTAGTTTTATTAACCACATCCTAAGGAGGTATTTATGCATCCACTCACATCCCTTTGTTATGCCTATGTTTATAAAACCAGCCAAATAAAAAGAAGACATCAAATTAACGATGTGAATCATAAAAGTGCTAAGTAAATCTATGTGACCGAATCTGCACCTTTGTGGGGAAAGACAAGGAGGGCTGTAAAAGCAAAACTGACATCTTGCTCTGCCTCCTTTATGAGCCAACCGTGCCCCTAGCCAGCAGCACTGCGCACCTGAGAACAACAATAAAAACACAACAAGACATGAATCAGGATTACCTGTCTCATTCTGCTTCACAAAATAAACTAGACCTTGAGCCATTAAATGATGACTCCTTAAAAAAAAATAACAAAAACATAAATATGTAAAAGCACTTGATTCTTAACTTCTCAAGTCCTGATAGCTCCAGATATAGAACCACCTTTGAATATATGAGAATCGAGTGAGCAAACTACTGATTTCCCATCATGAACACACTGCAGTAGCCTTGGTAACTTTTCTTTCCATTCCTTAAATAACTGGTATGTGTTTTATTTGGAGAGCAGTCTTTAAAAGCCTAAACTCTCTTGCAAAATCACTTTGCAAGTCAGCTCCCTTTCTGTCCTCAAAGCCCTTGTCTCTGTGGCTCCCTTCCACATTTACAACTCCTGTACTTCTGCGTGGAACCCCTGCAGAGCGGCTTTGACAAATTCCTTAGGAGCGGCTTCAGGTGCCCTGACCCTGGCTCAGCTGCACCTGGCAGGCAGCTGTCCTTTTCCAGCCACCGTGACATCTGCCTCACGGTCCTAAAAAGCCTTGAACAGCTCTGAGCCTCTGTTGTTGGCAGCTGGCAGTCACACGCTGCCACCTCTGGTACTGCCGGTTCATCATCCCACGGGATCCGTTCAACATAAATGCTCTCCCTCCAGTTTCAAAAAGGCCGGCTCAGCGTAGGGCTTTGGATATTAAATCAGCCAAGCCTCGAGAATCTACAGCAGATTAATCTTCTATTTCCTTTCCATTATAAGCCTGTCTATAGGAACAGAGTCTCCCTGCCTCTCCGCTGCTACCTGCCTCTTCAAAAAGTTAATGCAGCTTCCAATTAGATTATTTTTTCTCCTGTTAATCTTGGTTCTGAGACCAGACGAAGGTTCTATCTTCCTCTGCCGTCATTCCTGTAAGCCAGCCCGGAGGTGATTACCATCTTGTCGCTTCACTGTTCGGACATTCTGTAATTTCCCGGAGCGTGCTAGCCTCCTTCCTCCCCTCATTCTTCCCTCCAAAGTACTTTTGCTAAAACTGCTGCCCACCAAGTCTCAGGCTGTTATTCTGCAGGGTGCAGGGCTGACAGACAGGAAGCCTGTTCCTGTAGGTCCAGACACACTTGAATGTTAGGAATCTTAGTAGAAAAAGAGTTCTGCTGGTGCCGTGAGGAGTCTATAACTGTCCCAATGAGAAACTCTTGCAAACCTGTGAGCCAAAGGATTTTAGACGGACCTGGAAACCCCCAAAAGTGAAATTTCTTTTGTTGAAAAAAAATGTATTAGTGTGGCATTGGTTAACAAAATTATATAGGTTCCAGGTGTACAATTCTATAATACAGTGTGTCCGTAAAGTCATGGTGCACTTTTGACCGTGTGACCAGTCAAAAGTGCACCATGATTTTATGGACACACTGTATATCATCTGTATACTGTATTGTGTCTTCAACACCCAAAGTCAAGCCTCCTTCCATATCTTTTATCCCCTTTTACCCCCTTTGCCCTCCCCCCACATCCACCTTTTCCTCTGATAATCACCCTACTGTTGTCTGTGTCTATGAGATTTTGAGGTTTGGGAGGTTATTTTGCTTAATTCCTTCATTTTCACTCAGTGGTGGCACTGAATAGAGTGTTGACCTGGGACACTGAGGACGAAGGTTTGAAACCCCAAAGTCACCAGCTTGAGCGAGGGTTCTTCTGGCTTGAGCGAGGGCTCTCCAGCTTAAGCGTGGAATCATAGACATGACCCCATGTTTGTTGGCTTAAGTCCAAAGGTTGCTTGGGCTTGAGCCCAAGGTCACTGGCTTGGCTGGAGCCCCACAGTGAAGGCACATATGAGAAAGCAATCAATGAACAACTAAGGTACTCCAACTATGAATTGATACTTCTTATCTCTTTCCTTTCTGTCTGTCCCTGTCTTTCCCCCTTTCTCACTCTCTCACTAAAAGGAAATGAGAGAGAGAAAGAGAAGAAAAACCAAGAGTAAGAAAGAAAGAGCTCTGGCAAAAATAATAATAATAAATAATTATTATTAAAACTCAAAAGAAAAGCTGGTAAATGAAGTTAAGGAAATATCTAAGAAAGTAGACCCAAAAGACAAAAAGAAGGAAAATCAAAAAGAAAGAAAATATTAGAAAATTTGAGAATTATCCCCATGGCCAAATCTGGTTAATAATTCTAGAAAGAAAAAGTAAAATTGTTATTAGATAAAGAATACAAGAATGAAATAACATGAATTTTCAGCTGTAAAGCAAAGATCCTCCTAAGAAGAATCAAAAATCAAAATGGTGCTGGGTTTCCCAACAGAAACAGTGACTGTTTGAAGGCAATGACACACTTTCGAAAGTCTTACAGAGGGTGAGTGATTTCTACAATTCTTTACCTATGCAAACTATCAGTTTGTACAGGGAAGTAAAATTATTTCAGACACATAATGTCTTTAAAAAGTTATCTCAACGTACCCTTTCTCAGGAAGCAATTTTATAAGTTAGGATTGTATAGTTACAGAGCCCATTGCAGTCAGCTTAAATACATAAAGTTCTGTTTCTTTGTCTCTCTAGTAAAAATAAGTCTAAAGGTAGAGAGTCAAGACAGCATGTGACTCCAGAAAATCGTCAGGGACACAGTTTATTCTATTTTTCTGATTGCTATTATTAATACATTCATCTTTGTGGTCACTATATAACTTTCAGAGCACCAGCCATCATATCCTTATTTCAGGCAAAAGAGAGGGAGAAAGAAGAAAGCACATAGGACAAAGGAGCTCGGAAATCTCGTGCATTTATATGTCATTGACCACATCTTTCTGTAAGGGAACCTAGGAAGCATAGCTTTGTTTTTTGCTGAATCCAATGATAGAATGATTCCAATAGAGAGTAAGAAGAGGATAATGGATATTGGTCAAGCAACTAGCAGTATAATGAAAGATATGATCCACCAAAATGAGGGGACAAACTGAGAAAAAAGGTGACCTGGTATTTGAGACAGAGACGAGCCAGCATAGTATTTGAGACAGAGACGAGCTAGCATAATTGGGGTTGACGGAAAGTCCCATACAGCAGGCTGACAGACAGACAGTCCACATGGTGGCCTCCTGCAGAGACATGGCTCCAAGTGATTGGAATTTCTGATGTGGCTAACCAGGTATAAGAAGGTTTAAAGATTTTTACATTCTGTTGGATAATGTGATAGAAAGCTGGGGGGATTACACAAGGAAATGTAATCATAGCATAAACCTTGGTTCATCGGTGAATAGAATATAAAATAATGATTCTGTTTATAGAATGAAAGGGGGACAGATGGCATTGATGGAGCTGCCAGTCTTGAAGAGCCCCATGGGAAGCAGAGTACCAGTAGTCATTCAGTCCCAACATCAAGGCCTTGCCCAGGGCCCTGCTCCTCTGCCAATCCATGGAGGACTAGAGGGGTCAGGGGAGAGACAGAGCACAGCACCTAATTCTCTTCTTCTGCCCAAATTTCTTCTTTCTCTCCAGATCTTCAGACCTATTCCTCTAGTCCTCAGAGCGCATCTACAACCCGTCTCCTGCTCTGTCTGTCCCTACTGGTGAGTAAATCCATATTGTTCCACATCAGAAAGTGGGGTTTTGTTTCTTGCATTTTTAACTTAAAAACTAATGAATTAAGTGTCCTTGCCTGTACTTTAAACTGTAAACTGTTCCTGGTGCCAATGTCCTCCAGCCAAAGACCACCAGGATTACTCTTGTTGTTAAAACGGGTGAGTTCATCTATTGCTTGCTGCAATTCTTTTAAAAAGGCACACCATGGGGAACTGCGGTGTGTCTCACTAAGATGGGGTTATAAAGACCTCAGTATAAGATTCTGACTTGTGGCCTGACCTGTGGTGGCACAGTGGATAAACCGTCGACCTGGGAACACTGAGGTTGCCAGTTCAAAACCCTGCACTGGTCTGGTCAAGGCACATATGGGAGTTGATACTTCCAGTTCCTCCCCCCTTTCTCTTTCTCTCTCTCTCTCTCTCTCTCTCTCTCTCTCTCTCTCTCACTCACTCTGTGTTTCCTCTATAAAATGAACAAAATTAAATTAAATTAAAAAAATATTCTAACTTGTGGCAGGTCATTTGGGAAAGAGTTTAAAGAACCAGTTTTGCTCTGAATTGGCTGGTGCAGGAAGCGAATGTGAGTTAATTCTAACTGTGGGTATCTTAATAGATCTTGTCTCAAAGGAGGGAAGATGAGACCAAAGCTAATGAACAGCAGTCACTCACATTAACCAGAAGGGGGGATGGTTGAGATTTTGTGGTATGGACACTGTTCATGTTTTGCCGGGGGTCAGAAATGATTGTAGAGCAGTCTGATTTTCATCTTGGTGCATCATGAACACAGAGTGGCCTGGCCTGATGTTGATGGTCTGTGACGTTGCTCACGTTTAGCAGGAGAACACCAAGACCTAACTGGTAGTACCAGGTTAGCTTCCAGAGGCCAGGGGCTGCTCTTCTCTTTTTCACTGGTTAGTGAAAAAGGCTTACAGATGTACCCCATCACGTAGGAAATGGCCCATCAGTTATGAATTCATGGGGCCTGCCACACTTGCCTAAAGTGGATGCTCCAGTTTGTCCCTGTTTGGTTCCATGTAGCTAATCTCAAATAGTAAAAATTCAGAGAGGGCCATGTGATATACCTCCTATTGGAAACACACAATGCCACCTGTGACATAGTCATGTCCCAAAATTCAGTGCTAAATCTGATCAAGTCTGTAGAACTAACTACCAGTTTAAAGGAAACGCAATGAAAAAAGAACATAAACTCCACTCCAGGGAAGCAATCTACAAAATCCAATCTGTGAGAACTCTACAAGACAAGCCAACCAATTTCTTCTACTAAACACACACACACACACACACACACACACACACACACGAAAAAGAAATAGGAAAATCAATATATTTAAGAGATATATTAAAATCAATAGATTTAAGAGATATATTAATTAACCAGCTGCAGTGATGAACTTGGAACTTTTGGGGAATCAACCATGAGAATGAGGGAGAGGAAGTGGAAAGAAAGGAGGAGGAAAGGAGAACAGAGGGAGAGAAACAGGATCTTTGTCCTACTTTCAAGTAACTGGTTCGTTAAAGAAAAGACTGTTTATTCGATGAGAGTTGCCTACTAATTGACTAGCTGTCAGAGCATAACTGCTTCTTCCCATCAGAGAGAGAGAGAAAATAGATGAGAAGCCTGAGTGGAGTTGGAGAGGGCTTTGAAAATGAGGGTGCAAGCTTAAACAGCATTTGATACTCTATATTTAAAGTGTTTTTGACTCTAAGCTAGAAATCGTGGAGTTTATAATAAGATCTTGGGGGAAAGGTGGGGTTTCTAAGCCACTTAGCATCAAAACATTCTTGCCTTTGCCCTCCCTCACTTTCCTTATTTCCTCTTCCAGAGAAAAAGAGAATCCCTCCCTTTTCTTATGAGCAAAGCATCCATTCTTCTCTGAGAAAGTGGCAGCTGTGCCCCTACGAACCTCATGGATCTGAGACTCAAGGACTTTTTTTGACATCAGAGAGAGCTTGAATGTAGACGGTTTCAGTGAGCTTATTTGAGGGGCGGCTTTCCTGAGTTGCAAGCTTGACTTTGCAGGCAGGAAAGGAGACTATGCTAGTTAGCATAAATACTTGCATCAGCATTTCTCCCACTTATTCTACCTGAACAGGTGCACGGTGCTTTAATCATAACTGAAGAAAGGAAAGCTGGCAATTTCCATCATCTAAAAAGAGAGAGACGGAGTGGAGGAGGGGGCAAGGAAGAGGGAGGGCGTGAGAAACAGACACACATACTGAAAGGTGGAGAGTGGAGGACAAAGTATGGTGGGGAGCATAGGGAAGCAGGAAAAGCATGAGCACATGAATTTCCATTGTTCTCTGGGCTCTTTGTGATTAACAGATAACTCCTGTAGATTAGGAAAAAGATGGTTTGTAAAAGATTTCTTTCACAGATAGGGTGGGAAGCTAAAGACCTTTTAGAATGTGCAAGAAATAAAGGAAGAAAATTCAAGAGAAAGAATTAAATTACTAGTCGTTTACATTCATCCCTCCTCACCTTCCAAGGAAGACGAATATTGTACAGTGGATTTTTTATTTTACTGAGCATATACGGAGATGTATTTTTAGAGATGCCCAGGGAGGGAAAATTGCTTTACTAAGAAAATAAGAAATAGAAAGATAGAAAAATCTAGAAAGGAAGATCCAGAAAGAGGTTCCTGAAGATCACAGGAAGGTGTGGAGAAGGCATGGGAGAAGAAGCATGAAGAAAAGGTGTGCCTGTATTTATTTATAAATAAGCACATACACACATGTATGCACATACAGAGAGGGAGAGAGAGACTGAAACTCAAGGCAGGCGTGGGTGAGAATATGCCAGGGATGGGTATTTTTGGTGTGTTGGAAGAATAAAGTACAAAACCCAATAATGTACAAAACCCAGAAGGACCTACAGCGTAGGAAGACGTGCCGACACTTTCTCGCGCTCACCATGCAGAGGCCAGAACATATGTTATCAGAATGAGGGGAAGCAGGAAGCATCCATTGAGAAACCTGACGTCTCAGGGAGAAAGGAACTGCCACTTTCTGCCATACTCACCCAAGCCCCAGAGGCAGCTGAACAACCACTGGTTGGGTTGTCACAAGTTGTAAGCTTATCTTAACAATTATGAACATCAAAATTACAAAATCACAATTCAGCCAATGAATCAGCAGTGGATTAAGCAGCTGCCACGTTAATTTCGCTCCATTCTTAATTCACTTCCTGTAGTTTGATAGAGAGGGCTTTCTACCTGACTCATCAAACACTTGCGCAATCAGAACTATACTAGCCATCTGATACCACAAGACATCCCCATTTAAAACAAACAAACAAAAAAAACAGTGTACAGAAAAGTGATTTTATGTTATTTATAATAGAAAGGTATTGCATCATTTAACCCAGGTATTATCTGTACAGCTGTCAAGAGAAGTAAACTTCACTATGGCCCAACTTCTTGGGTCAACATGTCAAAACCTTACCTGGTACCCCCACTAAAATATTTTTAATACTCTTTGCTGTAATTTAAAGTACCAAAGCAAAAGGAATGAGGGCATTTTTAAAGTCCTTATGACTGATGCCCATATCAAACAACCTACGTGGAAATATAGTCACAAATGTTTTACCCAGCATTCAGAAGGAATCGTGCTACAAATAAAAGAACTCGGAGAAAGCAAATATAACCAATTGCTACCAAAGTGAAATATATTAGAAACAAGTACAAACTCAGTAGAATATTCTCTCTAGTGGACAGGGCCTGAACACTATGTACCTACTTATTTATTTTACTGATATCTCACCTACTTCTACAAACTATGTCAAGGAGTTTATAATAATCATACATACAAAAAAACACTGTGTAAAAAAGGAGATAAATTAATATGTTAAATATATAATCTATTACTAAACAATTCTGTTGAACATTACTAGACCACCTTCTTACACCATACATAAGAATAAAATCAAAATGGATTAGATTTAAATGTTAGACTTGAAACCATAAAAATCCTAGAAGAAAACATATGCAGTAAGATCTGGGACACTGCTCATGGCAATATTTTTTCTGATATATCTTCTCTGGCAAGGAAAACAAAAGAATAAAATAAATAAATGGGACTACATCTAACTAAAATATTTTTCACAGCAAAGGAAACCATCAACAAAATGAAAAGACAACCCACTGAATAGAACATATTTGCCAGTGATACATCTGATAAGGGGTTAATATCCAAAATTTATAAAAACTGATTTAATATTCAAGATCAAAAAACTAAACAAGCCAGTTAAAAAATGTGCAAAAAACCTAAACAGACACTTCTCTAAAGAGAACACAGAGATGGCCAATAGACATGGAAAGATGCTCAATGCCAGTAACTGTCAGAGAAATGCAAATTAAAATCATGCTGGGATATCACCTCACACCTATCAGAATGGCTACCATTAATAAAGCAACAACAAGTGCTGGCGTGGCTGTGGAGAAAAGGGAGCCCTCCTGCACTGCTGGAGGGAATGCAGCCTGGTGCAGCCACTGTGGGAAACAGTATGGAGATTCCTCAAAAAATTAAAAATGAAACTGCCTTTTGACCCAGTGATTCCACTTCTGGGACTATATCCAAAGAAACCCATAACACTCATTTGAAAGAATACAGGCCCCCTTATGTTCATTGGAGTGTTAGTTACAATAGCCAAGATTTAGAAGCATCCCAAGTGCCCATAAGGAGATGAGTGGATAAAAAAGCTGTGGTACATTTACATAATGGAATACTACTTGGCCATAAAAAAGAAGAAAATCCTAACTTTTCGGACAGCATAGTTGGACCTAGAGAGTATTATGCTAAGTGAAATAAGCCAATCAGAGGAAGACAAATACCACGATTGTAATTCCGCATATAAATGTGGAATTTAATGAACAAAATAAACTAACAAGCAAAATTGAGATAGATTCACAGACACAGAGAACAGACTGACAGCTGTCAAAAGAGAGAGGAATGAGAGGCTGGGCGAAAAAGGTGAAGGGCAGTGGTGGGATTTAGCTGGTTTGCACCAGTTCAGCAGAACCGATACCTAATTTTTTGTTGAGTTCGGCGAACTGGTTGTTAAAATGGCACTTGTAATCAGGGTTCTGTCTAAGGTGGGCACCTGGGCAGCCACCCAATGTGGAAATCACAAATTTACATTCCTTACTCTTTTTTTTTTTTTTACAGGGACAGAGTCAGAGAGAGGGATAGATAGGGACAGATAGACAGAAACAGAGAGAGGTGAGAAGCATCAATCATTAGTTTTCGTTGCCGTCGCAACACCTTAGTTATTCATTGATTGCTTTCTCACATATACCTTGACCGCAGGCCTTCAGCAGACCAAGCAACCCCTTGCTGGAGCCAGTGACCTTGGGTCCAAGCTGGTGAGCTTTTGCTCAAGCCAGATGGGCCCACGCTCAAGCTGGCGAGCTCAGGGTCTTGAACCTGGGTCTTCCACATCCCAGTCCGACGCTCTATCCACTGCACCACCGGCTGATCAGGCGATTCCTTACTCTTTTTTTTTTTTTTAAAGGAGAGAGTTTTTTTTTATTTCTTTTTATTTTATTTATTTTAGAGAGGAGACACAGAGTGAGAGAGAGAGAGAGAAAGAGAGAAAGAGGGGAGGAGTTGGAAGCATCAACTCCCATATGTGCCTTGACCAGACCAGTGCAGGATTTTGAACTGGCGACCTCAGTGTTCCCAGGTCGACGCTTTATCCACTGCGCCACCACAGGTCAGGCTCCTTACTCTTTTTTAACGTTCATCTGCACAACAGCATATTCTCAGTGCCCGTAATAATGTTAATTTCCTCCATAGGTGAAATAAATTTGACGGAACTATGCTTGTAATATTTATTTATTCATTTCATAAACTCATTATACCTTGGATGAAATACTTTGTTTTCATTCCCTCGCATTTGTTACTTCAGTAAACAAACATATAATGTAAAGAGATAAAGTAACAAACAACCAGGGGGCGACAACTTGCATTGTATTTTTGTCAGGTATTATTTAATATTTTTTTCATTAATATTTTAAAATTCTTTCCTATAAACTAGTTTTGTGTACCTCTTTTATTGTTCCTATTTAAGTATTATATGCATGAAATAATAAACTACCTTTCAGTGTATTTTTTATATATTCTTAAAACAATCATTAGGGCAGAGAACCAGTTGTTAAGTTATTTGAATCCCACCACTGGTAAAGGGGTTAAGCAAAAAGAAAAAAAGCTCATAGACAGACAACAGTGTGGTGATTACCGGAGGGAAAGGGGGGGGTGTCGGAGGTCGAAGAGGGTAATGGGGATAACTGGTGATGGAAGAAAATTTGACTTTGGGTGGTGAACATACACTGCAATATATAGATGATGTCTTTTAGAATTTTACACCTGAAATATATATTACGCTAGCCATTGTCACACAATAACTTCAATAAAAATGAAAATTAAAAGAAGAAAAACTAAGCCAAGGAGTTTATCACAATCACAAATACAAAAAGTGCATTAAAAAGGAGATAAATTAATATAGTAAAGATATAATCTATTGCTAAACAATTCTGTTGAGCCTTACATATGATATTAACAACAAAGGAAAAAAAGAGAATAAGATGGCTTACAAATTCATGTCCTAACAAACAAAAAGGCATTAAATAAATAAATAAATCTTTGCAGAAATAATATTAGTGCTTCGGGATGAGAGACTGTTTTCCTTGCGTAAAATTCTAAAAGCTACTTGTCACATACATCCTCATACAAAGCCATAAAACAAATAATATCTTCAAACATCCATCTTATTGGATCCAATGTCTGGGATAGGGGGTTTTTGTCCATAAGAATAGTCACTACTTGGGCATAATGAAAATTACTGAAATATTTATAACTCCCGAACTTCAGTCTGGGAAAATATGTCAAGCATCCTGTTTGCAACCATGTAATGTTCACAGGTTTCTAAAAGAACCATCCACCCTGTTTTCCCTCCCTTATCGGGGTGGGAGTTCAGTGAGTAGGTTGGCGACTCACAAACTAGGGGCGGGTGGTACTAGAAGCAGCAGCAACGCTGGGAATCTAAGTGCTGCAAATACTAAAATCTATCCTTGTCAAGTAAAAGATGAGCTAAACCTCTTTAAAGGAGCTTCCCAAAATCCTAGAAAATTAGTATCATCCAAACAGTCAAAGCCACCAGAGCTGATGGGGGGGCGGGGGGCGCGAGTGTTCATCACCTTTTGCCGAGAAGGTTCATTGCTGGAGCACAAATGCCTTCCATCTTCACCACTTCTCTCCTCGGACACTGTTTAATTAGGTTAATAGAAACATTTAAGGTTTTGATAGTCTTTTAATTCACCTGCTCAAACAGAGACAGTTGGAATTCAATTTTGGAAAAAATGATACAGCTATCTGATAAAGCTTCCCCTTTATTCTCTCCCTGAACACATTTTTGGTATCTTATTAACATTTTCCAAATTGAATGAAGCCGTCCCTCTGTGTTAGCAGATAACTTAAGAATAGGGACAGGCCAGCAGTCGTTAGCAATTTATCGTCCTTGCTGATAAATCGGAGCCCAGGCTGCCCAGAACATTAAGTTATAGGGCGGTGGAGCCATCTGAAGAGTCACTGATGTGGACCAAACGATGTCACAACACATTCCACTTCCTCCCCAGGCATCAGCCAGCTGAGGACAGTCACATGCATTTTCTCAACAACTCTGCTAAGCCACCATGGTTATAATCTTAAGTCATCCAAACAAAATAAGAAAGCAAAATATAAAACAAACAGAAAAAAATTTTTTATAATACAATTAATTTAAATATAAAAAGAAAGCAAAAAATAACTATGAAAACCAACAAAACAAAGAAACGAGAGAAATCACTTTCTCAAACATATATATAAATTGCATGCGCATTTACCAGGAAATAACTAGTCACAAATATCTAAGAATATCCTGGACATTTATTTATTGTTAAGAACCTTACCACGACCTTGTTATCTCCCCAGTTTCATCTTATACCCTCCCCCTTTCCCACAGATCATGGTGCTCCGACCACAATGCACTTCTTTCTGCTCCTCTAACATGCCAGCCTCTCTCTCTACCCAGGACTTTTGCACTCACTGTCCTGGAACATTATCACTGCAGATCCCCACACAGGCCTCCTTCTCATCATTCCCATCTCAGATCAAATGTCCAATTCTCAGAAAATCTATCCCTGACCCCTTCTCTTACCCCCCACCACCTGCCCACTTGTTTTGTTTCCTTAATTGCACTTTACAATTATATAAAATTACCTATGCTTGTTTACTTTTTAAAATGTCTTATATATTTTCAGATGCAAAGAATTAGATTAGTCATACCATAACTTATGACACACCCTCATCATTGGTCCATACATGACCAATTTTATCTAATTCATAATTTTTTTCTATTTTTGAGTTCTCTTCTTCATGGCATGATTCCTTCTGAATGGTGGGAAAAACATTTCCAAGTAGGTGATTTGATATAGACATGTCATAAGGAGGGAAAGATTTGTTTCAGGTCCCTCTAGATGGCATAAATCTTCTCCTTGTCTTCACACAGTCTTCCCTCTATGTCTGTCTTCAAAGTTTCTCTTTTTTATAAGGACACTACTCATAATGGATTAGGACCACCCTGATGACCTCATCTTAACTTTGTTACCCCTCTAAAGACCCTACTTCCAAATAAGTCCACATTCTGAGGTTCTAGGATTAGGGCTTCAACAGATGAATTTTTTGAAGACACAACCTCATCTTAAGCACTTGAGGTCAAGAATGTATCTCAGTATACAAAGGTTCCTATAGCTCCACATCCCTACCCACGTCTCACATTACCCAATGTTTTAGCTATTGCCAGCCTGTTACAAATAAAGCAGCCCCTCATTGTATTTTGGTTTGCCTTCCCACTAAGTTTGAGCATCTCCTTGTGTTTCAACCATCGGTGGTTCACCTACAAGTCACATGTTTAGAATCCTGGCCCATCTTTCTACTGAGATTATTGTTTTTTCTTGTTAATTTACAAAACTGTTTATTTTAGATATTAGTCTCTTGTCACTTTTAGACACTGCAAATATCTTCTCTAAATCTGTTCCTTGTTAACATGTGGTTTCCTCCTTAGGATAGAACTCCTTATTTTTAATGTAATCAAACCTATAGGATTTTTGCCTGATTGATTACCTTCTGGGGATTCAAGAAGTCCTGCTCCTACCTCTCAGTTATAAAAATATGATCTATTGTATATTCACAATTTTACCTGTCTATGAAGTTGGAGAAATATGGAATCCAAATATATGATGTTAGTAGAAATCCAGTTTTATTCTTTCCATATAGTAAGCCAAGTTTCCTAACATAGCTTATTAAACAATCCATCCTTTCCTTATTGATTTTGTTGTTCATAATTATTTTTAATTATTTTCTACTCTCTATTCATCTATTTTTCCTTACACATTCTGCATCTTAACTTTGTTTTCTGGTTAGTTGGTTTGTTTGTTTTTATCAAAGTTGCTGTATCCTGTTACTAATTCTTTCAAAGAAACAACTTTTGATTTTCTTAAACCTCTATTTTTATTTTTGTTGGTCTTTCTTCATTGTTTTTTAACCTTCTTTCCATCATGGTTTTTGGATTTTATTCTTTAAAAAAATTCGTGAATTATTAGCTTCTATTGGCTTAATGTTTTCCTTCCTAATAAAAGTGCTGAGGATTGTAGATCTCTGTGTGGGAACTCCTTGAGCCATGATCCACAAATGCTAATATGTAGTATTTCTAACTAGTCTGTAAATTTTTCTGTAATTCCCCTTTTACCCAGGGAATAGTTGGTCATAGGTAATTTAGTTTCCAGATAACGGAAATATTTTTAGCTCTACTTGTTAGTAGTTTCTATTCTTAGTTCATTTTGATAAACAACCGCAGACTGCATAACATTGATTCTTTGGATTTTATTAAACCTAGTATACTACACATTTGCAAAAAATTGGGGGTGATTTCAAAATATTCTACTGTTTCCTGAGATATTCTTTTTTCTATTTTACATTTTAGTTTCCCATGAAAACCCATGTGTACTTACTTTAACTACTATCTAATTATGACTTGTTTCTCCCATCACAGCTTTCACTCACAGTACTCCCTTTAATGTACTTCCCTAATATTTTCCATTTACTAGGCTTTCTTCCTGCCTTTTAGTGGATAGATCATTCTTTCTTCTGCTGATTTAATGGTTGCAAATCCTATTTACATTATTATGGTGTTGTCCTTGGTCTTTTACCAGTAGAGTTAGGGACTACGAATTCATAGCCTCAAGAAAAACTTTGTCCCAAAGCACAATTCCTGCTTATAACCACTCCCCTGGCCTTGAGCCTCACCATCTCCTTTTTCTTCTCTCCTACAGACACCAGAAATAAGCACTATTTTTTTTAGCTCTACATGACAAGCACTGTGACAAGTCTTTAAACTTGCCTTCTCTAACAATCCTGTACAATAGATGTTAATATTCCACTTTGTCTAACAAGGCAACTGAGAGCTAAAAAACTTGCCCAAAATCACCGAGCTAGTAAATGGCTGCACAAGACTTCAAATCTTTAAACAGCCCTGATTCTGCTGCAACATTTCAGTTTGTTGTGACCAGACATGAAACTACTATACATACAAAGATGTACCAAAGAGTTGCTTACTTCTTTTACAAATGCAACTGGTTTCCAAATGAACCCAAACCCCCTGTTCAGAGATGTCTGAAACTATTCCACATGATTTTCCTATAACTGTACAGCACAGAAGTACTATGGTTTTTGGAGTCAAATATCTGTATTCAATCTCAGCTTTGCCACTTCCTGGAGAGACAATCGTAGACAAGTCACATAAACTGCCTAAGCCTCATTTTCTTCTCTTTCAAATGAGGGTATTGATAGTATCTCCCCCACAGAGTTCTTGTGAAAACATATTTATGGGCACGTTTTAAATTTGTATATACCTATTCAAATCTTGCCTGTTTATTAAACAAAAGCATCAAAAATATACATGAAGTCCTTGATATATTAGAAATATTGTTAGACTGTCAATCAGAAAAATATGGGTCCTAATTTTATTTTTGCCCTGGTGTCCTCATCAGTCAAATGAGGAAACCCAACTATTATAGATGATTTCTAAGGTCCCACCCAATCTAATCCTCTCTGAGTCTATGCAAATAGACTGTTGAACTGAAGCTGACACTGCAGGTTTGGTTTTGTGTTGTGCCACCCACAGAGAGTATTTTTGGAGATGAATAAAAACAGTGGTAGGTTACACTTTTGTCCTATTTTCCCTGACATGAGAATAATGACCCTAGTGAGATACTATATCAAACGTTGCTGTCAGGGTGCTGCCCGCTGATCAGAGAGCAAGTTCTAGGAAAAGTACCAAGATGATGTGAGTTGAAATATTACCTTTTGGTTCAGCCAAACAAGACAAGGGTAAGCATCTTGCTTAAGTCTTCCTTGTGCTGGTCTGCTGGTGTTTGTGTTCACATAGCCTACAAGAAAACCCAAAAGTTAAGAGCCTAAACTGTAATCTTTGGAACTGAGTCAAATAGCCCGCACAGTATTATAACATAATTTTTGGTCTAAAAAAATGAAAAAAATAAACCCTACTCTTTTTATAATGCAAACAACAGTCAGAGTCTTCTTGACAGATGAGGAAGGGGGAAAGAGGGAAGTGGCTCATACCTGATTTAGGTGGATGCAGGAGGAAGTAAGTTTTTATGATTATTACAAGGGACCATGAATGAAAAGTGTTGAGAAACACTGCTTTAGGATAAGAAAGTAAACTAGTTCTTAAAGAGGGCTCTGTTTAATTTGGTTACAGTTTTGACCAACTATAGATTCAAAAGTCTAGAAAAGAACACACCCCCAATAAGCACACTACTAAGAATCGCACCACCACCGAGATGCACGTTGGCAACTCAGGAATCAACTCAACAGGAATATGAGTCAGGGGCTTGATTGCTAACAACACCCCCCCTGTATCTAAAATCCATGAGTTCCCCCAGAATATTTGTGATTTCCTGTGTTGGAAATTTATTTTCAATGTTTCCTTCCTTTCAATGTTCGGAACGAGTCACACTCGGTACCCAAAGAAAGGCCCTTTGCAAATATTAAATATCTGTCTCTCTTCATGGCTGGACCACAGCAGAACATTGTAAAGAGCTCCCTGGTACTGCACACTGTTTCTCAAGTTGTCAGTTAACCGTCCTTACACAATATAACTTAGTGGCTGGCCACGCTGTTCTTGTTGTGTCCTTTGATTACAATAATTTACTGCCACACAGAGGTAAAGATAGCTGTTCTTATATCAGTGTTTACACCCTGCTTTGGGCCACGGTAAACAGCTTGTTACTTCTGTGAGGGGGGAAAAAATATACCCTGCTCTCTGTTTTCCATGCCGTGTTCTGCTTTGCTCTTGAACAGAACGCAATGACTTTGACATTTTGAGCAATGGGTACAGTTTTGAGGCTCAGGGGCCCTTACAGATCATTGTTAATCAAGTGTGTTTACCATGCCTGCCCAAGGGGGGACTACAGACTGAGGATGAGCTGACATTTGCACCTTCTCCAAGCCAGCACTTTCCTAAGCACTTCCACAATCATGGATCAATAAGTTGACAGGACTGTTTGATGATCACCTGAGTGGAGGTAGTTAGATCTGCAACCAGCCCCAGAAGGTGAGCCTTGTTTTCATGTGTTGGTCCCTGGACCTTTACAGCCACATTATCACAGGTTCAGTGAAAAAAAAAAATGCTGTGATTGATTAGCAATGTCTTCCAGGGACAAATTAAAGGAAGTGGTAAGAAGTATACCCTGTATTTACCGACTATGGAATAACAAAAGGCAGACACTCTAGGATTGTTAGTTTCTTTCCTTCTTTGCTGCTATAAATTACAAAAAAAAATCTGAAATAAAGGTCACCATAAAACACCTCAAAACCTAAAGCTAAAAACTAAGGGCAACTGAGGGCCTGCTTTGGTCCACAGTAAATAGCTTGTTAGTTCTCTAAGAGGAAAAAAAGAGGATGCTGCCCTCTGCTCTCAATACCACATTAGACTTTAATCTTGACCAGAACACAGCGATTCCAGCGTATTGGACAATGTGTACAGTTTTGAGGCTCGGGGTATCCTTGCACAAGGCCAGAATGAAAACATGACTTTTAGAACATAGGTAGAAGTAATTATGGATTCCAATAATACAAATTCATAGAAATTCAGGTACAATTCAACACAAGGTTCTTGTGTGCTGATCGCCAGCTTCTCTCCTGCTGTGGAATGGGACAACTGACTCACAATCATTAGCATCCCCAGTGTAAAAGCAGCACAAATCTGGACCACTTGCTCAGCCAGTGGAGCACAAAACTCTAGGCTTTAAAGTATTCTGTGTTCATGCAGTATCTGCAGAGATAACTGATGGGGTTTGTAAGTAGGTTAATAGGCAGCACATCTGAACTTAGCACAGGTAATTTCATGCAAGTGTAGCAACAATCAGCTGGGATAAGGTGAGGGGAAAGACCTCTTTTAGAAACAAGCAACAAAGGGCAGCTAACACAAAGCCTGCTTGCAGAGTCAAAAAGCAGATCTTTCAGAGTCACAGGAAACACAAAACCACTGAAATGTCCAAAAGTATTCAGGAGGGTCCTCAGAGGACCAAGCATGTTAAAATACTCTAATTTTTATTATGCACTCTCTCCAGCTATTCCAAATAAACAGTGTGAAAGAGGAAAACATTTGTTTCTCTTTCCTGAATCTGTCCGAGCATTTCCTAGGGTTAAGTACTGAAAAGCTGTGTCATGACGACTGAAGCAGAACAATGATTTGGTTGCTTTATTTTCCTAATGAGAGCAGTGCACAACCAACAGAAGCTGCCAAGAGGGTCCTACAACCCATCCAGCCCCAAAACCACCCATCCCGCCCCAACACCACCCTCTAGAAGTCCTTCTGCTGATCATACTCTGGCCCACAGCAGTAGACGGTTTGACCACAACAATTGAATGCTTTTTGTAACACCTTGTTGTAATGCCAAGGATAAGAAGTGATTTGTTGGAGTTCCAGCAAAAGACACACGTGAAATAAGCTCCTTGGTCCCATCTGATAAGCCTTTGAAGTACTGATTCAGAAAATCAAACAGAGCCCACTTTCATATGAAGGGCTGGCTAGAAGTGGCTGAGTTAGAGCCAGACCTGAGTTTTCCAATTATACTCCCATATTTGTTCTGGTCTAACTCCCTGCCATGGCTGAGGACATGAACAGGACAGCCTTGAGCATACAGAGGAGCCAACTAGGTTTTCAGTCCCAGGTCTGCCACTGTCTAGACGGTGTCAGGCAAGTCGCTTCATCTCTCTGGTTAATGAAAAGGTTAGGACAATGCGATCTCTGATATCCCTTCTAAATCAGGTACTCTATTCTATAAAGATTGATCCAGGTCTTCTGTTTCCTCCTTAACCTTTTAAGAGAGCCCATGGCTTCCAGGGGTTGGGAGTCACACCAATTCACTGCTGTTTGGGGCCTCAGAAAGGTTACTCTAGAGGAAGCCCTGCCTGGTCCCTCAGAATAAACAGCCCTGAAATGTGTTCCTCAGACTTACTTCCCTAAGACCCGGTCAGCTTCACCCAGAGCCTTGGAGACAGCACCAGTAAGCCACCAGGTGTGCTCCAGGGAGCCTGATCCGCATCACTACTTCCCATGTCTTCTGACTTTGTAACCTGCATACAGTGATTGGTCTTTGCATGATAAGTGTCCCTTGAATTTCTACAATACATCAAGATGTCATTTTTTGAGTAGCGCAGTATCATTTGGGAGGCCTTCCTAAATGTCTCATTTCGTACTTACTGGGGGTCCACCTCTCGATGGATGCACAGTCCATAATCCGATGCGTTCACCCAAGGTCTTCTCAAACAGAGTGGCAACGAGGAGAGGTCTTTGTTTGGAAGCATCACGGCACTGTTTATGGTCAGGACCTCAGGATGCTTTCTTTGGGTCTAGGCTCAAACTACCTCGCATTGTATGAAGCACAGGAAACAGGTTTGCTGACCTCCAATTCTTAACAGACCCCAAGGCAGCCTTTTGAAAACACACTGACTGGACTTCAATTTCAAGATGGAGAGAGAAGAATTTAGTTGTCTGTCACTGGTACTTAGAAGACGATTTTCACCTTCAACTGAGGTCCAACTAGGTGGGCTGTTTAAAATTTGATGCCATGATCTTCTCCAGAAGTTGATGCGTAGGCAAACGCTTTATTACACAGTGCTCAGATAACCCGCGAGCACAGTAACATCGAAGCTCAGCACCTGTTTGCATGCCTAAAAGGGACAATTCAGCCCCAAAGCAGGAGGGAAGCAGCTCTTGCCAGCTGAGCTTCCCATTACCTGGCCTCTTCCAAGAATGAAGACACTGGGCAAAGCAGCCACATTTTCACAAGAGAATTATTCCACAGATGTGGCCTCAGTCCAGAGCAGGTTCCAATGCAACATGTGCTTCACAGTGCTCTCACTAGCCAGGGGCTCTGCAGGATGAATTCTTACATTGCCATCATGCACAGGTAAGTAATCACACCCAGCGGTGGATTAAGGTCAGTTGAAGCTCCGGGTGCAGAAGAAAATATTGGACCCCTTAAAAAAGAGAGAAGACAGGGAAAATAAAACACATATTAACCATATTTTTAAATATTAAGTAAAAAATATTACATACTATTAATGTTAAAGTTGCACATATGAAACCAAACTTGCTGTCATTAAAAAAGTGTAAAGTTTGGATTTTTGTGGGGCTCTTCAGAAGTTGGAGCTCAGGGCACACGCCTGGTGAGTCCACCCTTAAATCTGCCTCTGACCACACCCTAGCCTCTGTTGTTGATTGTTTCGGCTTACTTGTTCCTTTGATTCCTCTTTCTAGGGATTTCTATAGCTGGAGACAAAAGGGAAAAATTGGGGAGCATTCCCACCATCTAGGGAAGACACTCTGGTGACACTAGTTTTGAACACAGTTATTTTATTGATCCACCTTTATCCTGGTGACTGCTAAATCTTTCTCTCTCTCCCCCAACTTTCTGCTGTGCTCCAGATAGTCGTCTCCATCTGACTATTATGCATTGCCTAGATGTCACATAGGTACATCAAAATCAAAATCTGACCAGGCGGTGGCGCAGTGGATAGAGCATTAGACTGGAATGTGGAGGATCCAGGTTTGAAACCCTGAGGTTGCCAGCTTGAGCATGGGCTCATCTGGTTTGAGCAAGGCTCATCAGCTTAAGCCCAAGGTTGCTAGCTCGAGCAAGAGGTCACTCAGTCTGCTGTAGCCCCCCCCCATCCCCCAGTCAAGGCACATATGAGAAAGGGATCAGAGAGAACTGAAGATGACAGTGGAGTAGGCAGATGCACAGACTCCCAGCTCACATCACCAAACTGGATTAAAAAGTAATTTAGGAACAATCAGCGTGGAAAACCAACTCTGGACTACAAGAACAACTCTCAAAAACCAAGAAGCAAAGAAGAAGCCACACCGAGCCTGGTAGGGAGCACCGAGGAGCAGTGGGTCTCCCTTGCTTACAATAATATAGGATGGGGGTGAGGCTGAGAGCTCAGAAGGGCTCTCATTCCAAGGAAAAGAGTAGAAAATATCACTCACAGCCACTTGCCTGGGTACCTGTGAATGAGGTGTATTGAAAGAGCTGGCTTGTCTTCCAAAAGGAAAGACGAAGAGAGAGACAGATGGTGACAGGCAGAGGAATGCATGGGATGACCTGAGAAGCTGACTCATACAGTGCTGGAGTGGCCATAGCTGGGGGAGGGGTTGATCCTTCCACATAACACAACTCAAAAGTAGTTCCGGATCACCCATCTCAAGATATCTTTCCAGCTCCAATCAGCACAACAAGACACAGCTGAAAACAAAAAGTGGGGAGGACAGCAGTATCTCAGGTCTCCATGGAGATCTGAGATACACCTCCCCCCTACTGAAGTAGATAAAGCACCCCGCCCCCTGGAAAGAGTAACTGGCAGATCAGGTCTTCGGAGTCTCAGGTTATACCCACTGCATTCCTGGATACAGTTTCAAATAAGCCCCCTGCTGAAATCCGTAAACAAGATTACCACTGAGTTAAGACAACTGAGAAGAAAACAAACAAATCAAGACTTCAAAGCGGCTCTACTAGAAAAGCCAAATCTGACAGTGGATTACAAACAACAGCTGATGCCAACTCAAAAAGACATAGAAATAACACAATTGAAAATTGGAGACAGACAACACCAAGCCTAGACTCAACCAGCTCTAAAAACAACACACCCAAATACACAGACATAAGGAGAAGACAGAGAAGTGCAATCCAAATGAAACCAAAAGAGAAACCTCCAGAAAATCAACTGAGTGATATAGAAATAACCAAATTACTGAATGCAGAGTTTAAAATAATGATTGTTAGGATGCTTAGGAATCTTAGAACAACAATGGATGGTCATTATGAATACCTAAATAAAGAGATAGCAAGTATAAAAAAGGACATTGAAATATTAAAAAAGAATCGGTCGGAGATGACAAATACAATAACAGAAATGAAGAACAAAATGGAAGGAATTAAAAGCAGGATGAATGAAGCTGAGGATTGAATCAGCGAGTTGGAAGACAAGATGAACGAAGGCATGAAAGCAGAGCAGAAAAAAGAGACTCAAAAAGTCTGAGGAAACTCTAAGAGAGCTCTGTGACAACATGAAGAAAAATAACATCCGCATAATAGGGGTTCCTGAAGAAGAAGAGAAAGAACAAGGGATGAAAACTATTCAATCAAATCGTAGCTGAAAACATCCCTAAATTGATGCAGGGGAGTTTCTCAGAAGTTCAAGAAGCACAGAGAGCTCCATTAAAGAGAAACTCAAAGAAACCAACACCAAGACACATCATAGTTAAAATACCAAAGCTAAGCTATAAAGAGAAAATATTAAAAGCTGCTAGAGAAAAAAAGGCTGTCACCTACAAAGAAGCCCCCATAAGGATGACATCTGACTTCTCAACAGAAACACTTGAGGCCAGAAGAAAATGGCAAGATATATTCAAAGTAATGCAGAACAAGAGCCTACAACCAAGACTACTTTATCCAGCAAGCCTATCATTTAAAAGTGAAGGAGAAATAAAAAGCTTCCCAGACAAATAAAAAAAACTCAAGGAATTCATTACAACCAAACCAATGCTGCAGGAAATGTTAAGGGACCTGTTGTAAACAGATCAAAGTGGGAAAAGAATATAGCAAAAGAAGAATACAGCTTTAAGAATAAAATGGCAATAAACAACTACATATCAATAATAACCTTAAATGTAAATAGCTTAAATGATCCAATCAAAAGATATAGGGTAAAAAAAAAAAAAAAGACATAGGGTAGCTGCATGTATAAGAAAACAGGACCCATACATATGCTGTCTATAAGAGACACACCTTAAAACAAAAGATGCACATAGACTGAAGGTAAAAGGATGGAAAAACATATTTCATGCAAATGGAAATGAAAAGAAAGCTGGGGTAGCAATACTTATATCAGACAAAATGGACTTTAAAACAAAGGCTTTTAACTTTAAACAGTAAGAGATAAAGAAGGATATTACATAATGGTAAAGGGAGCAATCCAACAGGAAGATATAACCATCATAAATATCTACACACCTAATATAGGAGCACCTAAATATATAAAGCAGACTTTGATGGATATAAAGGGTGAGATCAACAGCAACACTATAATAGTAGGGTATTTCAATACCCCACTAACATTACTAGATAGATCCTCAAGAAAAAAAATTAACAAAGAAACAGCAGACTTAAAGGACACACTAGATCAACTCGATTTAATAGATATCTTTAGAACCTTTCACCCTAAAACAGCAGAATATATATTCTTTTCAAGTGCTCATGGTACATTCTCTAGGATAGGCCACATGTTAGGACACAAAAGCAGTCTCAACAAATTTAAGAAGATTGAAATCATATCAAGCATTTTCTCTGATCACAATGGCATGAAACTAGAAATCAACCACAACAAAAAAACTGAAAAATACTCAAACACATGGAAACTAAATAACATGTTATTTAGTTATTAAATGTTATTAAATAACAAATGGATTAACAATGAAATCAAAGAAGAAATAGGACGGCAAGATGGCGATGGTGTAGGCAGACGTACCAACTTCCAACTCCCAGAATCAAAGTGGATTATAACTTAATTTTAAGCATCATCATCTGAATAAACCAATGGTGAACTGGATTGAGTGGACTGTTCAACCAGGGAACACTGAAGAAGCAACATTGAGACTGGTAGGAAAAGCAAAAACGCGGAAAGAGCTGCCCAGCTCCCCGGAGCAAAGGCAGCCCGGAGAGACTCACGGGGTGGGAAGAGAGTTTAGCGGAAGGGCAGGGACTTGGGACCCAGGAACAAAGCTCCAGCCTGCATCCCCAGAGCATAGAAGAGGTGCATGAACAGTATTTACCTGTGAAACAAGTTAGGATATAATTTTTGAGAAAGAGACAGTTGTCTCAGACCCAGGATTTTTATAGGGGTGGCACAGAAAACCTCTCTCACAACCACTCACCCAGGACTTCAGGAGACAGGGAGAGAGGAGAGGACCAGAGCAGCAGGAAGAGAGTGCAGTCTGGAAGGAACAGGGAGAAACACTTTGAGGGACAGCCACCCTAAACCCTGGGCTGAGTCACCCCCCAAATCTGAAACAATATTTCTCCTGAAACCAGCAAAGGGAAGCAGGACACTAGCCAAACAAGCTTCTCCTGCAGCACTTAGAGCACAGCTGCTTGGAAGGAGGGAGCTTTCAGAAGTATAGTATGGAGCATTAGGGTCTGAGCTGCAGCGCCCCCACCCACACTGCTGAGGGCTTGCTGGAGGGCAAGCGGCTGCCAGAAGCAGAAGTGTGGTTCCATTAGCAGGGGCGGGGCCGAGCCAGCTGGCGTGAGCTCGGTCTAGCCCAGTGGGGGGCAAAGGGGATGCCTGAAAGTGGTCCGGTGGCTGCGGGCCCGCCTGTGGCCCCATCTGTGGAGGAAAAGTGGGAGCCAAAATGGGCACAGATCTGCCACTGGGCAAAGGCACACAGGTGCACAGCCTCACCTGGCATCTGAGGTTTGCGGCCCTGCACAAACAGGTTTTGCCCAAGGGGGTGGGGTGGAAGCTCAGAAATGGATAGAGGCTCGCAGCTGAGCATGTGCCCACAGCCCAGCCCAGCTGTAGGAGCTGGCTGACAGAGACCTGCAGCAGAGCAAAGGTGCTCACCCCTGCCCTTGGTGCCCAGGCTTGTGGCCCCAGTGCATTGCACAATCCCACCCATGGGGGCGGGGCAAAGGTCAAGACAAGCTGAGGCTTGTAGAGCCCAGCACTAGAACACAGCCTCTCCCACGGAGGAGAGGCAGAAACCGCAGCAACAGCTGCAGAAGGCTGGCACCAGCAACGCCCATACCCAACAGCCCTAGGCAGCAGCAGAGGGGGTGGTGGCCTTGCAGACAGACCACACCTAGGGAACACAAAGGCAACACCCATTGAACTCCAGTGGCCAAACCCTTCTTATACACAGACAAAATGGGCAGGCAGAGAAATGCAACCCAAATGAATCAAGAGAAATCCCCAGAAAAGGACCTGAATGAATCATATATAACCAAATTACTGGATGGAGAATTTAAAATAATGATTGTTAGGATGTTCAAAGAGCTTAGAGCAACAATGGGTGGTCATTACAAATACCTAAATGAAGAGATAGCAAGTATAAAAAAAGAAATTGAAATAATAAAAAAGAATCACACAGAAATGACAAATACAATATCAAAATTGAAGACCACAATGGAAAGAAATAAAAACAGGATGAATGAGGATCGAATCAGCAAGTTAGAGGATAAAATAAACAAAGGCACAGAAGCAGACCAGAATAAAGAAAAAAGATTTAAAAACTCTGAGGAAACTCTATGGGAGCTCTGTGACAAAATAAAGAGAAATAACATCCACATCATAGTGATTCCTGAAGAAGAAAAAGAACAAGAAATAGAAACTTTGTTCAATCAAATCATAGCTGAAAACTTCCCTAAATTAAGGCAGGAAACATCTCACACGTTCAAGAAGCAGAGAACTCCATTAAAGAGAAACTCAAAGAAATCTACACCAAGACACATCATAGTTAAAATACCAAGCCTAAGTGATAAAGAGAAAATATTAAAAGCTGCTGGAGAAAAAAGGCTGTCACCTACAAAGGAGGTCCCACAAGGATGACATCTGACTTCTCAACAGAAACACCTGAGGCCAGAAGGGAATGGCAAGATATATTCAAAGTAATGCAGAACAAGAACCTACAACCAAGACTACTTTATCAAGCAAGGCTAATGTTTAAAATTGAAGGAGAAATAAAGAGCTTCCCAGACAAAAAAAAAAAGCCTCAAGGAATTCAATAAAACCAAACCAATTCAGCAAGAGATGCTAAAGGGCCTGTTGTGAACAGATCAAAGGGGGAAAAGAATATAGCAAAAGAAGAATACAGCTTTAAAGAATAAAATGGCAATAAACAACTACATATCAATAATAACCTTAAATGTAAGTGGATTAAATGATCCAATCAAAAGACATAGGGTAGCTGCGTGGATAAAGAAACAGGACCCATACATATGCTGTCTATAAGAGACACACCTTAAAACAAAAGATGCACATAGACTGAAGGTAAAAGGATGGAAAAAAATATTTCATGCAAATGGAAATGAAAAAAATAGTCAAGATAGCAATACTTATATCTGACAAAATGGACTTTAAAACAAAGGCTGTAGTAAGAGATAAAGAAGGACACTACATAATGATAAAGGGAGGAATTCACCAGGAACATATAACCATTATAAATATCTATGCACCGAACACAGGGGCACTGAAATACATAAAGCAGACTTTGATGGATATAAAGGGTGAGATTAACAGCAATACTATCATAGTAGGGGATTTCAATACCCCACTCACATCACTGGATAGATCCTCAAGAAAGAAAATTAACAAAGAAACAGCAGAATTAAAGGATAAACTAGATCAACTCGATTTAATAGATATCTTCAGAACTTTTCACCCTAAAGTTGCACAATATACATTCTTTTCAAGTGCTTATGGTACATTCTCTAGGATAGACCACATGTTAGGATACAAAAGCAGTCTCAACAAATTTAAGAAGATTGAAATCATATCAAGCATTTTCTCTGATCACAATGCCATGAAACTAGAAATTAACCACAAAAGAAAAACTGAAAAATACTCAAACACTTGGAAACTAAATAGCATCTCATTAAATAATGAATGGACTAACAATGAGATCAAATAATAAAAAAGTTTCTAGAAACGAATGATAATGAGCATACATCAACACAAAATTTATGAGACACAGCAAAAGCAGTACTGAGTGGGAAGTTCATAGCACTACAGGCATACCATGAGAAGCTAGAAAAAGCTCAAATAAGCAACCTGACCCAGCATCTAAAGGAACTGAAAACCAAACAGCAAATAAAGCCCAGGACTAGTAGAAGGAAGGAAATAATAAAGATTGGAGCAGAAATAAATGACATAGAGGCTAAGGAAACAATACATAGGATCAATGAAACCAGAAGCTGGTTCTTTGAAAAGGTAAACAAGATTGATGAACCTTTAACTAGACCAAGAAAAAAAGAGAGAGGACTCAAATAAATAAAATTAGAAATGAGAGTAGAGAAATAACAACTAACACAACAGAAATACAAAGTATTGTAAGAAAATACTATGAAGAACTCTAAGCCAAAAAATTAGGCAACCTAGGTGAAATGGACAAATTTCTTGAATCATATAATCTTCCAAAAATGAATCTGGAAGAATCAGAACACCTAGACAGAACAATTACAACAAATGAGATCGAAACAGTTATCAAAAAACTCCCCCCCCAAAAAAAAACTCCCAACAAAGAAAGGTCCTGGGCCTGATGGCTTCACAAGTGAATTCTATCAAAAATTCAAAGAAGAACTAACTCTTATCCTCCTCAAGCTATTTCGAAAAATTTAAGAGGAGGGAAGACTTTCAAACTCCTTTTATGAGGCGAGCATAATTCTGATCCCAAAACCAGGCAAAGAAAACACAAAGAAAGAAAATTATAGGCCAATATTCCTGATTAATTTAGATGCTAAAATTCTCAATTAAAGATTAGCCAACCGCATCCAGCAATATATGAAAAAAAATCATACACCATGATCAAGTGGGATTTATTCTGGAGAGGCAAGGCTGGTTCAATATTCGCAAATAAATCAATATGATTCAACACATAAACAAAAGGATGGAGAAAAACAACATGATAATTTCAATAGATGCAGAAAAAGCATTACATAAAACCCACCACCCACTTATGATCAAAACACTCAGCAAAGTGGGAATACAGAGAACATACCTTAACATGATAAAGGCTATCTATGACAATCCCACAGCCAACATCATACTCAATGGGCAAAAATTAAAAGCAATCCCCTTAAGATTAGGAACCAGGCAGGGGTGTCCCCTTTCACCACTCTTATTCAAAATAGTTCTGGAAGTCTTAGCCACAGCAATAAGACAAGAAGGAGAAATAAAGGCATCCAAATTGGAAAAGAAGAAGTAAAACTATCATTATTTGCAGATGATATGATATTGTATATAGAAAACCCTAAAGTCTCAGTCAAAAAACTACTGGACCTGATAAATGAATTCAGCAAGGTGGCAGGATATAAAATTAATACTCAAAAATCAGAGGCATTTTTATACACCAACAATGAACTGTCAGAAAGAGAAATTAAGGAAACAATCCCCTTCACAAGTCTTTAATCTCCTTGGTTAAATTTACTCCTAGGTACAAAAAAATAAAGTACCTAGGAGTAAATTTAACCAAGGAGATTAAAGACTTGTACTCGGAAAACTATAAAACACTGATAAAAGAAATCAAGGAAGATACAAACAAGTGGAAGCATATACCATGTTCATGGTTCAGAAGAATAAACATCATTAAAATGTCTATATTACCCAAAGTAATTTATAAATTCAATGTAATACCAATTAAAATACCAATGACATACTTCAAAGATATAGAACACATATTTCAAAAATCTATATGGAACCAAAAAAAGAACATGAAT
This sequence comes from Rhynchonycteris naso, assembly GCA_037038555.1. Taxonomy (NCBI): domain Eukaryota; kingdom Metazoa; phylum Chordata; class Mammalia; order Chiroptera; family Emballonuridae; genus Rhynchonycteris; species Rhynchonycteris naso. The sequence continues at coordinate 135,860,960 of CM073002.1, read as the reverse complement.
AGATTCAGCAATCTTGAAAATGAAGAATAAAGTGGGAGGTATCTCACTTCCTGATATCAAGTTATACTACAAGCCCATTGTACTCAAAACAGCTTGATACTGGAATAAGAACAGGCATATAGATCAATGGAACAGAACAGAGAACCCAGAAATAAACCCACACCTTTATGGACAACTGATATTTGACAAAGGAGGAAAGAACATACAATGGAGTAAAGACAGCCTCTTTAACAAATGGCATTGGGAAAACTGGACATCTACCTGCAAAAAAATGAAACTAGACCACCAAATTATAGCATGCACAAAAATAAACTCAAAATGGATATAGGACTTAAATGTAAGTTGTGAAACCTTAAGCATTCTAGAAGAAAACATAGGCAGTAAGCTCACCGATATCTATCAAAGCAATATATTTGCTGATTTATCTCCACAGGCAAATGAAATAAAAGACAGGATAAACAAATGGGATTATATCAAACTAAAAAGCTTTTGCACAGCTAAAGACAATAAGAACAGAATAAAAAGACAAACCACACAATGGGAGAACATATTCGACAACACATCTGATAAGGGGTTAATAACCAAAATTTATAAAGAATTTGTAAAACTCAGCACCAGGAAGACAAACAATTCAATCAAAAAATGGGCACAAGAAATGAATAGAAATTTCTCCAAAGAGGACATACAGTTGGCCAATAGACAGATGAAAAAATGCTCAACATCACTAATCATTAGAGAAATGCAAATTAAAACCACAATGAGATATCACCTCACACCAGTCAGAATGGCGCTCATCAGCAAAACAACACAGAATAAGTGCTGGCGAGGATGTGGAGAAAAGGGAACCCTCCTGCACTGCTGCTGGGAATGCAGACTGGTGCAGCCACTGTGGAAAACAGTATGGAGATTCCTCAAAAAATTAGAAATGGAACTGCCCTTTGACCCAGCCATACCACTTATAGGAATATATCCCAAGGACAACTTATCACTGACTGAAAAAAAAAATGTAGCCCCATGTTTATGGCAGCATTGTTCATAATAGTGAAGATTTGGAAACAGCCCAAGTGTCCATCAGCAGTGAGTGTATTAAAAAGCAGTGGTACATACAGTGTGTCCGTAAAGTCATGGTGCACTTTTGTCCTGTGACCAGTCAAAAGTGCACCATGACTTTACGGACACACTGTACATACAATGGAATACTATGGGGCTATGAAAAAGAAGGAAATATTACCTTTTGCAACAACATTGATTGACCTGGAAACTATTATGTTAAGTGAAATAAGCCAGGCAGAAAAAGAAAAATATCATATGACCTCACTCATTTGAGGAATCCAAGGAACAATGAGAACTGAGGAAGGAAATTGAGACAGAGAGGGATCAAAGGGAACAGAGGAAAAGAGGACAGAGGGAAAGGGGATGATAGGATGGGATAAGCCTGAGGGGAAGGGGGGAGGGCATTATCGGGAGGGGCAAAGGAAGATGTTGAGGGGAATTTGGGGGATGGGAGATGCATTTGGGGTGATCCTAGAATCTATGTAAACGCAATTAATTAAATAAAATAAAGAGAAAGCGATCAATGAACAACTAAGGTGCCGCAACAAAAAATTGATGTTTCTCATCTCTCTCCCTTCCTGTCTGTCTGTCCCTGTCTGTCCCTCTCTCTGTCTCTGTCACAAAAAAATAAAAAATAAAAATCTCCTCTCCTAATCTGGCTCAACTTTCTGTGCTCAACAACTTGGCTACAAAGCTCAACTGCCCTTCTCGTTTAATTTCACATTCAGTGAATCACCATGTCTGTTGAGTCTATCCCCAAAATATCCAACAGGCAGCTCTGGCATTCACCCCTCCTGCTGCTGCATTAATTCAAATCATGATTAGTTCCTGTCTCTGACATAGTCTTCATGGTTCCGAGCTCACCTGTATTCCAGGATGAACTTTCTGAAATGCAGTTCTCACCATGCACTCAACTGTTGGGAAACCCTCCCTAGCTGTCCATTGCTAACAGGCTTCACTATTGGTTTTGCTCAACAATACTGATCATTTCTAGAGCTGGCTGGCCTCTTGTGTCATCTCCCCCTCCCACAAATTGTTTTATGCCCAGAAGCGAGGTCAATAAATAAGATGGATTTTGTTGACCTATGCCTCACAATCAAGTGGAAAGAGACTATCTAGAATCTAAGAAGTTATAGCTGCCGGGTTATGAAGTCCTGGAAAGAATGTTTTAAATCTCTTCTCCTACCACCCTGTCACTGGCCAGCTCTGCTTAGTCAGTTTGCAGCCCTGCGAGCAGGGGCTTTCCATTCTCATCCTAAAGGAAGTTCCCTGCTACAAGGGAGCAAAGAAATAGAGCTGGGGTTGGAGCTTCCTAGACTGTGCCAGTTGAGAAAGCTGTTATTACTGAGTTCATTTCACCAAAACATGCAATCCTACTGCCTTGAATACTCACCAACAAAGAAGTATGGGTTTACTCCTAGCTTATTTTTTAATACTAACCTTACATGGTCCTCCACCCTTCTTGTCATCTTACTGTGTGTTTCCTGTTTTTCTACTCTATGCTGAAAAGTTATATTTGAAATATCCCAAGTTTGGAAACAACCTACACAATTATATTAAGAAACCCATTATGCAAATGTTGACATTGAAATAAGGGGGTATTGAAAAGAAGGATATACATTTCAAGACAGCACACAGAACCTCAGTAGACATTGTACCTTCTCTGGAAAAGCATGTCCTACAAACTATATGCTAGCGAAGTTCCGCATCAGCAGCTCTAAATGAGAGATTCTGGTGCTGCTGGTTTGGAGAGATGTATCTTAGGAAGCCCTTTTGTCTCTCCCCAGTCATGGCCATGCTTATTATTAGCTCCTTTAAAAAATAACGTGGTGGCAGAGGTTCAAGTTCAGTCCCTGTGGACAAGCATGTGGCAGACCTGACAAGGTCCATTTGCTAATTACACATAGCTACTATTCAATTTCAACAGAATTTGAACTAAAAGACCAAAAGCCAAGCCATTAGTCATTTGAGAAAATAAATGGAATTTTATGTTCCTACAACTGATTGGTCTTAATTTATGAGAAAAGAAGGACTCTGTGAGGACAAACAATAAGAATCAAATATATAACTTTGCCAGGGCTCATAAAATAATATGTAATTGGTCTGGACCTCTGCTGTATTAGTGCTTTAAGCAATCTTAATATCTTTAAGCAAGTAAAAGCTTCTTTTGTAAACCTGTTTGGGCTTAATTGATGATCTCAAAGTCAAAGTCAATGTACTTATGCTTCACTTTTCCTTTTACAGACCAAACAATAGCACAAGTGCAAGTGCTCACACATATATCACATGCCACATAAAAGTAGAATGAAAGTCGCATCCTCAAGTATTAGTTGATGCGGGCAGGTGGCAACGCCAAGCACTCTGACACACACATGCTCAGGGAAGAGGGATGGGCTGAAGCCAAGACACATGTATTTTAATTTTCTCACCTTACAAATGTAGCACTGAATCATAGTGTGTCTTTATAGACTCTGGCTGGATGTTTTTTGTTGTTGTTGTTGTTGTTTTTACAGAGACAGAGAGAGAGTCAGAGAGAGGGATAGATAGGGACAGACAGATAGGAATGGAGAGAGATGAGAAGCATCAATCACTAGTTTTTTGTTGCCATTGCGACACCATAGTTGTTCATTGATTGCTTTCTCACATGTGCCTTGACCGCGGGCCTTCAGCAGACCGAGTGACCCCTTGCTGGAGCCAGCAACCTTGGATCCAAGCTGATGAGCTTTTGCTCAAGCCAGAAGAGCCCATGCTCAAGCTGGTGACCTCAGGGTCTCGAACCTGGGTCTTCCACATCCCAGTCCAATGCTCTATCCACTGTGCTACTCCCTGGTCAGGCTGGATGTTGTTTTTTAAATATAGGCAGTGCCCAGGGTACAAAAATATAGGTCCTATAAGTTTGAAAATGTTTAAGTATTTATATGTACAAAAATATAAAAACTAATACTATGTTAAAACAAACATCTGTCTAAGTTGCATTTAATAGGTAAATGTGCCTGTTTCAACTTACATACAAATTCAACTTAAGGACAGACCTACAGAATCTATCTCGTCCATAACCCGGTGACTGCCTGGATCAAATTAGTATCACTACTAAGTGCCATGTGTGCCAGAAAACATTAAGATCATGGACATAAAATACAGTCTAACTCGCCAACCTCCAGAAAAATTATAGCTTCTTTTCATTGGACCAAACAACCCTATTCATTACTCATGAAACCATTACTGAGCATCTATTACATGCTAAACATTAGCTAGATAGACCAGTAGACAAAGCAGTCATGGCCTCTACCCCCACAGAACTTACATTCATGCAATTACAATAATCTAAACATCAAATAAAGGAAGCAAAGAAATAAAATAAACAAAGAAGGGTTCAGAAATCAGAAGCAGCATCTAGATCATTTAGCTTCTCCCCTCTATAGATAAGGAAGGAGGTATCTAGCAGTGAGATGACTGGGCCAAGGTAATATGAATCCCAGCCAATCCCCACATTTGACAAGAAAAGGAATGTATCAAAACTACATTCCATACAAATACAGAATTTTCTCAGAAAACAAACTACTCATAGTCCTGATTCAAATACAGTACAGTAACATTCTTGTGAAATGGCACAATGACATTCTTTTTTCCCCATTTTTTAATTAATTTTAATGGGGTGACATTAATAAATCAGGGTACATATGTTCAAAGAAAACATCTCCAGGTTATCTTATCATTCAATTATGTTGCATACCCATTACCCAGAGTCAAACTGTCCTCTGTCACCTTCTATCTGGTTTTCTTTGTGCCCCTCCCCTCCCTCCTCTCCCACCCCTTCCTCCCTCCTCGCACCCTGTAACCACCACACCCCTGTCCATGTCTCATAGTCTCATCTTTATGTCCCACCTATGTATGAAATCATGCAGTTCTCAGTTTTTTTCTGTTTTACTTATTTCACTCCGTATAATGTTATCAAGGTTCATCCATCTTGTTGTAAATGATCCGATGTCATCGTTTCTTATGGCCGAGTAGTATTCCATAGTATATATGTACTTAAGCTTTTTAATCCACTCATCCTCTGACGGACACTTGGGCTGTTTCCAGATCTTAACTATTGTGAACAATGCTGCCATGAACATGGGGGCGCATTTCTTCTTTTTGAACAGTGCTCTGGTGTTCCTGGGGTATATTCCTAAAAGTGGAATAGCTGGGTCAAAAGGCAGTTCGATTTTTAAATTTTTGAGGAATCTCCATACTGTTTTCCACAGTGGCTGCACCAGTCTGCATTCCCACCAGCAGTGCAGGAGGGCTCCCTTTTCTCCACATCCTCGCCAGCACTTATTCTGTGTTGTTTTGCTGATGAGCACCATTCTGACTGATGTGAGGTGATATCTCATTGTGGTTTTAATTTGCTTTTCTCTAATGATTAGTGATGTTGAGCATTTTTTCACATGCCTATTGGCCAACTGTATGTCCTCTTTGGAGAAATTTCTATTCATTTCTTTTGCCCATTTTTTGATTGGATTGTTTGTCTTCCTGGTGTTGAGTTTTATAAGTTCTTTATAAATTTTGGTTATTAACCTCTTATCAGATGTATTGTCAAATATGTTCTCCCATTGTGTGGTTTGTCTTTTTATTCTGTTCTTATTGTCTTTAGCTGTGCAAAGGCATTTTAGTTTAATATAGTCCCATTTGTTTATCCTGCCTTTTATTTCATTTGCCCATGAGATAAATCGGCAAATATATTGCTGCGACAGATGTCGAATAGCTTATTGCCTATGTTTTCTTATAAGATGCTTATAGTTTCACGGTTTACATTTAAGTCTTTTATCCATTTTGAGTTTGTTTTTGTGAATGGTGTAAGTTGATGGTCTAGTTTCATTTTTTTGCAGGTAGATGTCCAATTTTCCCAACACCATTTGTTAAAGAGGCTGTCTTTACTCCATTGTATGTTCTTTTCTCCTTTGTCAAATATCAGTTGTCCATAGAGGTGTGGGTTTATTTCTGGGTTCTCTGTTCTGTTCCATTGATCTATGTGCCTGTTCTTATGCCAGTACCAGGCTGTCTTGAGTACTATGGCCTTGTAGTAAACCTTGATATCCGGAGGAGTGATACCTCCTGCTTTATTTTTTCTTTTTAAGATTCCTGAGGCTATTCATGTTCTTTTTTGGTTCCATATAGATTTTTGGAATATGTGTTCTATATCTTTGAAGTATGTCATTTGTATTTTAATTGGTATTGCATTGAATTTATAAATTGCTTTGGATAATATAGACATTTTAATGATGTTTATTTTTTCTAACCATGAGCACGGTATATGCTTCCACTTCTCTGTATCTTCCTTGATTTCTTTTATCAATGTTTTATAATTTTCCAAGTACAAGTCCTTAACCTCCTTAAGGTTAAATTTACTCCTAGGTACTTTATTATTTTGGTTGCAATAGTGAACGGGATTGTTTCCTTAATTTCTTTTGCTGACAGTTCATTGTTGGTATATAAAAATGCCTCTGATTTTTGAGTATTAATTTTATATCCTGCCACCTTACTGAATTCATTTATCAGGTCCAGTAGTTTTTTGACTGAGACTTTAGGGTTTTCTATATACAATATCATATCATCTGCAAATAATGACAGTTTTACTTCTTCTTTCCAATTTGGATGCCTTTTATTTCTTCTTCTCTGATTGCTGTAGCTAGGACTTCCAGAACTATGTTGAATAAGAATGGTGAAAAGTGGCACCCCTGCCTGGTTCCTGATTTTAAGGGGATTGCTTTTCATTTTTGCCCATTTAGTATGATGTTTGCTGTGGATTTGTCATAGATGGCCTTTATCATGTTAAGGAATGTTCCCTGTATTCCCACTTTACTGAGAATTTTGATCATGAATGGGTGCTGGAGTTTATCAAATGCTTTTTCTGCATCTATTTAAATTATCATCTGATTTTTGTCCTTCCTTTTGTTTATGTGGTGAATCACATTGATTGATTTGCAAATATTGAACCAGCCTTGCCTCTCCAGAATAAATCCCACTTGATCATGGTGTATGATTTTTTTCATATATTGCTGGATCCAGTTGGCTAATATTTTGTTGAGAATTTTAGCATCTAAATTCATCAGGGATATTGGCCTATAATTTTCTTTCTTTGTGTTGTCTTTGCCTGGTTTCAGGATCAGAATTATGCTCGCCTCATAAAAGGAGTATGAAAGTCTTCCCTCCTCTTAAATTTTTGGCAATAGCTTGAGGAGGATGGGAGTTAGTTCTTCTTTAAATTTTTGATAGAATTCACTTGTGAAGCCATCAGGGCCAGGACATTTCATTGTTGGGAGTTTTTTGATAACTGCTTCAATCTCATTTGTTGTAATTGCTCTGTTTAGGTGTTCTGATTCCTCCAGATTGATTTTTGAAACATTATATGATTCAAGAAATTTGTCCATTTCACCTAGGTTGCCTAATTTTTTGACATAGAGTTCTTCATAGTATTTTCTTAAAATACTTTGTATTTCTGTTGTGTCAGTTGTTATTTCTCCACTCTCATTTCTAATTTTATTTATTTGAGTCCTCTCTCTTTTTTCTTGGTGAGTCCAGTTAAAGGTTCATCGATCTTGTTTACCTTTTCAAAGAACCAGCTCCTGGTTTCATTGATCCTATGTATTGTTTCCTTAGCCTCTATGTCATTTATTTCTGCTCTGATCTTTATTATTTCCTTCCTTCTACTGGTTCTGGGTTTTATTTGCTGTTGTTTTTCTAGTTATTTTAGATGCAGGGTCAAGTTGCTTATTTGAGCTTCTTCTAGCTTCTCATAGTATGCCTGTAGTGCTATGAACTTCCCTCTCAGGACTGCTTTTGGTGTGTCCCATAAATTTTGAGTTGATGTATGCTCATTATCATTCGTTTCTAGAAACTCTTTTATTTCTTCTTTGATCTCATTGTTAATCCATTTGTTATTTAATGAGATGCTATTTAGTTTCCAAGTGTTTGAGTATTTTTCAGTTTTTCTTTTGTGGTTAATTTCTAGTTTCATGGCATTGTGATCAGAGAAAATGCTTGATATGATTTCAATCTTCTTAAATTTGTTGAGACCACTTTTGTGTCCTGACATGTGGTCTATTCTAGAGAATGTACCATGAGCACTTGAAAAGAATGTATATTCTACTGCTTTAGGGTGAAAAGTTCTGAAGATATCTATTAAATCGAGTTAATCTAGTTTATCCTTTAATTCTGCTGTTTCTTTGTTAATTTTCTTTCTTGAGGATCTATCCAGTGATGTTAATGGGGTATTGAAATCCCCTTCTATTAAAGTATTGCTGTTAATCTCGCCCTTTATATCCATCAAAGTCTGCTTTATGTATGTCTGGGCTCCTACGTTTGGTGCATAGATATTTATAATGGTTATATGTTCCTGTTGAATTGTTTCCTTTATCATTAGGTAGTGTCCTTCTTTATCTCTTACTACGGCCTTGTTTTAAAGTCCATTTTGTCAGATATAAGTATTGCTACCCCGGTATTTTTTTCATTTCCATTTGCATGAAATATTTTATTTCCATCTTTTTACCTTCAGTCTATGTGCATCTTTTGTTTTAAGGTGTGTCTACTGTAGACAGCATATGTATGGGTCCTGTTTCTTTATCCACGCAGCTACCCTATGTCTTTTGATTGGATCATTTAATCCACTTACATTTAAGGTTAGTATTGATATGTAGTTAGTTGTTTATTGCCATTTTATTCTTTAAAGCTGTATTTTTTTTTTTTTGCTATATTCTTTCCTCCCTTTGAACTGTTCACAACAGGCCCCTTAGCATCTCTTGCAGAATTGGTTTGATTTTAATGAATTCCTTGAGGCTTTTTTTGTCTGGGAAGCTCTTTATTTCTCCTTCAATTTTAAATGTTGGCCTTGCTGGATAGAGTAGTCTTGGTTGTAGGTTCTTGTTCTGCATTACTTTGAATATATCTTACCATTCCCTTCTGGCCTCAAGTGTTTCTGTTGAGAAGTTGGATGTCATCCTAATGGGGGCTCCTTTGTAGGTGATAGCCTTTTTCTTTCTAGCAGCTTTTAATATTTTCTCTTTATCACTTAGCTTTGGTATTTTAACTATGATGTGTCTTGGTGTAGATTTTTTTGGGTTTCTCTTTAGTGGAGTTCTCTGTGCTTCTTGAATGTGTGAAACGTTTTCCAGCCTTAATTTAGGGAAGTCTTCAGCTATGATTTGATTGAACAAAGTTTCTATCCCTTTTTCTTTCTCTTCTTCTTCGGGAACCCCTATGATGCAGATGTTATTTCTCTTCATGTTGTCACAGAGCTCCTTTAGAGTTTCCTCAGATTTTTGAGTCTCTTTTCCTTTTTCTGCTCTGCTTCTGTGCCTTTGTTAATTTTGTCCTCTAACTTGCTGATTCGATCCTCAGCTTCATCCATCCTGCTTTTAATTCCTACCATTGTGATCTTCAATTCTGATACTGTATTTGTCATTTCTGTGTGATTCTTTTCTATTATTTCAATTTCTTTTTTTATACTTATTATCTCTTTATTTAGGTGTTCATAATGACTATCCATTTTTGCTCTAAGCCAGTGGTTCTTAACCTTTTTTGAGGTACCAAACCCAGCAGTTTCATATGCACGTTCACAGAACCCTTCTTTAGTGATAAATAAAATATGATTTTTTTTCCAAATTCACGACATAGGTATATGTTTTTTTACTGGTGCACAAAATGAGCCGTGCATGAGCATCACTTTGCTCAAAGAACAAAACCAACAAAGTACATGAAGTCACAACAAATTACAGTATTATTTATTGTGGCCTCCACGGCAGAGGCTTCTCCAAACCCCTGAGATCGACTCCTCGAACCCCTAGGGTTCGATAGAACCCAGGTTAAGAACCACTGCTCTAAGCTCTTTGAACATCCTATCATTATTTTAAACTCTGCGTCTGGTAATTTGGTTATATCTGGTTCATTCAGGTCTTTCTCTGGGTATTTCTCTTGATTCATTTAGGTTGCATTTCTCTGCCTGCCCATTTTGTTTGTGTATAAGAAGAATGTGGCCACTGGAACCCAATGGGTGTTGCCTCTGTGTTCCCTAGGTGTGGTCTGTCTGCAGGCCCACCACCCCCTTTGCCGTTGCCTAGGCTGGTTGGATATGGGCATTGCAGGCGCTGGCCCACTGCGGCTGTTGCTGTGGTTTCCGCCTCTCCTCTGTGGGAGGGGCTGTGTCCTCCTGTGGGCTCTATAAGCCTCAGCCTGTCTGGACCTTCGCCTCACCCCCACATGTGGTGTTGCGCACCGCACTCAAGTCACAAGCCTTGGCACCAAGGGTAGGGATGAGCACCTTTGTTCAGCTGCGGACTCTGCCTGTTCCCAGGCTCCCGCCCAGCCCCACGGTCAGATCCGGCTCATGCACAGAGGATCACAAATTACGGTTTCCTGGCTGGTGGGGCTGCTGGCAAACGCTCAGCTGCGAACCTCCGCCTGTCCCCGGCTTTAGCCCTGCCCCTGCAGTCAGGGTCGGCTCACGCAGGGTCGCAAACCTCGGAGGCCAGGCAATGCTGAGCGCCCATGGGTCCCTGTTCAGCATCAGATCTCTGCCTGTTTCTAGCCTTCCGCTTTTCCCCCCCGCAGGTGGGGCTGCTGGTGGGCCCGCAGCGCCGGAATGCTTTGGCACGTCCCCTCCACCCCTGCTGGGCTAGACCCAGCTCACGCTGGCTGGGCCTTCGCCCTCGCCGACAGAACCGCATTTCAGCATCCCGCCACCACCACCGCTGTCCTTCCAGCAAGCCCTCAGCAGTGTGGGTGGGTGCATTGCTGCTCAGACCCTAACACTCCATACTGTAGTCCTGGAAGCTCCCTCCGTCTAAGCAGCTCTGCTCTAATTGCCGAGGGAGAGCTTGTTTGGCTGGTGTCCTGTCTCCCTTTGCTGGTATTGCTAGTTCCAGGGAAAATATTCGTTTTTGATTTGGGAAGTGACTCAGCCCAGGGGTTAGGGTGGCTGTCCCTCAGAGTGTTTCTCCCTGTGCCTTCCAGTCCACACTTTCTTCCCGCTGCTCCAGTCCTCTCCTCTCTCCTCATCCCCTGGAGTCCCGGTGAGTGTTGTGGAGAGGTTTTCTGCACCATCCCTTTAAGAAGAATTCTGGGTCTGAGAAAACTATCTTTTTCTCACAAACAGTATCCTTACTTGTTTCACAGCTCAATACTGTCCAAACACCTCTTCTAGGCTCTGGGACTGCAGGCTGGGGCTTTGTTCCTGGGACCCAGGTCCCTCCCTCTCCGATAAACTCTCTTCCCGCCATGCGAATCTGCCTTTTGCTCCGGGGAGCTGGGCAGCCCTTTCCACATTTTTGTTTTTCTACCAGTCTCAATGGGCTTCTTCAGTGTTCCTTGGTTGAAGAGTCCACTTAGTTTAGTTGAAAGTTGGTTTATCCAGACGATGGTTCTTAAAATTAAGTTATAATCCACTTTGGTTCCAGGAGTTGGAAGTTGGTATGTCCGCCTGCTCCATCGCCATCTTGCTGTCCCACAATGACATTCTAATATAATTCTTGTGTAATATGCCAGCACAGGGGAAGCAGTCAGGGTCCTGGGCACTGTCATCATCAATTGGTTTCATTTATCTAGCTAATGGGCAATTCCAGAGCGCTGCTTATTAATTGTGCTTAATGACCCTGGCGGTGAGAAATTATGACCACCAGGACCCTTCTCCTTTAGTCTCTACAGAGACCACCAGAAATACCAGCTTCCCAGGATACCCTAGTCATCTGTAGTCGACTAACTAGACCAACTCATATATGGCTTCTTCTGTGGGAACAACAGAATTATGGAAGACAATCTTCAGCCTGAGAGTCTTCACAGCCAGTACTTACTGTATATTGTTTTACAGTTAAGATGTCCCTCCTGTGCATTACCTCACTTAAACATCACAACAACCTTGTGAGAAGAGCAGCGTTATCCCCATTTATGGATAAGGAAACAAGATCAAAAATGGTAACTAATTGGCCCAAGTCAATGAATAAACAAGAGCAGGCCCTTACCAGACACTGAATCTGCCAGTGCCTCGATCTTAGACTTGCCAGCCTCCAGAACTGTGAGAAATGTATGTTGTTTAAGCCACCTATTCTATGTATTTTTGTCACAGCAGCCTGAACTGACTAAGACACAACCCAGTATTCCACTCAGATCATTATCATCTGGATACTAGTTTTGGGAAACAGAGAGAGCAGAACATAGAGCCTGCTAGGAAATACCAGGGTCCGTGGATTGTTTCCCCCTCGCCTTTTAAATTGGACCATCATGTCCACAAACCAACCCCAGAGTGGTGTTTTCCAGAGTTCAGTCTCTATTAAAGATTCCTTAGCCCCTTACTCAGTGACTCTGACTCAGTCAGTCTCAAGTGGGGCCTGGATATCTACTTCTCTTCACTTTTCCCTTGGCGATTCTGATATGCAGGCCGGTTTAAGCTCTACTGTCCCAGGTAGCGAACATTTGCTCTAGGTGACCTCTCATGTGCCCCCCCCCCCGCCACACACACACACACACACACGTCTGTGCACACACACAGACTTTTCTTTTGCTTTTGTTACACTTATTTTCCTTCCCTGGTCTCATACTTCCTTCCTGCCTCCATGTTGACACCGCCCCCCCAACCCGGGTAGTTCGGGCCATCCTCCTGCCTGTCTGGCCTTGTTGGACCTTGGACACATCTGTGCATTGGGTAGCTTTTCCCACGGCTCTGTTCTTCCCCCAGCACCTTGGAAACCACCACGCTCCCTTCTGGGCTCTCTAAAGCAACTTGGTCTCAAACACCTATCTTCCACCCCAAGGAGAGAGAGGCATTCAGGCAGAGCCTGCGCTGCCCGCTGCCTGGTACGGACTATCAGCCTGAGGGAGCAGGGGCTGCTGCCTCCTGCTGTCCCCTGTCCCTGCCACTTTCTGTGAGGGCCCCAGGGGCCCTCTCACCACTTTGCAGTACTTTAAACACAATCCGAGTTTGATTTTTCTCCTTGCAGAGGTAATATATATATGCATATGTATTTACAAATCTCATTGCAAAATAATTTAAAACAACCCTGATAAGCTAAAGCAGTAATACCCTGTTTCCAGTCTCCTTCCGGAAGTAACTGAAAACAAATCACTCTGGTGTGTGTTATTTTCACCTCTTTTTGCATTTATATACATTAAGTTAGATAAGTGGTTCTCAAGGCCAGGAGAGGCTTCTGTCCCCCGTCCCCAGGGAACATTTGGCAATATCTGAAGACGTGTTTGGTTGCCACAGCTGGAAAATGATACTGACACCTGGTGGGTACCAGTCGGTGATGCTGCTAATGTCCTGTAATGCGCGGGGCAGCGCCCACAACAGAGAATCATCTGGCCCTGTGTGTCACTAGTGCTGACACACAGAAACCCTTAGTTAAACTGCATGAAACTGCCCACCTCTAACCAATTCTGACCTTCAGAAAGGCAATTTCTTATCGTACAGCCTAATATCTTTAGACACATGTGGAAACCTAAGTTTTGTCCGTGGCTGTTTTTACACAAGTTTGTTAGGTTAAATGTTTTATTCTACAACTTTCTTTCCCTCTTTAACAACATGCCTACAAGATTCAGCACACTGGGAACCAAAGCTCCACTGAATTTTTTTCCCAGCAGCTATAAGATATTCATTGCTAAGAAGGCTCCATGTGGTCCTTTAACCACTCCTTTTTGTTATAACCATGCTGCAGTGAGCATCCCAATCCATTCGTTCCCTTCTCCCATGCTGGTCAGGTTTCAGGTGGGGCAGAGAATGGGGAACACTGAGGACCGGAGAGGAAGGGGCTAGACTGTGAGTGATAGCAGGAAACAGCACACTACGTGATGTCTGCTTCCTCCCTTGGCCCTCCCCAAGCGGCCAGCTCACCTAACTGCCTGCCTGTCCCTGCCTTCCCCACACAGAAGGGGCCACCTGGCACCACCAGCATTCACAATAGAGCCATGTGAATTCTGAAACCCATTTGTTAGTTGTTCTACCCTGCTGTTCTCAGGAGGTAGGTAAAGGGCTCGGGGAGTCATCTTCACCACTTGTCTGCCTTCCAGGCCTCTCCCAGCACTGCTGGGAGTTTCTGACACACCTCTTTGACACCTACTCAAATGTCAACACATCACTCAGCAAAAGGAACGTCCCTCATTTTCTAAGAATGCAGTAGTATCTTTACAGCCAAAGATCTAGAGCCAGAAGAAACCTTTGCTTTTCCAAAATCGGTGTTAGGGCATCAGTTGTCATGGAAAACTACACGTGGATTGTTCAGAAAAAATGACACCCCTCCCCACATGCTCAGAGAGAATAGCATATTGTCAGCTAAAAGAGTAATTTATTTCCAAGTTAATTGGCTCTATAAAGGGCATCTTCAGTGTCTAATTCCCTAAATAACTCTGGGCCTCCTGTTGCCAGCACTGACCCTGTGGGGGACGCAGAGCTGTAATTAATTGACTCATTTATGATTAATGCACCCAGCTTTCTTTTGCTGCCACTCTGAGGAGAAAATTGGCCAGCCCTGTGATTCTGCTTCGAAGGACCTAATTCATTTAAAATAAATAAAGAAATCTGGACAAGCAAGAGTTGGTTGTTAATGGAAAACTCCGGAGGCGACACCCTTCCTGCTTGCCCTGTGCATCTCAGGAGACCGCCTGAGCCTGCCCTGTGCGCCTCGGGAGGGCGCCTGAGCCTGCCCTGTGCGTCTCGGGAGAGCGCCTGAGCCTGCCCTGTCCATCTCAGGGGAGCGTCTGAGAAAGGGGCTCTGCTTGGCTCTCAGCAATAAGGTCCTTAACACACAGTCGTAGATGTCCTTTTCTTTTCTTTTTTTAGTTTCCTGGTTTATTTAACCACTATGCTACCTAAGGGACATTAAGAAAAAAATGAAAACCTACCAAAGCATTTCTAAGTGGCCCTACTTCTCCATGTAGTATAAAGGCCACCAATCTTAGATCGCACCCAACCAGTGTGTTTTAATGAACAACTATGATGTAACTAACACAAGCTGCAAACATTTTTTCTGGCTATTGGTGAACATCCTATTGTGTCCTTCTAGTTGCTTGTATTTGAGCTCAAATTTATTTAAAAAAAGCAGGGGGTAACTTGGGAAACTGAACATAGGTTTGCATTCGTCCAACACCATTTTTTAAACAATGCTGGATACAGAGCACTCCCTCACCTTCCTTTTTTCCCCTTATGATCAAATTGTTCCGTGTGCCTCATTCTCTCAGTCAACTGAATCCATATTTAGAAAATGGCACTGATCACACCTCCATGAATGAATTATAGTCACGGGTTCTAAGTTATCTGATTCAAAAGGGGGTACATATGGTTTGTGTCTTTAACAGAGAACCCTGATAAGTCCTCTATTATTACCCTATTACTGTATTCCATTTCCAAAGTCATTATTCTATTCCCCTCCCAACTTGGACCTTCTCAAGTCTATGACAACGAGGTTGGACTTTTAGCTTTTATAAATTTCCTTATACAACCAAGACAATCTTTGTGTGACCTCAGGAACTCCAGAAGCAGCAAATGGGTCTTCTATATAAAGATTAGAGCTAAAGCCTGAACAGGCAATGGCACAGTGGATAGAGCATCAGACTGGGACATGGAGGACCCGGGTTCGAGACCCCAACATTGCCAACTTGAGCACGGGCTTATTGGGCTTGAGCAAGGCTCACCAGCTTGAGTCTAAGGTTGCTGGCTCAAACAGGGGTCACTCGGTCTGCTGTAGCCCCCAGTCAAGGCACATATGAGAAATCAATCAATGGACAACTAAGGAACTGCAACGAAGAATTGATGATTCTCATCTCTCTCCCATCCTGTCTGTCTGTCCCTATCTGTCCCTCTCTCTGTCTCCGCCACAAAAAAAAAGAAGGGAGGAGGAGGAGGAGGAGGAGGAGAAGGAGAAGAAGAAGAATGTCCCTGTGTGGGTTAAGAAGTTTGGTTAGATGTATTATTATTTACATTATATAGATGAGAAAATTGGGGGCCAGGGTATGTATCCACCTTTGTGCAAGCCATCAGTGACACAGATGCTCGCTGACCACCAAAATATAACACATGCAGACTGAGAAACCACAGTGGAGAGGGGAAGAGGCAGAAACAGCATGCAATGCACGGAGCTCAGAGAACCCCCATAATGGAGTTCCAAGGGTTCCTGGGTGCTCACCTTGGCAGGATCTCCAACATTCACGGTTCCAGAAAACTGAACTCCTAGGTGTCCCAAGCCCTTGACATAACCATTATTATCTCTCTACAGCAAAACTCAAAAACTCAGGCTGTACATGAAGCTCACCTGGGAAGCTTTTAACAAATACAAATGTCTCATTCCCAAGAGATTCTGACTTCATTAGCCTGGCATAAGACCCTGGCACGGGTGATCCTCCTGGTCAGCCAGAGCTGAGAACCACTGGCCTTCAGGCAGCCTTGGCCCACGGCTGCCATTCAAGCTCAGGAGTGCTCATTCTCTCTCTCCTCTGCCTCTCCTGGGCCTATCCTCTCAAGTTCCCTCTGACAATTCCTTCCACGAAGGCCTTCCACAATAGCCCTCTCCAGATTCTTTCCAATTAACAATATGAGTTTGTTAATTGGAAAGGGAGGAGCAGTGAGAGGGTTGTGAACAAAGAAAAGTTTTGCATCATTATTTATTACTGAAAATTTATTTAGCACCCACAATGTGCTGAAAGAAAGGATTGAAGATTGCCTTATCTTGTTTTCAGCAGCTATGAGCAGTCAGTCATGCGGTTTTATAGTCCTCTATTTAACTGCCTGTGAAGTTAATAGGGAGATGCAGTGCTGGAGTTGAGCTGGTTCAACTCTAAACTCAATATACAGCTTCTAAAGAAAAGAGCAGTAGTCGCCTCTAAGATTGCAAAAATCCAATTAAGTATCACTTTCCCCTGCTGCTAGATAGACTTAGACCCTGGAAGGAATGTGAACGATACCACATGAACCTTCAGGACAATCACCATACCCCTTTTACTGAAATCATACCCCAGCCAGCAATCAGAACGTGCTAGATTTTAATGAAACCCCCTAGCTGTTAGTTGTCAAACAAAATACTATGAAAGGCAGGGGGTGATGAGTTCCAGACAATAAATTCAAAAAGAAATATGTGCCGTTCCTCTTCTTCCTTTTTCAAAGAGGAAGTATTCAAGGTCAGCACAACAGATTATACAGATATTTTCCCAAAAGATGTGTCCTTTGGGATCCACTGCCCCAGCCTCCACGCGTTCTTCACTGTAATTAAGATATATGTGCTTCTCTGAGCTTTGAGAGTTGCTGACAGACAGCTCAGCAGCCAACAAAGTCTAAATTGCCAAAGGCGGATGCTCAGTATTGGATGGTGCCCCAGGCAACGCAACGCTGTGAGGCTACCGAGGGTGACTACAAAGCAGGGTGTTAAATTAAACAGTTTGAAGACACCTAAGAACTGGTGTTTCATTTAGAGCGCTGTCTATCCTTTATAAGATGGGGATGAAAGGGTATTCCCAAGGCTGAGCAGCCTCATCTGGTTCTTGCCGTGTGTTCCACCAAGCCCTAACAGTCAAACCCGAAACCTCTTCTGGAAACTCTCTCCTTCTCAGACTGACAAATGGGCCTGGTTCTGTTTCTGCTCCAAAGCATGAGCCTGACTCTTCACACTGTGAATAAAAGAAGACAGGCTGGCTATAATGAGCTAAATTATGTTCCCCCAAAATGTATATGTTGAAGCCGCCAACACTTCAAATTGTGACTGTTTTTAGAGAGAGGGCCTTTAAAAGAGTGTTTACATTAAAATGAAGTTATAAGGGTGGGCCCTAATCCCATTTGACTGGTGTCTTTAAAAGAAGAGAACACATAAAAGAGACACCAGGGACACGGAATCCAAGATGGCAGCAGAACGGGTGGATGCTACACTCACGTTTTCCCAGGACCAAACTGGAATTACAACTAAAATACAGAACAATCATCCTGAATAACCAACAGAAGACTAGATGAAGAGAAGTTTTATAAGCAAAAATTTACATGGAGACTGGTAGGAAGGACAGAGACACAAAAAGGGCTGGCCCTTCTCCCACGGGAGGTGGCCAAGGTTCTGAAGGGATATCTCAGCTGTGGGGGGTTCCCCCCGAAAAGTGTGGGGTCTCAAGCTTTTCAGTAGTTGTACTGTATAGCCATGGATGAGAAACCCAAGGAATCCTTTGGATTCCTTCCTCAAGGACAGGGCTGGCCTCCAGGAGCTGAGAGGATGTCCTTAGTCAAGGGGCTCCAGCAACCGGAAGGGGAGAGGATGAGATGGGACAGGGAATTAAACTAGTCAAAAATAAAAGGTTTATTGCCCAGGGCTCTTATTTTTCTTTCTTCCAAAAACCCTAACGGGTGCGGCAAGAACTGTAGACTAAACAGAGGGCGATATTATGCTTGCCTACCAAACTGACAACGCCATACAATACTACCCATTGGCACTGGTGAGAACACAGTGGTGAGAGTTCTCAGTTACTGCAGACTGAAGTCTTGTCCATATGCATCAAGAGCTTTAAAGATGCCCGTAGCCTTTACTTACGCATCAAAGAGAGGTATGCAAGGGTATGCATCAAACTAACAGTAGTTTTCTCTGGGTGTTAGAATTTCAGGTGAATTTTATTGCTTTCTTTTTTCTGTCTTTTACATAATGAGCATGTAATGCTTATGGGGGAGAACAAAATGTAAAAATAACGTTTCATTTCAAGTTTCTCATCTTTGTGGTTCGATCTCACGTTTTGGCACCAAAAAGGAGAGAAAGTTTTGCATCTTTGATGTGACTTTTACACTTGTGTATTTCTCGCCATTTCTTCCCCACCACTCCAGTTTCTCCTGTTCGGGCTCATAAGTCACGTGCCACCAGACAGAAGCGTACACTGATGCCTGTAGGGCTGAGCACAAACCCCTGGGCTGTGTTTCTCAAGTAGAGCAGATTCTCCCAAACAGACAGACTGGTTGCACAGGCTTCTCCATTTCTCTTCCTACAGAAACACACACAAGTCAGCACATTGCAAAATGTCATGTTCAAGAGTTTCTTCATTCCAAAGCCCAGGCATTGACCAAGAGCGTGGACACTGGAGTCAGAAGTCTTGTTGGAATCCACGTAGTGTGAATTTAGGCAAATAACTCTCTCTGTGCCTCAGGGTCCTAAAATGTGAAGTGGGGTTGAGACAAAAATCTACCCCAGGGGACAGATGAGATTAGAAGTGTGTTTAGCAGGGTTCAGCCTTTGTTCTGTCCCTTGAGCGCTGTGTGACCTGGGACAGCCTCTCTGAGCTTCAGCTTTCCCATCAATAAGAGTGGGAATGTAGTGATAAACCTGCCCTTCCCAACTCAGTTTGAATACCAGCTGAGACAGTGTACGAAAGGGCCGTGCAATGTCAAGCATTATTTTATGAGAGTTTTTATTTCATCCTGTCACATCTGACCAGCTTACCCCGTCACTGTGTGCGAGCCCAGAGCAGGTGCTGCTGCTTGCATTTACAGTGAAGCTGAGAGGCCCAGAGCCTGCGACTCCCCTCATCACTGTCAAACCAGGAGAGTGACTTTGGCAGCCCTTGAGACGCGTGATGTGTGTTGAGCCCCAGGAACCTGGCGAGGCACAGCTACCCAGTCACACCCCTGAGGTGGCTGCTGAACTTTGCAATTTTAAATAGAAACCCATGCAGTTCTGCTCAGACCAGCCACGTTGTCATAGCAGGCATGGATATAACTCTAAAGCACTGAGATTTCCTTAAATGCCACATTTCTACCACTCTCAAAATCAAATATAAACTGCTCTGAACACTGAGCCACCAGATACTGGCAGGGATTCAGTCTCGGTCACTCCCCTCTCTGGGATCCCACAAGATGCTCCGACTAACAGGGCATCCCGGTTCAAACCTCAGTCCAAGGCAGCTCTAGTTCCCCAAATCTGCAGTCCAGACCCACGTCCTCCACTTTGAGCTGGACTGTTTTGCGTGGACTCAGGGAAACTCCTGACCTGGGTGCTGTAGAACATCAGGACCACAGACTCAGTGCTATAAACAAAGTTTGTCATTTTCTAAAACGGCTGTGCAGAAAAGATCAGGAGCCCGCCCAGCCAGAGGCTGGGCAACTACCACAC
This sequence comes from Rhynchonycteris naso, assembly GCA_037038555.1. Lineage (NCBI taxonomy): Eukaryota > Metazoa > Chordata > Mammalia > Chiroptera > Emballonuridae > Rhynchonycteris > Rhynchonycteris naso. The sequence continues at coordinate 135,840,822 of CM073002.1, read as the reverse complement.
CCAATTCCTTAGCAGAGAAAAAATACAGACTTTCTCCTCATCCTGGTTCTAAGCTAACACCTGCTGAGGAATTGCCTGTGGTCAGCAGAGGAGAGGCATGGCCACTCAGGGGAGAGGAAGGTGACATCATCCTCGGGAGGAAAGGAGCTACTTTCTGGTCATCCATACCTCAGCAAGCGATGAAAGGGCTATGGGAGAGGCTGAGTAGGACCCGTTATTACCCCCACCCCAGTTCAGAGGAGTAGATGCAGAACCGAGAGTTAAGCAACTCGTCCAACATCTCACAGAGCTAAGACTCGAATTCAAGCCAACTGAGAATGTCTCACCAGCAAACCATACAGCTTCTTCATGTTGTGAGGATTAAATGAGATGGTGCATGCAAAGCAGTTCTAACACTGTACCTGGTATGTAGTAAATGATTAGTCAATGCTATGCTGTTATTTTTATTATAATCACTATCATTTAAAAACTGAAGCAGAAGATAGCATTTAAACTGAGGCATAACAGCACAACTCCAAAGAGCAGACTTCCAGACTTTCAGAATTGTCTTTTTAAAAAAAGAAACACTATTTGCAGGACAGGCTCTTAGAAGGATGGCAGAGTTTTAAGCATCCCATTTACACAAGCAGTTCGGTAAATACCCTGGGAGCCGAACAGCACTGCAGACCCTCCACTGAGGAAATTCTCCCATAAAAGTCCCCAAAACCATTTGAAACCCACACAGCAGGAGACCGTTAGCACACTTATTCCTGCCAGCTCTGCCTCCCTACCTGATGAACCTGAGAAATGGCCACATCCTTTTTTAAAAGGAAAAGAAAATAAAACTAATTAGAAAAGCCTCATATTGCCACAAGAAGCCTATGGGGGCTGAGTGGAGGCTCTGATGCTCTTCCCACAGTGGGCTCCTTCTCAGAACCTAATGACACCCTTGCAGAGAGGACTTCTCCTGACAACCCCATTTAAACAGGCCCCCTGAAGCCTTGGCAGTATAGTTCAGTTGGTTAGAACATTGTCCTGATATGCCAAGGTTTCAGGTTCAATCCCTGGTCTGGGCACATACAAGAATCAACCAATGAATGCATAAGTAAGTGGAACAACAAATTGATGTTGCGCTCCCTCCCTCCCTCCCTCCCTCCCTCTCTCTCTCTCTCTTTCTCTCTCCCTTCCTCACTCTATAATCAATAAATAAAATTTTTAAAAAACAGGTGTCTTCATTCAACCTGGTTTTCTCCATCATGTAGCACAATCCCTAATTACCTCATGTGACTTGTCTGTTGTCACACACACCTCTGTATAAAAGCACACATCCCCAACACCCACTCCATGTTCAGTAAACACTCGTTAGGCCTGACCAGGCAGTGGCACATCAAAATCCTGAGGTCGCCAGCTTTAGTGCAGGCTCACCCAGCTTGAGCGCAGGGTCACAGGCTTGAGCATGGGATCATAAACATGACCCCATAGTCGCTGGCTTAGGCCCAAGGTCACTGGTTCAGCCGGAGTCCCCCATCAAGACACATATGAGAAGCAATCAATGAACAACTAAAGTGACACAACTACAATTTGATGCTTCTTGTCTCTCTCCCTTCCAGTCTCTCTCTCTCTGTTTCTCTCTCCCTGGTGAGTGCTAAAATAAATAAATAAATACTTGTTAGATGAAAGAGATAAAAATTTCAGTCTCTATTCGCAACTCATCTCTGACAAACATTTAAGGGTGTCTAAATGTACAATCCACAGCAATAACTACCTAAGTTCCTTTTCCTGCCTACTCCACCACAGTACTATCCAATAGAAATGCACTGCTAGCCACCTATGTAATTTTAAATTTTTAGTAGCTGTATTTTAAAAAGAGGAAACAAAGAAAATTAACTTTATAATGTATTTTATTTAACCTAAATATATCTAAAATATTACCAACAAATAATCAATATTTTAAAAATTACTAATAGGATCTTCTACATTCTTTTGTTTTTGTGCTAAGTCTCCAAAATCCAATGTATATTTTATCTTCACAACACATCTCAATTTGGACTGGTCACATCTCCAGTGCTCGGTAGGCACACATGGCTGGTGGCGGCCATGTTAGCACAGTTCTGGCACCTTAAAACTCTGGAGAATCTCAGGAAAGAGCTCTCTCCCTCACCACCATCCATCCCAGCCCCCAACCTGCTGTTTGTTCTTCCCCCTAGAAACTTTGATCCTTCCCCAAAAGCACCCTCTCCTTGAGCATATCTCCAACCTGCATTATTTATTACCCACCTGTTCTTTAATAGCTCTACTGTCCATTAACATATAATCCCTGTGAGGCAAAGACCTGATGGTATCCCCATAGTCCAGCACATTGCCTGATACATTATAGGTGCTCAATGAGTATTATGAATGAATGAATGAGTGAACAATAAATCCTTTGGACCAAGGTGCTCAATGAGTATTATGAATGAATGAATGAGTGAACAATAAATCCTTTGGACCAAGGTGCTCAATGAGTATTATGAATGAATGAATGAGTGAACAATAAATCCTTTGGACCAAGCCTAGAGGACAAGGACCCACCCTACCCTCTTCCTCCCTCGGGGAGTGGGAATTGTGTTAGGCCCCAGCTGCTTTTCTGCAGGGCCTTTTGATTTTGGGGCCATAAACCCTTTGCCAAGCTGTGGTACCCACGAACCTTTTCTCAAAATAATGGTTTTTAATGCATAAAATAAAATCCACAGAATTACAAAGGAAACTAATTATATGTAATTACAGTTGGCATATTTTTCTTAAAACCATATGTGGTAATATAGCACCTTTATTAATGCAGTAAATAACAAGATCTAGCAGGGAGTCTAATAACTTCCCTCGGTTTGAAGCAATGGTAAGCCTACGTGCTATATTAAAAAGATCTTCCAAACTAGAGCACGCGATATGATAACATTTGTAACCGTTATGGCTGATGAAGTCATAGGTGCTGTTATTATTACTCTATTCCTAATTGAGGAAATGCTACATTTCAGTTAGAGATGAGGGCAAATAAAGAGGATTGTTTTTTTCTATCCAAGTTCACAGACTCCTCTGAATTCTGTTCACTTGGCACCCACAGACCTCAGGTCAAGTGCCCCTGTTTTACTGTAAGACTCCACCTGTCAATTTTGACCTTTTCCCTCCAGTGAAGGACCCAAAACAACATTTTAAAAAGTCCCCCGTGCTCCTTGGGTACTACAGTCTGGGGCAGGGGGCACTGGCATTAAAAATAAAGGCATTCTGTTTGTATTCTAAAACAAGAAAAATAAGTACATAAGAAAATTAAAAACAAAATAAAGACGCTCTGTCCAGGCCGCCCGCACAGTAGGCAGAAGCGGGAACTTGAGCTTCACACGAGCCTGGCTCTGGCGTGCCTGACTCGGTGGCCCAGGGCGAGTACCAGCCTCTCCCAGCACTGGCGGCTCCACCTGTGAGACAAGCTGGAGCGTTCTATCACCGGACGGGGCAGGTGGGGCGTTCTATCACAGGACTGACAGGTGGGGCGTTCTATCACAGGACTGACAGGTGGGGCGTTCTATCACCGGATGGGCAGGTGGGAGGTTCTATCACAGGACTGACAGGTGGAGCGTTCTATCACCGGACGGGGCAGGTGGGGCGTTCTATCACAGGACTGACAGGTGGGGCGTTCTATCACCGGATGGGCAGGTGGGAGGTTCTATCACCGGACGGGCCAGGTGGGAGGTTCTGTCATGACCGGCAGGTGGAACATTCTGTCACGAGATGGGCAGATGGAAGGTTCTGTCATAGGGCAGGCAGGTGGAACATTCTATCACAGGATTGGCAGTGGGATGACACAGTGATAACAACCTAACTTACCGAAAGCCAGGCGCTGGGTGGATGCTAGTGTTGTCGCTGTTACTATTGACCACTCCTGCCTGAGTGCCTTCTCTGCTGACACCTCCGGGGTCCAGCAGGTCCCCCTCCCCAAGCTTCCTGAATGGCTCCACTGGTCACCTGAACTCTGCACCCAGTCGGGCGCCACAGGCTCCTTCAGGCCCTGTGCTCTGGGGGACTGGGACCGGAACTGCCCAGCTTGAACTGGCATCCTGGAGGCCTGTAGGTAAGTGGGCTGGTCAAGTCATTTCACCCCTCAGGGCCTCACATCAACATGGTGAGAAACAGGCTCCCTACAGAACCGCAATGGGGATTAACAGTTCTGTGTAATAAACGTTAGTTGTCTTTTCTTAGACGTTCCTTCTAATGGAAAGTAATTACTAAGATGGGCATTCAGGTAGTGACAGTTAATGAGGGAAGGAAATAGAATGAGAAAACAGGTCTGACAGACTTTTATTCATTCTTTTTCTTTTTCCTGATTTTAAGTTTCCCAGCCACAAGCCTCCAACCAAACATGTACATTTGAAAAGAAAAGCTGCCCTGATAAAAAAAAATATAAGAAACCCTCAGTCCCTACCCCAACTATGTGAGGGCCTGATTGAGGGATAGTGGCTTTGCTTTAGTGGAGAAAGAGGGAATTCAATTGCTCTTAGGTGTGGCCAGAAACACCCCCACAAGCTATGGGGCCCCCCTAAGCTGCCCTGTAGAAGGTGGGGAGTGCAAATAGAGGCTGGTTCTCAGGGGCCAATCTCAGCACTGTGCTCATTCCCCAATGATAACCCCCCTTTCCACCCCCAAAGAACTGGGAGAAACAATGTGTGCTTCGGACAGGTGTGGACTTGTCCTTAACATACATGCATTATAAGTCCATTTTTCTCCAAGCTTCAATTCTCCTCATCTGCAAAATAGAGAGAATGCCTTTGTTATGGAGGTACTATGAGGACTACAGATTCCAGAGATAAAGCTGCTAGCACACGGTAGGCTTTCAGCAGACAGCTAATGTTATGTAGTATGAATGTCAATAGTTGAAGAATAGTGCCTGAAAACAGAGAAGGTTGAGAGGCATCGAGGAAAGAGAAGCAAGAAGTCAAAACAAGAGACAGGACAGCTGAAGGGATTTCCACTTGCTCAGAGCTGCTATGAAATGCATGGCAATGTAGGGACGTTCTGAAGGTAATTTTATGTCATACAAGAACAACCTTCATTAGTAGAGCACGGAGCAAGAGATGAGCACTGACCTGTCCAGGAGGGCCGCCACAGATGTCCTTCCCAGTGTCTGAACACATCTCCTGCCACATCTCATGACTGGCCAGCCCCAGCCTGCCCCGTGTACAACCCTGCTCACCAAGAGACTTGGAAGGAAAAGTCCCTCTGTGTCACCAAGTGGTGACAAAGTGTAAGGGGAAAAAATGACTAAATTGTCACTTTTTGGTAACCAGGTTATTTTTAATTTTTCCATTTCTGTTCCCTGATTTTTGGGATCCTTGTGACCAGTGATTGTCTAAAGCAGGGATAGTCAACCATTTTATACCCACCGCCCACTTTTGTATCTCTGTTAGTAGTAAAATTTTCTAACCGCCCACCAGTTCCACAGTAATGGTGATTTATAAAGTAGGAAAATAACTTTACTTTATAAAATTTATAAAGCAGAGTTACAGCAAGTTAAAGCATATAATAATAATTACTTACCAAGTACTTTATGTCAGATTTTCACTAAGTTTGGCAGAATAAATCTTTATAAAACAACTTACTATAGTTAAATCTATCTTTTTATTTATACTTTGGTTGCTCCGCTACCGCCTACCATGAAAGCTGGAGTGCCCACGAGGGGGCAGTAGACACCAGGTTGACTACCACTGGCTAAAGCCTACACAAAATGCATTTATTGTTCATTACTTAACTCCATTTCCAAGGTCTCTTCCCTTAGAGATACGAATAGGAAGGTATCAGTGCCAAATGATAAAGACAAGGCTTGATTTTGCTGTCATTCTCCACCCAGAGTCCTGGGAAGCCCTGCTCTCCATGAATACTATTTTTCCTTATACTTTTGCCTATTCCCTGCACCTTCCCCCTTGCTGCTGTCACACCCTCTAGTCTCCTCCCAAGACTGCAATGTCGCCTGCCAGGATTCTGTGGACAGCCAGGCCTAGGACCACAGTGAGAAAGGAAGGAAGATGGAGAGGTGACATCAGCTCTAGCCACGTGCAGGGCACCATTCTAGGTTCTGGGGGGAAGATACTGATGGCCCACTAGATACTTACAGTCTAATTATTCTACACAATAAAGTCAGCTGTCCTCGCTTAACTCAGAACACAAGGCCCCCACACTCTGTCCCCAACTCTCACTTCCAGCCCCATTTTTACCCCTTTCGCTACAACCATTCAGACCAGAACCCAGAACCGACTCCAGGACCTGGTCCTTTATATGTAGGACAAAAGTGAGTTTGAATCCAGCACTATCAATAAGCTGTGTGACCTAGGTATTTTGGTCAATTTTTTAACCTCTCTGGACCTCAGTTTTCTTACTTGCATAACATGGATAATACCTTTCCCAAAGGATCCCATGAAGATTAAATGATATGACACAGGGGTACCCAAATTACTGAATAATAGACAAGTCCTGCTAGATGTCCACCTCTATCTGCCAGGTTAGATGTAAGCAGGAACAGGGAGAAAAAAAGAAGCTCCCTATTAAAAATTTAAAAAAAGCTTTTTCCTCCCACATAAGGGATTCACTTGTGTCAACAATAATCTCTTATTATAAATGCAAATCACGACTGTGAGTGTTCAGCTTATCAATTCCCATTTTGTATAAATTATTTAAATCAGATCAGTACCTTGCAGAGTTTGAGGTTTCTGTGTTGTGATTACAATGCAGAAGAGGCAAGGTTATTTTTAAAACCCTTTGATGAAGGAAGCAGATAGTAAGAAAGAACTTTGGGCATTCAGAACACAGCCACCGGGTGACTGAAGGTCAGCATTGGGTTGGCAGAAAGGAAAGCAGCAGAACAGAAGAGGGGAGAGGAAGGACAAGGATCGTGAGAGGGAAGCAGAAGGCCACAGTGCCTTGGGCTCCGGTGGCAACTGCAATGTCACTGAGAATCACCCGGCCCGCTGCCTTGGGCGTGCTCGCAGTGGACTGAGACATCAAGATGTATTTATCAGGCTGCCTTGTCGGCTTGCCCCTGTTCAGCCGGACTTCTCAGTACAGGCTCTTTCTGCTCCCACCCAGCCCACCTGCCCCCCACACGTCACCCTTCCCTCTTTCCTATGGAGGTGACAGAGAAAGAGGGAAAGGATGGAGAGAGATGAGCACGCATAAGAGGAGGTCAGAATTACACTTACACACACACACACACATACACACACACACACACACACACACACACACGCGCGCGCGCGCAGTACAATACTTCCAAACCAAAGGATTGCAAGAATCTATCCGCCACCACTGTTTGCATTCTCCTTAGCATCTTGCAGGTACATGGCATTTCATATGTTTTTCTAACCATTTGGTTTTCATAACAGATGTGTAAACAGATAAAATAATCAGGAGACTATAGTGCAAAAACATTGACCCTTTCCCAAATTCCAACTGCTAGTTAGGAAGCAGGCCACTTTAGGATGCAAGTCTCTCGATTCGACATTCCAAGGATAGTGGGTCAGGGCTCAACTCCCAACCTTGGCCTTTACACCACTCCGTCACAGGAACTGGAGTGGGAGGTCACTGCACGAGGCTGTGGGCAGGAAGAGCTGCAAGGTCTGACCTGCCTCTGCCAGTGACTACTCACCGGACTTTTAAGACCTTCCCCTATGTGGTCCTTGATTTTTCTCGTCTGTCAAATGAGGTCAATGTGGACAAACTTCTGACTCGAAAGTATATGTAGAAATAAACACTTGTATGTATTTCACAGTTCTGTCTTTGCACGATCACCTTCACCAACCATATTCAATCTTCTATAAATGTTCTGAGACTCTACAGGACATAAAATAACCTTAAATATGGCAGCAGCGCTAGGAACCCACAGTGAGGTCCTTGCTCCCTCTCTGCACACTCAGGTCTCTGTCTCACAGCCGCCACCCATCCCCACACCCGAGGAGCAAACAAGTGTCCCTTGGCTGCCCTCAGTCCTGCCGCCAGATGTGCAGGAACCAGCAGCATGGGTCCGGCATAGAGAAGAGACCCTAAAAGCGGTGCAGGACCCCCAGGGGAGGACATTTGGAGTCTCATATGCCACAAGACCTAGAAAAGTGGCATGCTCTAGGTATGCACGTTCTTCTCACCCTGCAGGGAGAAGTGCTGCAAGAGAGCCCAAGGAGGGTTCTGAAGCATAGGCCCAGGGCAGCAGGTCAACAGGTCAGGTTTGAAGGTAGTTTTGCTCATGATAACTAGTCCTCCCCCTTCAAGCACCTGCTTCCAGTTTTTATTGCTAGCTAAGCCCATTCATAAAGACTTCTTCATCAGTAATACCAATAAAGAAGGCATTTTGTCCTATTGTAATGATTCTGAACCTTGTTTTTATGAAAATTCTTCCTTTATCTCAAAAGGAAAGGCATGAGATTTGCAAAAGTCATTTTACCATGATTAAAACTAATCTTAACTTAAAAGATAAAATACTTATTCACAAGAGCCAAAGGTATAAACGACCCAAATGTCTACCAAAGGATGAATGGACAAGTAAATATGGCACAGTGGAACATTATAAAGGAATATAAAGGAATGAAATTCTAATACATGCTACACAGCATGGATGAATCTTGAGGATATTATGCTGAGTGAAATGAGCCAGACACTAAAGGACAAATATCCTATGATTCTATTTATAAGAGGTAGCTGGAGCAAATTCATAGAGACAGAAAGGGGAATAGCGGTTACTAGGGGCTTAGATGAGGGAGATGGAGAGTTACTGTTTAATGGGTACAAAGTTTCCGCTTGGGATGATGAAAAAGCTTTAGACATAAATGATGGAAAAGGTTGCATAACAGTGTGTGCATATATATATATATATATATATATATATATATATACACACACACACACACACACACACACACATATATATATACTTAATGCTACTGAATTGTACACTTTAAAATGATTCAAATGATACACATTATGTTATATATATTTTGCCACAATTAAAAAAAAGATAAACTGCTACTGAGTATCTGCAAGGCTTTCTGGAGCAGAATGATAAAGAAGGCAGGCAGGCAGAGCCCAAAATCAAATTTCCAAAATGTTCCTCTCACTCCCCAAAAGACTGGCGACGGTTCTCTAAGGGAAGTTGTATATTTTAGTATCGCCTAAGTGTCACAGTGATTCCCCGCCCCCTTCCTTTGTCCCTTGCATCAAAGGGGTCTCCCTTTAAATAAATTGCTTCTTCTTCCTTTGCTGCTCTGTCCCACAATACCTTAAGTGGAAGATAAACACCAACTTGAAAACCACCCCAAGGCCGATGCTAACTAAACTCCACATTGCGCTAAATGGGTCCTAGACTACAGAGCTAAACCTCTTCAACCCCTAGCATTACAATTAAGCATGTTCTTTTTACATTTTAAGCTTTTATGGCCTCTAAAATTAAGTGAACCATCTGTACCCATGCTCTTTCTCAATACCAACCGAAATTTCCACTGGCACTCAGAAAAGGATGACACATTACAGATGTGACGGCTGAAGCAATGATCTCTTTGTTACTTTAAAATGGCCACACACCATTTTTAGCCAGGTCTTCATGGTCAGAGCGGGAAATGAGGCCATCGTCTAATTAATTTTTATCTCAATTATCTGGGCAGCAGCCTGAATTCTGATCTCCCCTTTGTCAATGAAAATACGACATAATTGAAAGAGTCAGATATGACAAGAATGGGCTAGAAAACTTTGATAAAACTACCCGGTTTCTCTCTTCAGGAAACAATTTCATGCATTCTATTTATACTCTTAACCCTGCTCCTCAAAGTGTGGCCGCAGGCCTGTGACACCGGCATCATCCAGGAGCCTTCTCAGAGACACGACCACATGGAGGGACCGCCCTAGACCCACTGACTCAGAATCCCAGTTGCACCCATTTCTTAGAGCAGGGGTCCCCAAACTAAGGCCCACAGGCCACATGCGGCCCCCTGAGGCCATTTATCCAGCCCCCACCGCACTTCCGGAAGGGCCACGTCTTTCATTGGTGGTCAGTGAGAGGAGCACAGGATGCGGATCCTGTGCTCCTGGAGTACTGTATGTGGCCGCACCACAAAGCGGGGCGTCAATCACATACAGTACTACTTCCCGTGAGGGGGACGCATGCGTCTCGGCTCCAGAAGCGCGTCATATGACACGTGTGCCTATGTGCAGTGTGCATAGGGATTTGTTCATAGTTTTTTTATAGTCTGGCCCTCCAACGGTCTGAGAGACAGTGAACTGGTCCCCTGTGTAAAAAGTTTGGGGACCCCTGCTGTAGAATATCCATACATATGGGGCCATAAAGTTTAAGAGGCCCTGTGCTAGTTTCCTGTGGCTGCCATAACAGATTACCACAAACTTCCTTGCTTAAAACAACAGAAATGTAATCTCACCATTCTGGAAGCCAGATGTCCAAAATTTGGTTCAGTGGGCTGAAATCCAGATGTTGGCAGGACCATACTCCCTCCAGATGCCTGAAGGAGGGAGCTGTTCCCTGGCGCTTCCAGTGCCTGGTGGCTGTAGGTGTTCCCTGGCTGTGGCTAATATCTTTCCTCATGCTCACGTCACCTTTCCCTCCGTCTATGACAAATCTCTCTTGGCTCAGTCGCTTATTTTGGTATAATCCAAAATAATCTCCTTATCACAGATCCTTAATTTAAATCACACCTGCAAAGACTTTTGATTTTTCAAATAAATTAACAGTTCCAGGTGCCAGGGATTAGGATATAGATATCTTTTGGGGGAGACAGTTTCCCGCCTATCATAGCCCTGCGTCTAGAAAGTTTTACTTCCTCGCGCTGATTGGGATATAACTAAACTGCATAAGGGATCTGTACAAATACCATCTCCAAGTTTTAGTAAATTTAACAAAGGGCCATCATTCAGAGCCTATTTTCAGCGAAGAAGCATTGAAATTTCAAAGGCAACCCTGTGATCCAAACCCAAGGACCCTGAAATTTCCTCCTATTAGGGACTCACAAATGAAGTCCTTACCCTCTTGGGGCACCTATTAAACATTCAGACATCCATGCGCCACCCCGGGGCCTGTGGGACCCAAGTCACCAGGGAAGGGAATGGGAATTTGTATTTGTAACAGGTACACTCTGGTAATTCTGCTGGTAATTTTAACCGTCAGATGCATTTGAGAAACACTGCTTAGACCAGCAGTCCTTATCCCTCACTGCACATAACAAGCATTTGGGGAAAATTTTTAGAGTACTGAGCCCACTGTCCACCCAGGCCAATTCGATCTGATTCTCTGGAGGTGGACATTTTCACCACTGCTTAGATTATTATAATGTGCAGCCAGGCTTGAGAACCACAGCTTCTACCTCTCCAAGGTCAGGTCAGTGCGTTAGTGGGGATTCAACAGAGCCAGGTAAGCTGCCTATTAAACTAAGCCTATCTGAGCAGCTGCCCTTTTCATAAGATGCTCTGAAGGGCCCCTCTTGACATGATGGGCCATGCCTGTGAAGCACTGGGCAATTATGAAAGTGCTTTGGAAAATCATCCCCACGGGAATCCCTCGCCCAGCCATGAGCACCCATGCACCCACTCATACAATAAAGAACAAAGCCATGCCCAAGCTCTCCTTTCACTCACCCCAAATCCCATCCTTCCTCATCAACAGGAATTTCTTTACCTCTCTTCTCCACCGCCTTCCCAATTCTCTACCCTCGCACACATACCTTCTTCTATAGAGCCCCATAATGCCAAACTAATCAAGTTTTTAAGAAAGAATAATTTTAATGTTTATTTACTAATCAAAATGTTCATACTCCCATGGCTTTGAATATCTGAAAAGTTTACATTTGTGGCCTTTCCCACAGTAAAAGGTGTTACCCAGCTGAAGAGCCCAGAGGTGAAAGGTTAATAATTCAAGCTGATGGTTCTGCAAGAAGTTAGCAGAACAAGGAGCAGGGAACCAGAAGGATAGAGTAGCTCTTCTTGCTATAAAGAAGGATTTGTGCTCAGTGGAAAACTGCATTCTCTATAGCTCACTCTTCTGTGTTATCAGATTCTGAGTTTATGGGAGCTATTCTTCAAGTCTATAAAGTGTAGATAATGGATAGTTATGCAAAATAATCCTTGTCTCCCTTTTTTGCCTCCAATGGCACATTTGTGTCAAATTTTTTTTACTCCATATAAACTTGTACTTTTTAATTTTTTCTTTTGAGTCTGACCTGTGGTGGCACGGTGAATAAAGTGTCGACGTGGAACGCTGAGGTCACTAGTTCGAAACCCTGGGCTTGCCTGGTTAAGACACATATGCGAGTTGATGCTTCCTGCCCCTCTCCCTTTTCCCTTCTCTCTCTCTCTCTCCTCCCTAAAATGAATAAATAAAATCTTAAAAAAAAAACTCTTTTAAAAAACTATTTAAAAATTATTTTCTTTTGAACCAGTTATAGCAACATGAGTTCAATAAAATCTTTAAGGTATGTTTATTTCTATAGTTGTACAAGAGTTTTGTTTTTTCCTTTTTTGAAAATGATCTTTTAGACCTAGCCGGGTAGAGTGTCACACTGATATGCCAAGGTTGTGGGTTCAATCCCCAGTCAGGGCTCATGTAAGAATCAACCAGTGAATGCATAAATAAGTGAAACAAAAGATTGGTGTTTCTCTCTCTCTCTCTCTCTCTCATCAATAAATTAAAAATAAATTTTAATGATCTTTTAACATCACTCATGACCACTTTAGATGCCAAGCAGGACAAGGCCCACCATGACTGCTCAAGCTTGTAGATTAACCCTAATCCAGCCAGGTGACGGTCAAGAGAGCTTGCTTCTGGGAGTGAGCCTTCCAGAGTATCCAGGCAGCTGGGCCCCAAACTCATCTCTCCCGTTTCCTTCTTATCTAGCCAAGGGAGCAATTCACCACCGAGGGCTATAAGCCACTCCCCATCTATGAAGCTAATTCCGGTGCAGAATGTATCAGAGAGAGGGATTCTTCTTCCTGGGACCCTGTCTGAGAAGAAATTCTGACTTCTCAAACCAGTTCTCTCCCACAGGAGGCTGTGGTGCTATTGATAGGTGACCACCAAACTTGGGGTTTAGAAAGTGTATCAGGTACAACTGTCAGTGCAGTTTTTTCCAAGTCCCCAGTTATGGTAAAGGTGATGTGAGAGGGTAGAAAGTTTCCCTGACTGAAAGGAGAACCCGCTATGGGAAAAATTATGGAAATATTCGAGGTAAGTGTGACATGTGAGCATTGTCCTGGTTGTCCTGTGATAGTCAAAACTGCAGATATTTCATCAAGGTACAAAATTTTAAACCACTATTACCTTGTCCAAATAATCAGTGCCCCCTTAGCATTTAATTAATAATATCTCATAGTTGCTTTGACCTCAATTCTCCCAAAATCTCTGAAATTAATTTTGCTGCTTTCACTGTGATTCTCTGCCATGGGCTTGGCTATCACCCAAATTTACTTTACCTCCAAAGTCAGTATCTGAACCATCTATATCTATCTTCTACAACAATATTCCCACAATACTTCTTCAACCTCTTTGGACTAACTGCCATCTGGCCCTTCAACTTCTCCCTATCCATTAAGACATCCCTCTGCCTTTTCCCAGTTCATTATCCCATTCCTGTCTTCTCTTCCCTCCTTGTCTATCTTTAATTCTGTTATCCATTATTTTAGATACTATATTTGCAAATATCCTCTTCTCCCTTGCCCTTTTGTCTTTAAATCCCACTTTTATGACAAAAATCACAACCCAGATGAAGCCAACTAGCACTTTCTCCAAGCCTACACCTGGCCACTCGAGGACCTCTGGGAAGACCCCACAGCAGGATCTATTAGTGTCACTATAAATTGTTAAAGGCCAGTCTCAACCACATCCTCAATTTTATCCCATACCCTCATTCTATGGCTATAGAGAATTCCTTCCCCCATCAGACGCCTTTTTTAAACCTTCTCTTTTCTCGCCTATGACTTCATCAAATCCCTCCCTTTCTCTCAGTAAGCAATCCAACGTCAGAGAAGAAACCAGGAGTCTTCCAAGGGAAATATTCTCAACCTCCTGCTCTTGAACCTTCACACCCACCACAGCTTTATTGATTCTCTACTTCTGTTGGTAAAGTCTTTCTGCTCTGGGTCTATTCCCTTCCGAGGCCTCAGGCACAGCAGACAGGCAACCACTGCTCTGCTCGCTTTTATCTCTGGCTTCCCCAAAGCCACTAGATTCTTTTCACCCATAGGTAAACATTCTTAAGTTTCTACCTTATTTTAAAACAGAAACAAAACCTCTGTCAATTTATATTTCACTCTCCAGACACTGCCCGCCCTTCCCAGACAAACTTCTCCCAACCCTGTTCCCTTTGATTTACCCCAGACTCCTAATTTACCTACAATGTGTATATATGCTCCTTCTCAGCTCCCTCAGAGCCTACCCTTCTCTTCCCACCCTTTAACTGGGAAGCCTTCTCTCTTCACTCTATGGTCTATCTTTGCCCATGACGCTAGGGGCTGGCTATCTACAGTCACTCCCTAATTTATACCACCAGACCAGAGCCCCCCACCCCATATAAGCTCTAACTCAAAATTGAAGTCTAGATCATCCTGCTCTTTAAAGGTTGGTCTTTTTATAGCATTCCCTATCTGAATAGGCTGGTACCACCCTCAGTTTGGTTAAGCAAAACAGAAATTTTCAAGCCATCCCTGAAGCACCCCATCCCCTCAGCCTACATACCCCTTTCATCACCAAATCCTGCATGTTTGCTTCCTCTTTACATGTCTAATCAGTCCACATCTTTCCATATTTCTGTCCAACCACCTGGAAATAGGGGTTCCCACTACCCTTCCTTCAGGTTCAATAATTTGCTGGGACAGCTCACAGAACTCAGGAAGCCACCTGATTTACAGTTACCAGCTTATTATAAAAGATGCCTTTAAGCAGCCATTGGGGAGGAACACAGGGTGAGGTCTAGAAGGAGCTCCTGTCCCTGGGGAGTTGGGATGTGCCACCCTCCTGGCACACGGAAGTGTTCAATTCAGAAATCCTCTGCGCTCTGCTGTTCGGGAGGTTTTATGCAGGTGTCATGGTACAGGCATGGTCGATTCGATCATTGACCACTGATGATCAACTCATCAGCCCTTCTCCCCTCCCAGCAGGCTGAGGAGTGGGGCTGGAAGTTCCAAGCTTCTAACTAAGGCTTGGTCTTTCTGGTGACCAGACTCCTTCCTAAAGCTACGTAGGAGCCCACTGAGTGTTACCGCATTATAACAAAAGACTCTCACCCTTACTACTCAGGACGTTGCCAAAGTTTTAGGAGCAAAAAAAGATTTTTTTTACATGCCTGTGGTATAAGTTTCATAGGGCGTCTCTACCATCCCACCAGGCAGGTAGTCATATACCTGGAGCCGCAGATAGAGTGCTGACCTGGAGCACCAAGACACCTGTTCGAAACCCTGGGCTTGCCGGGTCAAGGCACATTCAACAAGCAACTGATAAACAGCTACAGTGAAGCAACTACTTCTCATCCACCTTCTCTTTCCCCATCTCGGTAAAATCAATAAATAAAATCTTTAAAATAAATAAAGTAAAATTTAAAGAATTATAAAAAAATAAACTGGAGCTCAGGGAGGCCAGATTCAAATCCTATCTCTGTCATTTATTAACTTCTACAACAGACAGGTACTTAGTCTCTCCCAACCTTAGCTTCTTCATTGCTAAAACGCAAAATAGTAACTAATTTGCAAGGTTCTGTAAATGTGAGAGAGAAAGCATGTAAAGTTACCGTACATTTAAGAAATACGTGTGCGTCTATGCTGTGTGGCAGGAACTATTCTAGTGTCTGGAGGTAGAGCATGGGACAGAACAAACAAAAACCCAGCCTTTCTGACTCTGTATTCCTGTGGGAAGACAAAATCAGCAGTTCAGTGAACAAACATATCCCATGCAATTGGTGCTATTGAGAAAAATTCAGCAGGAAAGGACATGGAGTGGGGGTGGGCAGTACGTTGTCTTAAATAGAATAGAGAGAAAAGGTCTGGTTAGGGGGATAGGTGAGCAGAGCCGAGGAGGTGAGTGCAGTCAGGCAGACGTCCAGGGAAAGGTGTTGCGTTCCGGGCAGTGAGAAAAGCAAGTGGGAACAGTCCCACGGGCAAGCCTGCCGATGAGCGGCGTGGGCCAGGCCTAGCAAGGAGGCTGGGACCAGAGGTGACTGATTGCGAAGTGAGAGCCCCTGCTCAGAATCCCAATAACATTCACTGCTAGGATGGCCCGTTTGCCTGCATCCTAAGCTAGTACTTTTCAGATGTACTTTGTTTTAACTCCCCAACTGCATTCTAATTATTTATCCGCTAATTGACTCATTGAGAGCAGAGCCCAGAATACTTTTGCAGTGCCATTTCCTGTCCCAGCCAAAAGCCTCAGACATGGAAGGACAATTGTCATCTGGAAACCTGACCATACACACACACGCTCACACACACACTCTCACACATGACAGCAAGCAAATTGCCAAATCATTCTACAGTATTTACTGAAATACTAGTCTCCTTGCCCAAGTTCTCTCTCCTCCACAATACGACTACATTATTTTTAATTTACTTGCATTAAGAAGTGCTCGCTCTTGGGAATTCCCTTTCAACATGGCGTCTCCACCAAGCCTGGCTCTCCCGAAATTCCCTCACCACGGAGATGGCTTACTTACTTTGGCTGCATCAACAGCTGAACTGACTCTGGCAGGCACAAACTTAAATCTCACACACCTACACACTTTTTAGCATGAAGGACGCCTGGTTAGCAACACGTGCTTTCTCTGAAGATCACGAACACCTGCGGTACCAAGGACCCTAATCAGAGGAACAAGCTTCCAGGGGGCTAGAAACAGATGTGGAGAAAGTTAGAAAAAACTCACCAGTCTTCATAATTGCTCTATACATGAAGAATAGGCACTCCGGATTTTTTAAAAATCTCTTCTATTTATTGAGCATTTGCTATTAGCCACGTACTGTACTAAGCATTTCGCTTCCCAGCCCTAGTTAAGTGAAATCGTCACCATACCCTGCAAGGTAAGTATTAGCCCCACATTCCAGATAACGAAATGCCACCTCCAAGAGGTGAAGCCACTGGCCTGCAGTCCCATAACTACTGAGGGAAGACTAGGATTCGATCCCAGCTCAACCAGTGGTGAAAACAGTACATCACATGTATACGCTACAAAGATCGAACGAGTTACCTCATTCTAAGACTCAGAGCAAAGAGGCTTCTTGCAGAGATGGAAGGTTTCTCCTTACGCGTAGCCACGGAAAACAAGGGCTGCATAGCTGGCTGAATTGTGACCAGGCCCCGAGAGAAGAGCGAGAGGCATTCTGAGGGCCTGGACCCCCTTTCCAGGAGCGAGTTGACAAGTTGTATGCGGGTCCACAGCGCTGGAGCCTTTCCCCCCCGAATTAGCTGGGGGTGCTGGGCGGTGGTGACAGAGAGCATCTACTCCACTCACAGCAGATGGCAGCGGATGGTGCCAGCCAACATGAGTCAGTGTGTCACAGCAGCGAGGTTCTTGGACAAGATTTAGAAAATATTGCTAAACAGTGCTTATTATAGCACAGGGAGGTGGGGGGCAGCAATTACATTGTTCGGCCAATAATTTCTAGCACTTTTTAAGCCCTTACCCATTGTTATAGCTCTAGTTTACAGAGGGAGAAATAGAAATACAAAGTAGTTTGCCCCAATCTACAGAGTAAGTCATTGGCAGAACTTGCGGGGTTTTGAGAGAGCCTAATAGAATCACTTTTCCTGTCTGGATCTTGACCCCATTAAGAAATAAAATAGCAGAGGCCGTGATGGAGCACAAAACAATACCATCTTTATTACAAATAAAGCTGGGTTGGAAGACAAATGCCCTGGCTAACTCCCTCAAATCAACTCAAGGACAGACGACCGAGGGGAAGGCAGTGACCGGTCACTGCCCTGCTGCTGGCATGGACAGAGGAGGAAGGAGAAGCCCCCACTCGCAAGACTGTGGCTAGATAGATGAGCTCCCAGTTGAAAAACAGGGACCAAAGGCTGTCGTCAGCCAACCCGGTAATCACACCATGCAGTGACGAAGTGAGACTGGAGAGGTGATCCGCTTAGTGGCGTCACTCTCTTCTGTGACTTTTCTCATCATGGTGTCTGGGTAAAACTACCTCGCTGTGAGTGGGAGAGAGCTTCCCCTGAAGGGCATACATGTTACCACTGCCAATCACCCTGGGAAGAGGCGGGCCCAGGCAGGAAATAAGGATTCAAGGAGATAAGGCCTTGATTGAGGTGAGGACAGAAACCCTTTCTTTTTAGAACTGGAGGTGATACCAAGGGAAAGGTCCTGTCTCCAGGGTTGACACAAAAGCGAGTGTACACACTACCAGCTTGGCTGACTCCTCGGAGCCACTGTCCCAGGCCACTGTCTGCCAATGCTGCCTGAGTCCCCAGAGGCACAGGCCCAAGTCGGCGCCCAGGCAAGAACAGTGAGCAAAAATCTCACTGAGGGCTGGGCAGCATGAGCGGCCTGTACAGCACCGAGCAGACACCGTCAGTCTGAACATTACATTCGATGACCAAGGCCCACCGGCCAAGCCTCACCAGCTCTGGGCATCAGCCTGTCTCCTTAGCCTCTGACCTTCAACCTGTTGTCAAGACCCCTACCAAGACCTTGTGGCCCAAATCTCCTTCTCCAGGCTCCTCTCAGAGGAAAAATCATTTCATGCGCCTTTCCCAATCAAAATATTCCGCTATTTCATCCAACTGCAGGTGACATCCATTCTCACGGTTTGCTTTCGACATTTACTTTAAACAGAACTTGTTCGGCTTCCACTTGCCTTAAACCTTTCCACTGCAGAAGAGGGCCTTGCCTTTATCTTTACATAACCAGAAGGCCTATCAAGGTTTTGCTTTTGTTATAAAAGGAGAAATCTTCCCTCAAAAGTGAAGTCAGACTTCCATCTCTGGAACACGGGAAAAAACGCTGGCAAGTTGTAAATAACTATTGCCCACCTCCAACCCAACCACTGCTTCTTGCCCTCAAGGCTTACAAAAGAATTGGGGGTTCCGTCTAGTACCATTACAAGTTCCGGCGCTTTCTCCAAGTAGTTACAGACACAGATGTTTAGATGTTTTCCTGTTTCCTTCTGACCTTCACAGAATCTTCATATTTTTAGAGCTCTGCCAACATGTTTTTCTGCCTCAATACATGCAAGGAAGTAATAAACTCTGTCAGCCACAGCAGCTCACAGAGTCCAGCAAGGATTCTCATTCTGCAGGTGGTGTACACAGACCTTATAGAGACATTGTAGAATCTTTGTGGGGGGGGGGGGATCACATAGTTTGGAAAGATGGTTAAAAGACCACTCTCAACCCCCATGTTCCCCTTAAATAAAAATAGGCTCTTTGGAGGCTCTAACTTGACACTTTTCCCCCTTCAGCCATCATATAATTTAACTGGGTGTAAATTCAAGTCCTGGAGCCATAGCAATGTCTGTTTTCATTTTTTCTTTATTCTCTGCCCAACAAGTTGTTAATATCTAAGGTTCAGGAGGACTCCTGTAGGGTCGATGCATTAGAACCAAATTTTACGTTGATAATAGGGCGAAACACTGCCTCAAAACACAGTAATCTGATTCCTTCTATATACTCCTTAAGGCCTTACAGGTGTCCTAAAAACTGGTGTGCATTTCAAGCAGCAGCTTGGAAGTGCGCTGTCCTACAAATGTGACACCTCACAGCTTTTCTCTGTGCTTGTTCGCCTTCAGATTTCAGAATGATAGAGCTTTCTGGGCTGCTCCTCCTTCAAGCAAGAATAAGATATGAAACTTTTATTACCCAAAAGAAAAAGAAATGCATATTCACTCTGGAAAATCATTTACCCATTGAGTTTCTTTACTAGCAAGTTTCCCTGGTACTTAGGAAAATAATTCAATTTATTTGGAATTTTGACTTATACTCACAAGGGGGAGACAGCCTTATAATGTAAAGTGAGGTATATTCCTACACCCATAAAGAAAATTCTTCCTCCCAAACTCACCAACCCTTCTCTACGCATTCCGTGCAGTTATTTATATATTTGTTATAGTCATGCACAGCCCACTAGATGCAGAATAGGAACGGCTGCACTAGCGTATAGTGGCCAGCTGCTAGTTGGGTACTGACGCAGGAGAACCTCGGTGTTCCACATTACATCAGGACAGACTGAGCAGAAATGGCAGTTTTCAGACTGAATTCTTTTAGGTGTCTGAGCAGGTGAGTTAGGAGTTAGGTATCTCAGGCGCCAAAAGGCTCTACCCTAACACTGACTCAGAATTTCACAGAAATTAAACAGCTATGTTGAGTCACATGCAGAAAGATAAGAAAACACTTGAAGTTTGTAAAGTAAGGTAGTCGTTCATTTTGCAGCTGTGTTCATTTCTGACAGCCTTGATGGACAAAGGTTCTAGGGAAACTGTATATAAAGGCGACAAGTTGCCATTTGGAACTTGTCGTGCCTGGCACCCTTGAGCAGAAAAGAGCACCATCCTTATTCTGCACACGGCACTTCCTGCTGCTCTGTTCTTTATTTAGTTCTCTTTAAAGTTCAGCAGCATTTCAATTCCTTCTAAACTCTCCAAAATTCTAAATCACTCCACACATGACAGGATTTTGAACAAATCCTCCTGTTCTCAAAACATGAAGTCCTGAGCCACAACTGAACGCAGCAGCCGCTGGCTTCCTCCTTGGGCCAGACGCGGTGCCCCTGGCCAGCACCATCTGTCTGCCAGCCCGTGACCTCAGCCGTCTGCTTCTCAGGCACGGCGGGGTCTCCCGGTCCCATCATGTCAGTCTCTCAATGGCTCTCTCGTCACTGCGTGCACATTAGTCTCATCACCCCTCCTCTGTCCCAGTGGAATCCTGGCTTCGTCTTCAAATAGCCACGCCTCCACCCAATCATATGGTTAGTCTGAGCAAATCAGGACACAGCACTCAGAAAAGACAGAGCTGAAATGTCGGTTTTCAGACTCACCACATTTAAGTGTCTGATCAGGTGAGTTAGGAGTTAGGTATCTCAGGTGACCATGGTGGCTAGAGTTGGTCCAATCAGACTTGTATAATTTCAAAACGGGTGCTTTGGTCCTCCCGTCCTTCTGCGGACAATGATGAAGTGTAAGGTCCCGGAAGCGGCCATTTGTGACCGTAAGGAGAATCCTCTTTAGTATGAAACTGATGCAGAAATCTCTGGAATGGATTTTTCGTGTCCCTACTGAGCCTCCTCTGAAGACCATCTGACTCCTGAACTTCTTTCTGGAAGCACTCCCTGGAGGTTTTACTATTCCAAATGCACTGTGATCCTTCAGGAGAAAAGTGGGGTGTACTGTCTTTTCCAGGTATACTGTCTTTTCCAAGTATACTGTCTTTTCAAAATACAGGATGAGGCAAAAGTAGGTTTACAGTTGTAAGTACATGAAACACAGTTTATTACTGTATTATTATTTATTGATTATTGTATTTTCCACACGGACATCTGTAAACCTACTTTTTGGCACACCCCATCTATTAAAACAAAAGCCCTATCTCTCACAAAGACTAGTGTTCCATGGAACCCCGCTTGGGAAACACACATTCTAGTCATTTTAGGGTTCTCTGGTGCCAAAAATTTCTCCTGAGAAGTTAGCAATCTCCAGCCACTGAAGAGCTAGGGGTAAACAACCCACAACATAAGCCCTTAAACCTGAGAGTCTCTGCTTAAGATGCATACTCTATATTGGCAGTTTGGAAACAATGACTTAATGATTTTTTTTCTTTTCCAAATCAAGTCAATATGCATTTGTTAAATCATATATTGATTTCATCCACAAACAGTTTGTATGGCATGATTTTTCTGTCCAAGAAATTTAAATGCCAAGTACAGCGAGTTTTACTTCTTCTGCCTAATTTCCAGAGCCATCCTGACCACCATTTCCTAGCTTGCCATTTCTCAGAAGTCTCCAATGCCATCTTCACCCTGGACTCACTACCCATTCCCATCCCACCCTTGGGTCCTCAGCTCAGACACCAACCATCGCAGCCTCAACCTTCTGATCCTTTTCAGGTATGAAATTTTAAATTAACTTTAATTGCACATTTAATTATATAAGCAGTCCATTAATATATTCACCTTATAAAAACTGAAATACTGACTGACCTGTGGTGGCGCAGTGGATAAAGCGTCGACCTGGGAACACTGAGATCGCCAGTTCAAAACCCTGCACTGGTTCAGTCAAGGCACATATGGGAGTTGATGCTTCCAGCTCCTCCCCCCTTTCTCTCTTTCTCTCTCTCTCTCTCTCTCACTCTGTGTCTTCTCTCTAAAAAAAATGAATAAAATAAAAATAAAATAAATTTAAAAAAAAAACTGAAATACTAAGCTAACATCCCCTTCGAGAGCCCCAATTCTGGTTCTTTTCCAGAGGTGATCGCCTTGGTGTGTAACCTTCCGGACCTTTTCCCGGGCATTTATTTACATATATATGAACACAACACAGGGGCCATATTACACTCTACTCCCTGACAGACTTCACATCGTGGAAGCCAGAACAGCTGTTAGCTCCCAGAAACTGAGAATAGGGAGGAGAAAAGTACAACTTAGCCTCTCAGGAAAATTCGATGGTGCACAGAACCCAGTATTACACAGAAAATGCCATGTGCTCAGAAGGGCAAACACCCAGCAGCAGGGCCCTCTCACCAGCAGGGCACGGAGGAGAAGGGAGGAGGAGCCGCGGGGTACTAGGAGCAAGGCTGTCAGGCTCCCTGAAGAAGCCTTCCTACTGCCATCAGGTGTCACCTAGCCACCACGGTTTGAGGGCGGCAACACTCCAGCTGTTACCAACACCATGTAGTCCCACTCTCCAGTGAGACCCTCTTCTCAACGTTGGGAGTCCCCAGCCACACTCTGCTCCACTACTCCCCTCCATTCCCCAGCCCTCTGTCTGGGAAACTGGAAAGGCTGCCATTTTGGATTTGGATAGTTCCCAAAACTTCAAGCCAAGGGAGAACAGGGTTGGAAAAAGGGGTCTACTCGTGATTAAGTTAGATTTGCCTGTTCCTAGCCCACCTTTCATCTCCTGAGTTTGACAGAAAGACACACAGGGCAAGTGTGTTCGTGGCTATGTTTTCCCCCAGGGGCTCAGAGAGAACGTAACTGGGAACCGGGGTGGCAGGGACCCCACAGACACACATTTGCAGTGTCTCCAGATTCCCACCACCTTCATCTCACCCACCCCACCTTCTCCCTCATTTCCTAAATTGGACCTTTGGTTATGGAGCCTGTTTTGTTAATACCCAGTAGACTGACTGGAATAAAATAATAAGATAGCCAAATATAAACCCAATGATTCCACTGGAGATGGCCTCACTGAACTCACTACTCCCCGGAGCAGCAAAGCCGTGGGAAGCCGGCCGGGTGGGTAAGAGGGAGCAGCACTAAATCAGGCAGTGTTTTCTCTCGGATGACTACGATCCTCAGTCCTGGCTTGTGCTCCTGAACAAAGGCCAGCCGCCTCTCTTCTGGCCATCTACAGTCCCTGCTTTTTCAAATGGAAAAACCCAGGGAAAAAAAATGATATATTATGCATTTGGAATTATGCCAGATAATCTCTGCCCTCCCCCCAACTTCATGTCAGACCTCTCTCCCCACAGCCATTCTTCCCCCTCTCTGTTCATCGAGCAGGCCATATTCAATTCCATCGTGGGCCTTTGCACATGCTGTTCTTTTTGCCTGGAGTGATCTGGTCCCTGTTTTCTGCATGGCTGTCTCTAGCTTGTCATTCATCTTAAATGTCTTGTCTTGCCCTAAATGTCATCTCCTAAGAGGTGAGTTAGGCAACTCTAACATGTTCTCTAAATAAGTTGTGGTGCTTTATTTCACTTGGTATTGGCAGCTCTTATAGGTTAGTACGGTAAGGTACTTGGAATTGTACCTTGAGGTCTAGAATTGTAATTCACATACACACACACACACACACACGAAGCTATAACCTAACCTACACTGTATAATTTCCTTCTCTTAAAGAGAGAAGTATACATATCATCTATTTCATTCTGCTCATAAAATTTGTAAAGGGAGAAAAAGGACCCCGACACTTTCTCGGGTCTGCGCTACCTTACATAATTCTAACCAAAGCTGGTTTTTTCTATCCTCCTTTCCTTCCTGGTGGAGCCAGGGTGTGGGCTGGGATGCAGATAAGCCGCCCCTGATGTCACGCTCTACTTCTATGACACAAGTTCCTGTACTGGACCTCCTAAAGCTCATAGTTAGCTGAATTTTTCTTCTTGAAGTCTTAAGAGAGAAAGGAAATTATTTTCTAAAAATTGCAAGCTAACAGGTTGATGGTCCCATAACAAACAGCATCTTTCAAAGACGGAATCAATACTGATACAACACCTAGCTGCACGACAGGAATATAATGCAAGAAGACAGATTTCCCGAGATCTATCCAGGCCTATTAGCTTCATTTCTGCAGCTGTACCTCATATGTCAAATGTCTCCAAGAGGGAGAACTGGTCACCTAGAGGCATAATATCCTCACTTCTCAAATCATCAAATACCTGCATTTACTACGGCAGGAAAGTACACCGTGTTCCAAGCATCACTGTCCCCGAAAGCTACCTGGGGGTGGAACGTTGGGAGGCCAGGAAGAGCACCAAGTCAAGGCATAAATATGGCACATCTTCCTAAAGTTCAGTTTTACTAAGAGATTTACAGGGGGAAATAATACGAAAAAAAAATTTTAAAGTAGCTAAAACCAGTATTTGGTATACAAAAAAGTTGGATATATTATAAGACCCAACGCAAACTGTCCGTGAATTTCAAAGACTAAATGGGAGGAGGGGTGAGCTTGCTGCCGGCAGGTTCGGATTCGGACCCCAGCCCCCTTCCCCTGACCCTAACCAGGCTAGCAGTCACTCCACTTTGCCTTGGGGTATTTTTCAGTGGAAAACTTTAAGAAGCCTTGAATCCTTACAGATTTTCAAAAATATTGAATGAGGGTCGAAACCAAAAGGGACGCTTGCATGTACTTCAAATAAATAGAAAAGTCGCCTGAGATGTGGTAGCGCAGAGGATAAAGTGTCAACTTGGAACGCTGAGGTCACCAGTTCGAAACCCTGGGCTTGCCTGGTCAAGGCACACATGCGCGTTGATGCTTTCTGCTCCTCCCCCCTTCTCTCTCTCTCTCTCTGTCTCTCTCTCCCCCCTCTCTAAAAATGAATTAAAAATTGTTTTTAAAACAAAGAATCTCAAATAAATTAACTAATTAGTAATTAAATAAATAATTTGTATAATCAGAATATAGCATCTCTTCATAGAATCTGGCTTTTTATCTATTGTACCACAGTACCCTTCCCAACCTCTGCAAAAAAGAAACCCATGCACATACTCCCACTGCACCCAAGCATTCTCAGCCAGCAAAGCTTCATTTGCACGGATGACAACGTGAATTACACATGTGCATAGCTATCTACCCCACAACGAACGATCACTGGGCTGGTAACCTCTGAGGATACAAACATAAGTGCAATGTTATCCGTACCCTGGAGAAATTCACAGGCATGTGAGGGACTGAGATATCAATTTTAAATGACTTGAAATGTGATAAATCCCTTAATAAAGGCACAAAGTCTTGCAGGAGCCAAGAGGGATAAGGGATGACCTGCTCCTCACGGAAAGGATCATCAGGCAGGATTTCCCAAACAGAGCAGCACGCGGGGCTCGTCGCTCTGGGACTTCACCGCGGCAGCGTGCGCCTCTCTCCGGATGGAATCCAGATGTGCTCTGGACATTGCTCTGCGTAGCTGGCCTCTTCCTCATGCTCTCCCCAGGTGACCGGCCAGGGCCACTTTCCTACTTCTTAATCATTGCACCATTTGTTGACCATCTGTCCTATGAAAGGCTACCTCTGCATAGCTTTTACTCTTAATGTTTAGTACTCCCAACGACCATATTTGATCGTTCCTACTTACCTCATGAAGAGCTTGGGGCTCAAGGGGCTTAGGTTTCAAACCCTGATCTGTATATACTCTCCATTGTACCTACTCTCTCCCTCGATTATAAAGCTGCCCTTGCCTGCAGGTATTTGACACGCCTATTTTTATGAATGAAATGCCAGTAGCTAGTCAGGCTAATGAAAAGACTCAGGAAGAAGAGGGTCATTTTTTTTTATTGATTTATTTTATTTATATTTTTACAGGGACAGAGAGAGAGTCAGAGAGAGGGATAGATAGGGACAGACAGACAGGAACGGAGAGAGATGAGAAGCATCAATCATCAGTTTTTCGTTGCCGTTGCGACACTATAGTTGTTCATTGCTTTCTCACATGTGCCTTGACCGCGGGCCTTCAGCAGGCCGAGCAACCCCTTGCTGGAGCCAGCGACCTTGGGTCCAAGCTGGCGAGCCCTTGCTCAAGCCAGATGGGCCCGTGCTCAAGCTGGGGAGCTTGGGGTCTCGAACCTGGGTCTTCCGCATCCTAGTCCGACGCACTGTCCACTGCGCCACCGCCTGGTCAGGCAGAAGAGGGGTCATTTTTGATGAGAGAATTACGAAATTTTCTAAAATGTTCTTTCTACTTTTTCATTTTTCAAAAAGTCTGTCTTAGTCTGAGTATAAAATGGAAGTTCTGAATTATTTATGTATTTATGTACAGAAAGGGACAGTGCCATGCTCAAGAAGGTGACAGAGCAACCCAGGTGAGAAGTTGAGTGGGGAGGGGTCACCCAGCATGAGAGAAAGACAGTGACAGCACAGCGAGCAGAGGGACAGGAAATGAGGCAGCTTAGAGGGAAAAGCCACAGAGCCCAATTTCCACACCTTTGAAGTTTTAAAGGCCCAGAAACAGAGTCCAGAAATAACTGATCTAAAACCTGGAGGCGTCCAACTGCAAACTGAGCGTGGGTTGTGGCGGCGCTCCCTGCTCAGAATGCACAGTCGTGCGAAAGAGGGAGACCAGCGTGGTGGTGGGGTCCTGCTCCACAGCCAGATGTGGAGGAAGAGCTGTCCCTTGGCTGGTGCTGTCAGAGCCTCTGAGCCTGTATGCAAAGCTGCAGCTGGCCACGTGACGCCCCCACGTGGCGGGCCGCGGAGTGAGCTCAGCACTGCCTGCCCAGCCAGGATCTGCGCTGGGGCCAGAGCCCGCTGCCAGAAGTCACCAGCCAGAGAGGGAGGCGTGCAAACACCCTGTCCCTGTCAACTCCCTGCCTTCTGCTGTGGCCCTGAGGGTGATAAGGGTGAGCACTTCCCCTGCCACTCTGTCAAGGAGCAGGTCTCAGGGCACGTTTGTCACGAGATGAGGCAGAGCTTGCTGCTGAGTCCTCCTCCACCTGACCCGGGTGACGGCAAGGGCATCTCAGCTAAAGACACGTCAACAAGGAAGCTAAACCTGACATTATCGACTCCTCCTTGATTTCCACTCTATTTCTATGGTGAGGCCTTTTAAAAATCCATGTGGGCTCATTAAATGCTCACTTGAACCTATTAACAGTTGAAAAAGAAAAAACCAGGAACCCAAACAGGCTTCATCATTCCTTTCCTCTGTAGCTGCCCGTATCAAAGGGATGGTGGATTCGGTCCTGTGCCATTTCCAAGAGCTGGTTATCACAAAGGAAAATGATTTGATTTAAGGTGCTGGGGAAAAAGCCAGGAAGTAAACCAACGTCTGTTTGTTGGGAGCCGTGCCGCCAGGGCAGGGATTTAGATAAGGTTACCTGAACTAAAAGTGTATGGCAGTGTAGCCTACTTCCCAGCCCACTGCTAATATTCTGCCTAGTGATAAATTGCCAATTAAAGAAATCCTCAAGCTGGTGTCTGTCAAAAGGGACATCAGTAGTCAGACTGAAAAACTCAGATGGGAGGAATCAGCAATATTCCAGGAAGCAAGTTGAGAGAAAACGTTATGTAAGTGAATACACAAATGAATACACACACACACACACACACACACACGGTATAAACATATGACACCAGGGGTTGTCCTGCTGGTAAAAACATATGCGGAGCCCTGAGCTATAATTAATGACTGTTTCTGTAACCTCAGCAAAAGAGATTATTCTCCTCCTAACCCCTGAAGATCCTAAGAGTCAGGGGGAAAAAACGGTCCAGTTCCCCTGGTCGGGTGTGATGATGTAGGTGGAGAAGCACACACGCCAGAGGCAGGGTTCTCCTGACACTGCAAATGGTCCTCCACAGGGTGCAGCTTCTGATCTCCCCTCTGGCGACAGCTACAGAGGAACGTTTGCATATTTCTAGGAATGCTCCTTCTACAGAAGGCGAAACAGCCTTCTCGGCAGCCACGGCCTTGGGCTAGGAGCCTGTGCTGGGCACCAGAGCCCGTGGGGGTCATTTGTGTGCTGTCGCTCTGCCCAAGGGTCCCACCTATGGCCTGCATCTCCCGCCTTACGCTCTAAGTGACACTCCCTGTGCTAATGACTGCTTCTCAAGGAAGTGGTCAGTGGTCTTCTCTCCTTTTCTGTAGGCTTCCAGCTCGCCCACTTCCCCACCTCTCACAGAGGGTGCACCACAGAAGGGTGATGGTACACAATTACCTCACTGTAACACAGCGTTTCCCCCAAGGAGCAGTTACCCTGGAACACAGGTAGGACCGTCTTGGCAATGAGTCTAAGAGTGAACCGGTGTTAATGCAAACTGACCTATCATGGAGTCTGAAATTCTACCCTAAATGATTTGTTTCTGGAATACAACAGTCATATGTAGCCTTACAAAATCCCACAAGCAGAGGACACTTAAAGCATTATTAGCGGGCGGCGAATGGTTTTCTCAACTATGCTGGCTGACTGTGTGGGAACATGGCAGAAGGAACAAGGAAACTCTCAGAACTTCCAAAGCAACCCACTAAACCCTGCACCAGCCCAGCCTCTCCCAACCAGTCTGCCCTGAAGCTCAGAGGCCCAGGAGATAAGTGTCTTCCTGTGTGACTTTTAAATAATTTGATCTTTAAATATAATACTAAACCCTCTGCTTGGCATGACAACTATTGCTCATTACTGGCCTTTAGCTCCTAGCCATTTGCCATCTAAAACCAGGATGTCCTTGCTGAAAAACTATAATCTTTTTCTGGCCACTCCCTAAAAAGTTTCTTTCTCTTTCTCTCTTCCACTCTTCCTGCCTTCTACCATCCCCCCATGCTACTCCCTCCTTTCCCTTACTGCCCATCTCCAAAATTACTCACCTTTATTTTACAGAATAGAGTTGAGTTACATTGCCAAACACATCATGGGAAGCTTCATCCCAAATGGATTTCTAGTGAGTTAAGAGAAACCTGGAGTTAACACTTTTTGTGTTTCCATTGAGCTGGAAAAAGAGCCTAGATACTGAGAGTTTGGAAACATGGAAGACAGTAAGACTGTACGAATTTATTGACTGCATAAGGGTTGTATTGAACCCTGCTGGTAAGGAGATATAGTAGAAAGAGCCTGGGCTTTGGAGGCTGTTGGACTTGAGAGTCAGAAACAACTAGATTGAAATCCTGGCTCCAACACTTAATAGCTATACAACTTTGGACAAATTGTTCAATCTTTCAGAGTCTCATTTATCACATCTATAAAATGGGAATAAATCAAACCTACAATAAGATACCACCTCACACCTGTTAGATTAGCTATTATCAACAAGACAGGTAATAACAAGTGTTGGAAAAGCTGTGGAGAAAAAGAAACCCTCATCCACTGTTGGTGGGAATGTAAAGTAGTACAACCATTATGGAAGAAAGTATGGTGGATCCTCAAAAAATTAAGAATAGAACTACCATAAGACCCAGCAATCCCTCTACTGGGTATATACCCCCAAAACTCAAACACACAGGTACATAAAGACACATGCAGCCCCATGTTCATTGCAGAATTGTTCACAGTGGCCAAGACATGGAAATAGCCAAAAAGACCTTCAATAGATAAATGGATAAAGAAGATGTGGTACATATATACCATGGAATACTACTCAGCCATAAGAAATGATGACATCGGATCATTTACAACAACATGGATGGACCTTGATAACATTATACTGAGTGAAATAAGTAAATCAGAAAAAACTAAGAACTATATGATTTCATACATAGGTGGGACATAAAAATGAGACTCAGGACATGGACAAGAGTGTGGTGGTTACGGGGGAGGGGGGAGGAGAGGGAAGAGGTGGGGGGGGGCACAAAGAAAACCAGATAGAAGGTGATGGAAGACAATTTGACTTTGGGTGATGGGTATACAACATAATCAAATGTCAAAATATCCTGGAGATGTTTTCTCTGAATCTATGTACCCTAATTAATGTCATTCCATTAAAATTAATAATAAAGGAAAAAACTAGTAAAAAAATGGGAATAACAATATCTCTTTTTCAGAGTTGTATTAAATGAGGCAATAAATTCAAAGAAATACAATAAATGTAAATAAAAGTGTCTTTTTCATTTACTCTCTTCTCTTCGGTAGTTTCTTTTGATTTTGAGAACAGAGAGCTCAGTTTCCAGTTCCATTTCTAGGATCCCAGGACTTCAGCTAAAAAGGAAGCTTACTGCCATGGCCGGATAGTGCAGTGGGTTAGAACATCATCCTGTACCCCAGAGGTTGACAGTTCAATCCTCAGTCAGGGCATATATAGGAACAGCTCGATGTTCCTCTCTCTCTCTCTCTCTCTCTCCCTTCCTCTCTCTCTAAAAGCAATAAACAAAATTTTAAAAAATGAAGCTTACTAAAATGAACAATAAGCAAAATAGAAACAGACTCATAGACACTGATGGTTTGCTAGAGGAAAAGGGGTTGGAGGGGCTGGTGAAAAAAGCCCCAACCATTATGGAAGAAAGTATGGTGGATCCTCAAAAAATTAAGAATAGAACTACCATAAGACCCAGCAATCCCTCTACCGGGTATACACCCCCAAAACTCAAACACACTGGTAAGTAAAGACACATGCAGCCCCACGTTCATCGCAGCATTGTTCACAGTGGCCAAGACATGGAAACAACCAAAAAGCCCTTCAATAGATGACTGGATAAAGAAGATGTGGTACATATATACTATAGAATACTGCTCAGCCATAAGAAATGATGAAGGAATTAAAAACAACAAATTGGTAGTCACAAAATAGTCCTGGGGATGTAAAGTACAGCACAGGGAATACAGTCAATAATATTGTAACAACTACATATGGTGCCAGGGGGGCACCTGAAATACCTGGGGTACCACTTTGTACAGTAGATGATTGTCTAACAACTGTGCTGTACACCTGAAACCAATACAGAATGACGTTGAATGTTAAAAAAAGAAAAAAGAACCAAATGATGCTTACTATCCGGGCATGATTAAATCAACATCAGAAAAAGAGCGTGGAGTCAGATGGACATTCCCGCTCAGGCTCTGCGTCATCCTTGTTCCTATCTTTATTTCCAGACAAGTCTACCTGAGTGATTCAAACCAGCTAAGACTCGCCTCCTCTCTGAAGCCATTCAAAAATAGTAATTGAATACCCTCTGTCCTCATTAGACAATACAGATAAAATAGTGAATAAACAGACATGAGGCCTGCCCTCCAGATGTGATAATGTATTTATAGATACGCCTCTTTCACTACACTCCAGAGTCAGAGCCTAGTGTTCTTTATTCCAAGGTTGTTGTACTGGTGCTCAAAAAACAAAAATGTTGATTGAATGTATGATTGGTTGAATGCAACACTTTATAAAATTTATACTTTTAAAGAGAGAAAGAGAGAGAATCAGGCCCTGGCCAGATGACTCAGTGAATAACGCATCATTCTGCAGCACCAAGGTCTTGGGTTCAATCCCCAGTCAGGGCACATATGAGAAACAATCAATGAGTGCAAAACTAAATGAAACAATTAAGTGGAACAATGAATTGATGCTTCTCTCCCTCTCTCTCTCAAATCAATGGGAAACATACTTTTTTAAAAGAGAGAATTTGGGTATAGTTTAACTATGATTGTTTTTTACTTTAAAAAATTAGTATGTTTATTCCTAAAACATATCTAGTTGATTGGCTATGGTCTTAGTCTGCTCGAGCTGCCATAACAAAAATACCATAAAATTCTGGAGGATGATTAGCCCAAGATCAAGGTGTCAGCCAATTCAGTTCTCAGGTGAGGGATCTCTTCCTGGTTTGTAGAGGGCCACCTCTAGCTGTGTCCTCAAATGGCAGGAAAGACAAAAAAAGAGACCCCCATCTCTCCTCCTCTTCCTATAAGAACACTGATCCCACCACGGAGGACTCCAGCCTCAGGACCATGTCTAATCTAACTACCTCCAAACACCGTCATATGACAGTTAGGCTTCAATATACTAATTTGGGAGGAGGGGACACAAATATTCAGTCCATAACAGTAACCGTCTTTCTTAATTTACCCAATGAAGGGAGGAAAAAAAAAGCTTTTCCAGGGAGATATTTTTGAATGATTTGTTTGTTTTAAATATATTTTTAATTAAAAAAAAGAAAAGAAAAGAAAGTTTCCCAGAGGCACACATCACATTTCATGGAATAATCAGTCAGGAGTGGTGGATCCTGATATCAGCTCTGTAACAATCTACGTTGGACTTGGATCCAGTCGCTTCACCTCTTGTTGCTAAGGGGGCAGGAGCTGGGCTGGGTGACCCCTGGGTCCCTCTCCAGCTCTGCCATCCTGGGACTCTCGTGGTAGTAGCCACCCTAAACATTGTTTTTTAATTTGCGAGTCTCTATTGTTGCCTTTCCACATCAACCCCTAGTACAGAGAAAACAGAATCCCACACAGGAGACTGTTGGCTGGTTTCTTTCACTCAGACTGAATATCCATCAGGGGAGCCATGGTCCTCCGTGTCCCCTCCCCACGTGGGTGGCCAGGACTCACTACCACACCCAGAGCCCTACTGGATGCAATCTGTACTCACTTCATTTAGTGAAAAGACAGAAACAGAAACCAAATTGGACTCTTTGAGAGGGTACCTTGAACTGGAAAAATTACCAAATTCCACCTACATTGAGATGCTCCTTAGGAGTTTGTGTATGCTTATCATCAAGCCGAATATATTCTAAAAAATAATGACTTGACACCAAAACCATATAAATTCTCAATTTTTAAAAATACTGCGGCTGAGGCAGTACTGCTATCGACATGCACTGTATTTTCTATTGTGAATTCTGCAAATGTATGAGTGCAGTCAAAAAGATGTCCCCACAGAATCCTCAAAGAACAGAAAGCACCCTTTGAAGCCCTAATATAAGGAATGTTCATGTTGCTAGTTCCGGTTTCTTCTCTGTTTCTCCCAGATAACCTTAATCTCAATTGGGAATTTTAATAGTGGTATATGAGTAATAAAAATTAAAAGCCTTCTCTCTTTCCCCTGCTGTTTTCTATTAGCAGTGCATTCTGTTGTATTATTATCCAGTGTTTACTTAAAACATCTCATAAATATTAGATGGAGAAATAGGCTAGCAAGAATGGTGACCACAAAATAATGAACAGATTAGACATTTGAACAGCAGCAGCTCACAGAAGCCATACGCATGTGCACTTCGCCAGACCAGCCCCCTTCAACGCGGTGCATCCCATTAAATCACATGGGAAAGAAAAGCAGACTTATTCTCTTTTGCACTGAATCCTACAGTTACTCCCTTTTTGCTGGTAGATTTTGACTCTGAAGTTGGTAAATGAAAACCATGAACTCCATGACAGAACTTTACAAATAAGCAAAGTGCCTACTGATATGCAAAACTACCTATTCACAATCACCTTCACCCGGCAGGCAGGGCAGGAAGCCTCCACAGACACTGCCTCATGCAGTTCTCACAACACTGTGAGAAGGCACGTTATCTTGCTTTTAAAGGTAAGAGAACTAAAAGAGTTGAGCAACTTCCCAATGTCACTTAGTTGGTAAATGATAAGCACCCAGTTCGGGTGAATCCTAAGCTCGTATTCCTCTACACTGTGAATGGAGGCACCAAGGGGTAAAAAGACCCCCTGTGCTATGGACTGAATTGTGTTCCCTGCCCCCAAAAGAAAAAGTGCATGTATACAAGTCCTAACCTCAATGTAACTATGTTTGCAGATAGGGCCTTTATGGAGGCAATGAAGGATAAATGAATTCATAAGGGTGGGGCCCTGATCTAATAGGCTTAATGTTCTTATAAAAAAGGACACTGAAGAATCCTCACTCCCCCCCCCCATTCCCATTCCTCTCTCCAAGGATGCACAAAAAGGAGGTCATGTGAGCACACAGCAAGAAGGCAGCCATCCACAAGCCAGGAAACCCCACTGGCTGGAATCTTGGTCATGGATTGCTAGTTTCCAGAATTATGAGAAACTCACTTCTGTTTAAGCCACCCAAGCTAAGGTATTTTGTTGTGGCAGCCTGAGCAGACAGATACCCTGCATATTCCGAGAACACACTCAGCCTTCTCTAAACCTCCCACCATTTCTTCTGGTGCACTCTCCTCGGTCCACCCTTCTGTCCTACCACCAACATAACCTTTCCAAAAGGCAAACTTCATCCCCTTCTCCCTGAAACACTTCCTTTTGTTGTACAGGTAGGTTGTCTGCAGGCTTTTTCTATTACAAACAAAGCTACAGTGAATAGCCTTGTGCATGAATCATTTCACATATATAACACTATTTTTGTCCACTGTACAGGCATGACATTGGCATGCTATAGAATTGGCTCTTGGGTTTTTGGAATTAATCCTACTGTTAAACAATTCTCCCCACATTCCCATTTTTTGCCATTCCGTTATTTTTCGTCTTTCATCTCCATCCTGATCACATGCCTTTAAACCAGCAACATGCTTCCCGTTGCACTTAAGAACGATGAGGCTGATAATGGTCATTTACATCCCCAAGACTAGATGCAAGCACAGCAAACATGCGGGAAACTGACAAGCACTAAGTGGCTGCACACACACTGCCACCATCGGCTCCTTGGTGAGGAAGGGCAGAAATTATATGTTTTGGTTCTGGAGTGTAGCTTTGCTTCCTGACCTGTGACTTCCGGTAAAACTGTGAGTCAAGGCGTTTCAACAGCAGTAACAAAGACTATGCCTTCTTCACGATGGAGCCTAAACCTCAGAGCCTGCCTATGGTTGGCTTATGGCACTTCTAATGAATAAAGCCCTCTGGTTTCTCACCCTAGAAGGATTAAAAGTAGCACATAATAAAGCTAGAACTAAACACTAACATCAAGAAGTGATGCTTTAGAGTGAAGGTGAGGCATCTAAACTGTCAGAACATAAAATAACACTCTAAGACCATTTAATGTAGAAGAAATAGCCCTGTATACATAAACTGCTTCTGAGGGCGCCATTAATGTATTAAAGCACAAGTAGCCAATGAGGCAGAGTCCAAGAAACACTAAATCACGCTCATTCTGGTTATCTTTAAGAAAACAGAAAAAGGGGAAGGTCCCTATATAAAAAGATTGGGAACAACTTGAGAAGGATTTTTATATTATATTATGTCATTTAATCACCAATCACTTGAGGGTAGACATTATCATTATCATGCTACAGAAGAGATTCAGAGAACTTAAGTAATTTGCCAGGGTTACCCAAATACTCAAATTCAGGTCTATGATTCCAAAATCCTTGTTTTTTACACTGTATCACACACTCTCTCTGGCCACGCTCACTGCCACATTAAGAATTAAAGTGCTGTGAGCCAACCCAGGTACCTGATCCCTGTTCATATCATCATTTTTGTGGGAAGAATAGGTGACCTGTGTCAAGTAACCTACACATGAATTTTAAAAACCCAACTTATTCATTCCTTGGGTTCTTTCTGTAGGACATTTGTTAGCCCTTAAAGTGCCACCTAGCACAATGCAGGAAGAGAAAAGGCCCCATAACTATTTACTGGGCTTTTAGACAGTTTCCCATATGACTGTTTAAATAAAAACTTAATTGATTAATTATCTAATCATTAAGTGCTGGAAAAATGGAAAAACAGAGGCCAATATCCACTTTGGATGCATATTAGCATCATATTAAGTCAAGAGAAAGCTGGGATGTTGTTGAGGAATTTAACGCCTAAACATATAAGATATTTTCTGAGACGCCTTTCCCACAAGCCCTTAATGATTCCATAGAGGTGAAACCTGTTTGATAATACCCTCTATCAGAAAAGTAGTGAGATAAAAAATATAGGTTCTGTAGCTGCTAGGGCATCCATACTACATTTGCAGAGATCATTAAAGAGGGGAAAGGAAACTAGTCTTAGCAAATTTTCAAATTTTTGATAAAGCACATATCAGTAATAAAAAGAAGCACATTAACTTATGTACTTATATTTTCTTATTCATTAATTCATTCAAAGACTATTTATTAAGTGTCTACCATGTCTGGAGCACATTTTAAAGCTTTAGAATTTTAACAGTAAATAAGTTCATTCTCTACTCATATAGAGATTACAGTTTTGGTAAATCCTTATAAGTTATTTTTGTGGAAATAAGACATATTTATCAATTATGTGCTCTATACAGTGGATGAAAGCATTCCCTTCTACAGATCCACAGAGAGAAAGTTCTCTCCAAGAATAGTGCCAGACATACAGTAGGTGCTTAGAAAAACTGTGTGTGTGAATGAATGTGTAAATCCATGTGGCTTTAGAAAGGCAGCTCAACTTTGGCAAACTGTTTTGACTGGGGAAAGTAAACCATTCACTGCAAACCAAGTCATTGAATGAGCAATTTTCCAATGTTACAAAGTGAAACAAATTGATGAATTGATTAACTGACGAATTAACCAATTTGGTAGATTGACGTTGGCAGACTAGTTAATAGGTAAATTGCTCATTTGAAAAATTAGTCGTTTTTCAATACTTCTTGAGCAACAATTGAGTCTTGCATTTCAAAAGCAGGGGTACTGCCTGACCAGGTGGTGGTGCAGTAGATAGAGTGTCGAACTGGGATGCAGACGACCCAGGTTCTAGACCCCGAGGTCGCCAGCTTGAGTGCAGGCCCATCTGGCTCACCAGCTTGGACCCAAGGTCACTGACTCGAGCAAGGGGTTACTTGGTCTGCTGAAGGCCTGCCATCAAGGCACATATGAGAAAGCTATCAATGAACAACTAAGGAGTTGCAACGAAAAACTGATGATTGATGCTTCTCATCTCTCTCCATTCCTGTCTGTCTGTTCCTCTCTATTCCTCTCTCTGACTCTCTCTCTGTCCCTGTAAAAAAAAAAAAAAAAAAAAAGAGCAGGGGTGCAGCCAGGACAGACTCTTCCCTTTCCTTTTTTGTATCCTTCTACTCCTCTAGCTATTGTTTCCTGTCACATTAAATTTTCCCTTCTCTTATCTCTGGCATACGTCTCCATCATTCCTGTCAGGTCCAC
Source organism: Rhynchonycteris naso (assembly GCA_037038555.1). Lineage (NCBI taxonomy): Eukaryota > Metazoa > Chordata > Mammalia > Chiroptera > Emballonuridae > Rhynchonycteris > Rhynchonycteris naso. The sequence continues at coordinate 135,803,492 of CM073002.1, read as the reverse complement.
AAACTGCTGAATGTTTTTGTTCTTTCTGCTCTTGCCCCTCTTCACCCGAGTTCTACCCTAACCCCCCATGCCCACTGTGGTCTATTTGAGGCAAACATTTGGTGAGGAAAACAGAAAATGTGTGTGCCAATGGAAAATTCTGCATTGTCTACAGGACAGGTCTCCCGGTCATATGACCAGCCTTGCATTGCCCGCACTGCCTGCATACATACACCACATTCTGTCCAGTCACCTGATTCTAGCCCCGCTCATTGTCTTTACCTTACAGCTCTGTAGAAATGTCTGCTCTTTGAATTGCTTCTGAACCAGTTATAACATCTGCCTACTTTCCTCACTGAATAAGCTAAACAAAATCATTAACGTATGTTCATTTTTATATCTGCATGAGAACCATGACTTAACCTTTCTTTTGAAAATTATCTTTGAACACATTCCTTTTTCTCTAGCTTACCTGCATTTGTATGGTGTTAAGAGCAGCATCACTGAAATGGGAGTGGGAGTCAAACTTGCTTGCTGCTGTCTATGACCTTGAATAGCCATTATAAGCCAGGGCACGTTGGTTCAACCAGGGCCCTTTGACCAGTAACTCCTAGTGCTCATGGTGTTTTGTTTGCCTTTACTTTCCTTTTTTTTTTTTTTTTACAGGGACAGAGAGAGAGTCAGAGAGAGGGATAGATAGGGACAGACAGACAGGAACGGAGAGAAGTGAGAAGCATCAATCATTAGTTTTTCGTTGCCGTTGCAACACCATAGTTGTTCATTGATTGCTTTCTCATATGTGCCTTGACCACGGGCCTTCAGCAGACCGAGCCACCCTTTGCTCCAACCAGCGACCTTGGGTCCAAGCTGGCGCGCTTTTGCTCAAGCCAGATGGGCCCGCACTCAAGCTGGCAAGCTTGGGGTCTCGAACCTGTGTCCTCCGCATCCCAGTCCTATGCTCTATTCACTGCGCCACCGCCTGGTCAGGCAGCCTTTACTTTCTATCATAATAAAAATATTTGGAGACATTTGAAGGAAACCATGAGTTTACTTTCAACAGCTTTATTGGTACATAATTTATATACCATAAATTTCACCCATTTAAATTTTAAAGTATATAATTCAATAGCTTTCAGCATAGTCACAAAGTTATGCAACCATTACTGTAATCAGTTTTAGAACACTCTCATTATTCCAGAAAGATTATCAGTCGCTCCCGATTTACCCACAACTCCCTGAGCCCCTGGCAAGCACTAATCTACTTCTGTCTCTATGGATTTGTCTGTTCCAGACACTTTATATAAATGGAATCATACAATATGTGGTCTTTTGTAACCGGCTTATTTCACTTAGCACAATGTTTTTAAGATCAGTTCATATTGTAGTATGTGCCCACACTTTATTTCTTTTTATAAACAAATTATCAAATTATGTCCCATTATTTGGACCTACCACATTTTATTTATCTATTCAACAACTGATGAATATTTGAGTTGTTTTACTTTTCAGCTGTTTTAAATAGTGCTGATATAAACATTCTTTACGCCTGACCTGAGCAGCCGGTGGCGCAGTGGATTGAGCATCAGATGAGTGTTTATGTGGCTGTGTGTTTTTATTTCTCTTAGCAGGCTCACATGGTAATTCTACGTAGCACCTTTTCAGGAACTGCCAGACTTTCCCAAGGCACCATTTTACATTCCTACCAGCACTGCAGAGGGTTTCCTTTCCTTCAAACTCTGACAATGAAGAGTAAAAACAAAAACTAGTTCACATAAATACTGTATTTGTTTTCCCTCAAATTTGTGTAAAGTCAATAAACTCACTTTAATCTCTTACTCAAATCAGAACTGGCAATTTCGCACTCCATGTTACAGTCATTTATCTGTTCTACATAAATGGTCCCCGGCAATGGCTTTTGCCTGAGAAATGAGCTTCAACTATAAACTTTTTTTTTCCTTATTTTTTTTTTAACAGAGACAGAGAGAAGGACAGATAGGGACAGACAGATTGGAAAGGAGAGAGATGAGAAGCATTAATTCTTCATTGCAGTACCTCATTTGTTCATTGATTGCTTTCTCGTATGTGCCTTGACGGGGGGCTACAGCAGAGCAAGTGACCCTTTGCTCAAACCAGCAACCTTGGGCTTCAAGCCAGCAACCTTTGGGCTCAAGCCAGTGACCATGGAGTCACATCTATTATCCCACACTCAAGCAGGTGAGCCCGCACTCAAGCAGGTGACCTCGGCGTTTCAAACCTGGGTTCTCTGCATCCCAGTTCGATGCTCTATCCACTGCACCACCGCCTGGTTAGGCTAGAAGACATTTTCTGTTAAAGAGGTCATATCTCCTGCAATAGATTATTTTGATAAAGAAAAAATTAAAGATGCACAGAAATTAAAATTTATCTCTTTGCATGTTTAGTGCATCTTTCTGCCAGACATTCAAGAAAATGATATTTAAATTTTGAAATTACAAAGCTTCAAATTTAGCAAAGTAGTTAAATAATGTGTGGCTTGATACCAAATATAAGAACATTTTATTTCTTGTACAGAAGACTTCCTTCCATGTCACTTCAAAAAATAATCTGGGGGCCTGCCCTGTGGTGACACAGTGGATAGAACATCGACCTGGAATGCAGAGGTCGCTGGACTTGTCCAGTCAAGGCACATACGGAAACAACTACTTCCGCTCTTCAACCCCTTTTTCTCTTTTAACGCTCTAAAATCAATTTTTAAAAAAAATACAATCAGGGGAAATAGATTTTAACTCTCAAGAATGTAAAAGCAGTGACTGACCAGGCGGTGGCACAGTGGATAGAGCATCAGACTGGGATGCGGAAGACCGAGGTTTGAGGCCCCGAGCTCGCCAGCTTGAACCCAAGGTCGCTGGCTCCAGCAAGGGGTTGCTCGGTCTGAAGACCTGCGGTCAAGGCACATGTGAGAAAGCAATCAATGAACAACTAAGGTGCTGCAACAAAAAAACTGATGATTGATGCTTCTCATCTCTCTCCGTTCCCGTCTGTCTGTCCCTATCTATCCCTCTCTCTGACTCTCTCTCTGTCCCTGTAAAAAAACAAAAACAAACAAAAAATAACAACAACAACAAAAAAAGAATGTAAGAGCAGTAAACAGACCTATGCAAAAATGGCGGAGTTACACTTCATTATAAACACTACCGGGGTAAAGTCTTAGATAGGTTTGCTGACCCAAAGATCAATTCAGTTTTGCTGGGATACACGACCGTAGTATTAGTGGCACTTAGCAAGCAATATTTGTCTCTCTTTTTTTTTTTAACAGATACACCTTGTCTCAACAACCATACTGAAGACTTGCTAGAACAGATTCATACATCTTAAGTGTCAAAAGCATCTCTCCTGGTGTCCCTCACATAATTTCAATGATGATAAATGTGACCCTTGCCAAGAACGTAGTCTCTCATGCCTCACTTCCTTTCCTGCTCTGTAAAAGAGGAATATACTCGCACTTTTTAGGGTCCTTGGAAAGATTAAATGAGATGATGTAGATGAACCACCTTAACTCATGTACCATGGCAATTTATTCTACCACGGCCTTTCATTATGAAACAAATAACATTTCCAAGCTGCAGGAATTTTTTACAAAAAAAGAGGTGAGACTTGCAAACAGTAGATTAAACAATCAAAGTACATTTTAAGTCTACTGTTGTATCAGAGTATAGGGTTTTGTTAATTACATTAAAGTTATATATGGCTACCCTGGCTCAGATTTTCACTCTGTATACGCTACCATCCTGTTAAAACAAACAACATCCCTTTCCAATTTACAAAAACACAGTGAAATAATTTTGTCAATCTTATTTATTGGTAAAGAATCAAATTTAAGGCCCTGGCTGGGTGGCTCAGTGAATAAAGCATTGTCCCCACACACCAGAGGTCAGCATCCCCACACAGTGGAGTCCACAGCTTCGACTCCCGGTTAGGCACGTATGAAATACAATCAGTGAGTACACAACTAAATGAAACAATGAATTGATGCTTCTTTCTCTCTGTCTCTCTGTTCTTCTCTCTTCCTCTCGAATGGGAAAATTTATATTAAAAATCAAATTAAAAATAACCTCTAGCATGACTTTAAACACTATGAAACAAAAAATAAAAATTATTTCATGGGGCATAAAGTTTATTGTTTGCTTTAAAGAGAAAGCCAAACATTATAATAACAGCCCAAAAGAAATTATCCAGGTTTTCCCGCTAAAGCAAATTGTTATCTGTTCCGGCTGATGATTATGTGGAGCTGAGAAAGATATAGTAGAAATAAAATTTTGTGAATCATAAATCGAACTGCAGAAGATGATGCAAGCCATGACTCAGGTAAACACAATAATCATGATCAAAACCATGTTTGCATTTTTCATATATTTTGTCACAGCAATTGTAACTTGTAGTCACGAGTTGATTGCTATAAATGGAGTTGATATCACACAAAAATGAATCATAATGTTCAAGAGAAATAAAAAAAAATAAGTTAAAATATTGATCTGCATGATATTTTGGAGCACTTATAAAGACCTAATTATATAATAACCTAAGTCTGTACATTAGTATCCCAGCATAAAATTGTTCAAGAAACATTTTATGTTTCTAGACTGTTATAAACAGCAATTTAGTTCTTTCAGCAGTAACTAATCTTTCTCTAAATGAACTACTAGTGGGTTTTTTAAAAAAGTGAGTGGAGCCTGACCTGTGGTGGCGCAGTGGATAAAGCGTTGACCTGGGAACACTGAGGTCACCAGTTCAAAACCCTGCACTGGTCTGCTCAAGGCACATATGGGAGTTGATGCTTCTGGCTCCTCCCCCCTTCTCTCTTTCTCTCTCTCTCTCACTCAATGTCTCCTCTCTAAAATGAATTTTTAAAAAAACTTATAAAAAAAATAGTGAGTGGAAGGGAGGTTGAGGAAGAAAAACAATGGGGGAGAAGAGAGAAAAGAGGAAGAAGGTATGCAAGACAGGTAGCAATATACACATTACTTACCTTGCAAGAAAACAAAGGACAGGAAAGACCTTCAAAGTCCCTGACATTCTTCCCTGTCGAGTATAAGTGAAAGAATACATGTAAAACGGAATAGAGTGATAAAATTAAAGTTTGTCAGTAATTTAATTCTTGAGCTAAGTCATTTTATGTGGTCTTATTTATCTCTTGAATTTCCCCTCTTTCTGTAAAATAAGAGCCCTTCTAAAAAAAACCAGCTATTAATGTTTGTTCCTGTCTTCTCTCTTGATGGTATATCATTCTACCATACTATCAGAAATTCAAAAGCATGACACTAAATTCCTTGAGAAAGACATCTCTACTTAAACAAAATTCTCCCAACATCTTTTATTCTGAATAGCTTCATTTAACGGAAAAAAAAATACTATTTTTCATAGAGAGCTTATCAAACAAATATTCTCTCCTTTAAAAAAAAAAACACCTTCAAATTGGAAAATCCTTACCAAAAGTTATTCCAGTAGACAGTTTAATTCACTTGACCATGTTATATGCCTCCATAATTTTATTCTCTGGTATAGCTGATGACATCTAACAGAGAGAGAAACTGAAGATTGATAGTTGATGACATCTAACATAGAGAGAAATTGAGGATTCCTTTAAGGTAAAGAAGAGAAAATATTTATGATTAAAATAAGTTTCAGCATAAATAGGCTATACTTCCTTTAAAAATGACTACGTTGTTTTTCACAACTAAAAACAAAAATATATTTTCATCTGGGAGTCATTTTAATACTATGAAAGATATTTAAAGTTGAACCTCTTATCATTAAGATAAAGTTAAAGTGGAATAAGCACACTTCTTAGAGATAGATTTACAAATTCCTACATAATGGCCTGCAGTAAAAGTTTCAATTAAGTCTTTACATTTTTTCATTCAACAAATATTGATTGAATGCCTGTCGTTGTGTTAGGTAAAGTCCTAAACTTTATTGAGTTTAAAGACATACAGACATTAATCAAATAATCACACCAAAGAAAAATTATACTTGCAATGACTTTTCATTGTACAAAAAAAAAAAAAAAAGTCTGAACATTTCTAATTCCATAACTAATTTAAAACCTCCTTAAAATTATTCAAAACCTGGTAACATAAACATATTTGCTACATACCCAAAACTTTTTACCTGGAGGCTGTGGTACTTAAGAAAGTCAAGTTTCAGGTAAGAGAAATTGTGGCAAAAACTTTTTGAACAATAAAATGAATCTATAACCTAAATTACTTTAGATATTAATAATTAAGATCTCCTTCATTAATGAAGGAGAAATTTCCTATATCTTCATCCAAATAAGCAAGTTTGATTGCATTTAAAAGTTACCTTTACAAAAATCTTCCTTGCAGATGTTTATCCCAGGATGCTGTGGGTCCAGAGCTACACCTGGTGGCCATACACAAACTTACAAAAAATTGTTCTAAACCTTTTAAAGAAAATTTAAGTCACTCCTCTGTTAATCAAAAATAGCACATTATTACTTAATGACTGGGGGAAATTTAAAACTTTTAAAGAAAAACAAATATAAAAAGATTAAGGTAGATAGGTATAAGATAAAGTAAAACATGTTAATGGTAGAATTTAAGTGAGAATGTTTGGATATTCACTGTAAAATTCTTTTAAATTTGCTGTATGTTAGAGAAGTGTTCCTAATAAAATGTTGAAAACTTAAGAGTTTTTTTAAAAATGTTTCATCACCCATACTTTTACTACAATCACCTTTTTAGGTATTGTTTCTCTTATGTATAAGCATAATATATGTCTTCATAATTCATGCTGCATAATAGTCTATTTTATTACTGTACAATGAATTATAAAACAAATTACTTGTTCTGCATTTAGTCAAGTTTCAGTTGAACATTTACATATGTGATTTTTGTTTCTGCTAAATCATATTCCTAAGACAAATTAACTATTTTCTACTAATTCATACTGTTTTTGTAAATGAAAACCTGCATCAATTTAACCAATATCATAGGATTTACCCTTCTTAACATTTTCCTGCTTTACTAAGCAGAAAAAGAATACCCAGAGATTTTCACTTGTTTGATTTTTTGAACTTTTTACATATTTATTTCTGCATTTACTGAACTAGAATCTTAATCATTTTCTTATAAGTTTGAACAATTGCTGTGTTATAACTATAACACACTGTCTCCTGAACTCCTGCAGATCTTTCTAGTCCGCTGTCATCCTTCATTTTCATTGTGTTGCTTTCCATATATTGTAATCTGTCAGTCCCATCCATTGTGATTTTTTCAATCCATCCAGACCGAAGAAATATACTATTTCTCTACAAATATAACAAATATTCTAAATATTTTGTTTTAATCTATATCACTGAGGAACAAAATTTTTGTTGCACCCACAAAAACACTTGTTCTTACCTAATTCGAGTGTGCTGATCTCAAATCTGACATTAGTTTTTCTCTGTAAGCTACAGGTTTTCTTGCAATTCAATATTTTATGTTTTCATCTTATTGTAAAATTTTCAACATTTAGTTTAACATAATGAAGTAGAATGTCTTCTTGGGCATCATCTTTGTGAAAATACAGTAATTTAAATAATGCAGTAAATACACTAAAAGATATAATTGCATCAGAATTTGTCTACAATTTCAATATAGAACCTATTAAAACACTTATTTTAATCATAAAATTTGTGCAAAACTTATTTAAATTCTATTCAGGCAAAAATTTGCATTTGTAGCTCTTGCGTTTGTGTACTTGTTGAGAACAATCTCATTTGATGCTCCAGCAGTAGTCTGCCATCATATTTCTGCCCATCACCTCTGATAACACTCTTCAATTGTCTTCAGATCTTGATGAAAGCGTTCTCCCTGCTCATCACTAACAGCTCCAAGATTTTTGGGAAACTTATCAATGTGACTGTTCAGGAAGTGAATCTTAACGCTCATGTTACATCCAATGTCATGGAAAGCCAACAGCATCCTTTGAATCAGAGGTTCATAGTTTTCAGCTTTTTTGTTGCCAAGGAAATTCTTTGTAACTGCCACAAAAGACTGCCATGCTGCTTTCTCCTCCTTATTCATCTTCCTGGCAAATTCTTTGTCACATATGAGGGTTCAAATTTGAGGTCCATCGAATACACCTGCTTTTATCTTCTTGAAAGACAAGGCAGGAAAAGCAGAAATAATATGTTGAAATCATTCACTTTCTCTATTCAAAGCCTGGACAAACTGCTTCATTAAGCCAAGTTTGATGTGAATTGGGGGGAAAATGATCCTGTCTCAATTAACTACAGGTTCATTCACAATATTTTGCATCTCTACTTCCAGAGCTTCACATTTCAGCCACTCCTTCTGTGTCCAGTGTTTCTCCCAAGCTCAGCTGTCCCACAAACTCAGAAAGCAAGAATACTTCATGAAACCTCTCTGTTGTCCTAGCAGAAAATTTACCATTTTAAGATCCACAGAAATGATCCAGTTAAGCTCTTCATACTTCAGTAAGTTGAGGACAGTTTTTATGTCATTATAATCTTCTCACAGATGAGTTGAATAACCAATTGGAACCACTGCATAAACATTACCGTTGTGTAGGAGAACACATTTCAGACTCTGTTTAGAGCTGTCAAGAAATAGCCGCCATTCTGTTGGACTGTAAGTGGTAACACCTCGCAGTAGGCTGAGAAGACTACTGATATCATGACAGTAAACAAAGTGTTTGTCTTCAGAAAAAAGTCCACAAAAATTTGTTTACATTTACTGAAATGGGATACTTTATCTGACCGGTGAAGTCCATTCTTTTTTTGAAGCCTGGAGGCTAAGAACTCAGCTGCTTTCTTTGATAGGCCCAAATCTCTTATTAAGTCATTCAATTCGGATTGGATAAACTGCTGAGGGGTTAATGACTGATTGGCATCAGAAGAAGACCCTTCAGATTCTACAACCATTTCCTCATGCATCTTATCAAAATACACTTGATCACCATGTTCACTTTCTTCGTCCTTAGAATAAAACCATTGAAAACTGGAACGGGGAATGTCTCAGAGTGTGGGTAGGTCATACTGCTGAAGAAATATTAGGATATGTGATCATATGCCGTTTTTTCTTGCTGATGCCCTTTGTATGGATCAGACAGAAATAACAGTTACTGCTGTGGTCCTTAGGTTCATGCCAAATCATGAGAATACCAAAAGGCATGCCTTTGTGTTTTCCTTTTGTCCAGTCACGAAGCATTTCCTCACAATTATGACACACAATATGAGAACCCCAATTCTTGTCTTGATCACCAAAGGGAACTTGAAAATAGGTAATATATGCACGTGTCACAGATAATGAAGTATTGTGCCTTGGAGGTTGAAGTGTGTAACAGCCACATATATAACAGAAGGTGTCAGGACTATTCTTACATTTACACCTACTCAAAGAAGCCATGATTCAATCTTAAAACAAAATAAGAGGGTGTTCGACCTGGGAACACTGAGGTCGCCAGTTCAAAACCCTGCACTGGTCCGGTCAAGGCACATATGGGAGTTGATGCTTCCAGCTCCTCCCCCTTTCTCTCTCTCTCTCTCTCTCTCTCTCTCTCTCTCTCTGTGTCTCCTCTCTAAAATGAATAAAATAAAATAAATTATATAAAAAAGAGGGTGTTTTTATCAGATAATAAGTTTTTACATTTAAAAACAACTACAATTATGTAAAAATGATGTTTGTAAACCATTAATTGTCTTGTGGTTATGTTCAATCCAAGAGACGTTGCCCTTTAAGTCCAATTTAAAAATCAATGCATGCCCTTAACTGTAACAAAAAGAAATTAAAATTTCATAAAAACTAGAGCATGCACCAAAAAACAGATTTCAGATTTGGAATCAGCGATGCAGAAATACTATATAGAAAAAGTTCTAAAACCTCATGCAACAGAAAATGAAAAAAAGAATTGTTACCCAGTCTATGTATTCAATTTAGAGAGTAGCGCTGCTTTAAGGAGGTAAGAGGGAAATAAAGAAAAATATGGCTGGTAAAATTGAGACTTGATTCTTCCAGAACACTACTTCTAAATGTGTTCCTCGGTAGTGGCTGCAACAGAGATTCCCAACTCCCATCTCTAATGTACTGAGGCAGAATCTCTGGGTATAGACACTGGGAATCTGCATTTAAAAATATACAACCAGAAGACCTGTATAAAGATTTAGGGTTGAAAATCACAAACTGGGAGAAAGACTAGGTGAGTCACACAGAGTAGAGTTAATAGAAGAGCAACATAAGATGCCTGACAATCCATTAACACTTGTTTGAATTTATTTAGATCTTCTTTACTTTCAATCACCAATGTTTTATAGTTTTATAATTTACAAGTCTTAAACTTATATTAAATTTATTCCTAATTATTTTGTTTTGATGCTATTGTAAATAGACTTGTTTTATTAATTTCACTTTCAGTTACAGAAATTTCTAGTGAATTATTTAAATGCAATTTATTTTTATGTAATGATCGGGTATCTGTAACCATGCTGTACTTATTAGTTGTAAAGTTTATTAATGGATTTCTTAAGATTTTCTATGTAAAAAATTATGTAAAAGAGGAGGAGGCATTGAATCAGGATTTACATCTACCTTAATTGAGTGACTCTTGATAGAATATAGCAGGAAGACTAAATTGTGATTTTCTGTAGATCCAGTATTTCCACTGCTATAGTAGAACCTTATAACTCTATCCTCACCATTCATTTCATCCCAGAGTACCCCCCCAGAATGTACTTTAATGGTGGACAACGAAGCCATCTGTGACATTCATACTTGGTGTAGAATGCCCTTCTTATGCTGATTGATATTCCACTACTGTTGAAGCGTAAAGAAGTATGAACTGACAAAACTGAAGGGCGAAATAGAGAATTCAACAAAGCTTCAGAAAATAAAAAATCTCTGAAGTCCACTGCATTGTTCTGCCAATTATTGGATCCTCTGTAGTTCAAGGTCAACATTCTCAGACCACTCCCCACCCCAGGATAGTGACCTCAGGCATACTTGTGTGCAGCATCCTCCTTTCTGCTAACAAGCTGCTCTGGTTGAATGAGTCAATGGTACTTATCCATATGAATCCCATCTGTAATAGTTGGTTGTAGGTCTGGAAAGTGCTCTGGGTACAGGCTTCCCAGCTCTTGTCTCACAAAAAAGAAATCAAAAGATGCATTCACATGCTCCATTGAAGCATTTCCCAACTGATCCTTTCCACTGCAAAGAATTATGCCATCTCATTGGATTCCATATTCCACGCAATAGAGTTCCCAATAGTGTCTGCAGTCTGGAGACCCACTTGGGCAATGTGAACAAAAAGGCAAGCAAGCCCTCATGCAAATCTGAAGGTGTTAACACTACCCTGTGGTAATGACCCTAAATTGGGTCTCTTATAGACGGCATATATTTGTATTTTTTAGTATACTTTTCCAGTTTCTACCTTTTGAATGGAAAGTTTATTATATTCAAATCTAATATAATTACTATAGAATTTATATCTTTAATTTTGCTATTTTTCTGTGTCTCGTGTCTCTTTTGTCTCTTTGCATCTTCACTAGTGTCTGCTATAGTGTCAGATAGTTCTAGTGTACCATTCCCTTCTTGCTTCCTTTAACATATTTTATTTTCTTAATGGTTGCCCTGGTAATGACAATTAAAATTTTAAAACAATCCAGTTTGGATTGATACCAACTTAATTTCAACGGCACACAAAAGCTTTGCTCCAATATATCTGTTTGCTCCGCTCTCCTCTGTGTTATTGTCATACAAATTATTATATGTTGTAATTCCATTAATATACTTTTATAATTCTTCACAATTCTTTTAAATCAGATAGAAGAGGTACAAATAAAAATACACTTATATTGTCTTTTATATTTACTTATGTAGTTACCCTTACAAGGGCTTTTTATTTTTGTGTGTGGGCTAGAGTTACAGCCTAGTGTGCTTTCCTTTCAGCCTGAAAGATTCCATTTTTTGCTTTTTGTAAGGCAGGCAAGTGTCTCATAACAAATTCAGTTTTTGTGTATATAGGAATATCTTAATATCATAAAGTCTTGCTATCTCCTTCATTTTTTTCTATAAAATAAAGATATAAAATTTTTGGTTGACTCTTTTTCCCCTCAGTGCTTTGGAAACATCATCGAGCTGAAATCTAGCCATCATCACTTCTGATGGAAAATCGGCTGTTCATACCTTGTACTCAGTGAGTTTTTTCTCTCTTGCTGCTTCCAACATCCCATCTTTGGTATTAGCTTTCCATAGTTTGACACCTAGTTGTGAATCTCTTCAAGTTTATTCTACTTGAAATTTGCTGAGTTTCTTGAATAGGCTGACTTATGTTTTTCATCAAATTTGAAAATTTGTCAGCCATTATTTCTTCAAATATTCTTTCTTCCCATTTATTTATTTATTTATTTATTTATTTATTTTTAAGTGAAGTGAGAGGCAGGAAGGCAGAGAGACAGAATCCCACATGCGCTCTGACCAGGATCCACCCAGCAAGCCCCCTACCAGGAGATGCTCTGCCCATCTTATACTGCTGCTCTGTTGCTCAGCACCAAGCCATCTCAATACCTGAGGCAGGGCCGTGGAACCATCCTCAGTGCTCAGGGCCAACTTGCTCAACCATTCGAGCTATGGCTGCAGGAGGAGAAGAGACAGAGAAGGAGGAGGAGGGAGGGGGGAGGAGCAGATGGTCACTTCTCCTGTGTGCCCTGACCAGCCCAGGACTTCCACATGCTGGGCCAATGCTCTACTGCCAAGCCAACAGGCCAGGGCCCTTTCTTCCCCTTTCTTGCCTCTCCTGGTATTCTTACTATACTGTGGGTACATTTGATGATGTCACACGGACCTCTAAGTCTCTTCAGTTTTATTTTTCCCACCATTCTTCCATCTAAATAATCTCAATTGATCTTTACATTAACCAATCTTTTCTTTTGTCAGTCCAAATCTGCAGGTGAGCCCCTCTAATAAACTTTTCATTTCAGTTATTGTACTTTCCAACTTCCTAATTTCTATTTAGCTCTTTCTTGTAATTTCTACTTCTTGACTGATATTCTCTGTTTGGTGAAACATTGTTCTCATACCTTCCTTTAATTCTTTAGATGTGGTTCCCTTTAGTCCTTTGAACATATTTGTAGCAGTTGATATCAAGTCTTTGCATAGTAAGTCCAACATCTAGGCTTCCTCTAGGACAGTTTTTATTGATTTTTTTCTTACATATGGAGCATATTTTTCTGTCCCTTTGTATGTCTTACCCTTTCTTGCTCAATACTGAACATTTTAAATATACTAATTTCTAACTTGAGAAATTCAATTTACCCTGTCTATCCAGTTTGTTGTTACTGCCAGTTGTGGATAATGACAATCATGTTTGCTTAGTGACTTTCCTGGGTTAATACTGTGAAATCTGTACTTTTTCATGTGCACCTTAGCTTAGTGGTCAACTGACAACTGAACAGACATTTCTTTAAATGCCTGGAACCAGTAAATCTCCCAACCTTTGCTGAGAGGCTATGTGTGTTTGGGCATATCTTCAACATTCTGGCTGTTTAGAAATGTCTTGTCTTTCACATCCTATTTTCTAGAAACTCAAGGTCATCTAGAGATGGAAGATCAGGGCCTTTTTAAGGTCTTGCCTGAGTATGCACACAGCCCTGAACATGTGCATGGTCATTTAGGACCCAGGAAATTTGTTGGAGCTCTTCAGTGCACCCTATGAACATTATTCCCAGATCTACCTATTAAATTGTTTTCTCTTACAGGTTTCACCATCTCAGAAAGCTGTAATGTTGAACAACTGCCTTGATGTTTTTTCAGCAAGTACCCTAGGAAAAGTATTTTTTCCACGGAGCAAGCTCTGAGTCAAATAAGGAGACAAGCCCTGTGAATGGGGCTTTCCCAGGTAGCTGCCAGATAGGTCAAATAGTGACAATCCTCTGGCAATGGGGCTTTTTGAGGAACTCAAAACATTCTGCCACTTTCACTGCCTGTTAGGCCACTGGTCATCATAGCTAACCTCACTATGAAACTGCTGATTTACAAGGCTACAACAGGCCCTGGCCAGTTGGCTCAGTGGTCGAGTGTGTCAGCCCAGCGTGTGGATGTTCCAGGTCTGATTCCCAGTCAGGGCACACAAAAGAAGAGACCATCTGCTTCTCCGCCCCTTCTCTCTCTCTCTCTCTCTCTCTCTCTTTCTCTCTCTCTCCCCTTCTCACATCCATGGCTGAACTGGCTCATGCAAGTTGGCCTTGGGTGCTGACGATGGTTCCATGGCCTCTGCCGCAGGTGCAAAAAAACGGCTCCAGTTGCAAGAGATCACCGTCCTCCAATGGGCTTGCCAGGTGGATCCCAGTCAGGATGCATGCGGCAGTCTGTTTCTGCCTCCTCTCCTCTCACTAAAAAGACAAAACAATAAAAACCAGGCTACAGCAGAGCTGGTACAAAGGATAGAAATAAAGTTAAAACACTACATGTTCCTAATTCTTACCAACATTCAACTGCTTTTCTTGAATAAATGCTCTTCAAATTGTTACAAGTCCCAGAGTTCTAAAAAAAGTTAATTTTGACAATTTTTGCCAATGTTCATATAGTTTTCATAGCGAATTTCAGAGGTCTTTACTCCGCCCTTCTAGAACTGCTTGCCCACATTTTATTTATTTATTTTTTATATATTTTATTATTATTAATTCTAATGGGGTGACACCAATAAATCAGGGTACATATGTACAATGAAAACATCTCCAGGTTATCTTATCATTCAGTTGTGTTGCATACTCGTCACCAAAAGTCAAATTGTCCTCTGTCACCTTCAATCTGGTTTTCCCTGTGTCCCTCCCCTCCTCCCTATCCCACTCTTCCCTCCCTCCCCCCACCCCGTAACCACCACTCTCTTGTCCATGTCTCATATTCTCACTTCTATGTCCCACCTATGTATGTAATCATGCAGTTCTCAGTTTTTCTTTTTTTCTGATTTACTTATTTCACTCCGTATAATGTTATCAAGGTACATCCATTTTGTTATAAATGATCCGATGTCATCATTTCTTATGGCTGAGTAGTATTCCATAGTATAAATGTACCATAGCTTTTTAATCCACTCGTCTTCTGATGGACACTTGGGCTGTTTCCAGATCTTCGCTATTGTGAACAATGCTGCCACGAACATGGGGGCGTATTTCTTCTTTTCGAACAGTGTTCTTAGGGTATATTCCTATAAGTGAAATAGCTGGGTCAAAAGGCAGTTCCATTTTTAATTTTCTGAGGAATCTCCAAACTGTTTTCCACAGTGGCTGCACCAGTCTGCATTCCCACCAGCAGTGCAGAAGGGTTCCCTTTTCTCCACATCCTCGCCAGCACTTATTCTGTGTTGTTTTGCTGATGAGTGCCATTCTGACTGGTGTGAGGTGATATTTCATTGTGGTTTTAATTTGCATTTCTCTAATGATTAGTGATGTTGAGCATTTTTTCATATGCCTATTGGCCATCTGTATGTCCTCTTTGGAGACATTTCTATTCATTTCTTTTGCCCATTTTTTGATTGATTGTTTGTCTTCCTGTTGTTTTTATAAGTTCTTTATAAATTTTAGTTATTAACCCCTTATCAGATGTGCTGTCGAATATGTTTTCCCATTGTGTGGTTTGTCTTTTTATTCTGTTCCTATTGTCTTTAGCTGTGCAAAAACATTTTAGTTTGATATAGTCCCATTTGTTTATCTTGCCTTTTATTTCATTTGCCCGTGGAGATAAATCGGCAAATATACTGCTGCTACAGATGTCGGAGAGCTTACTGCCTATGTTTTCTTCTAAGATGCTTATGGTTTCACAGCTTACATTTAAGTCTTTTATCCATTTTGAGTTTGTTTTTGTGAATGGTGTAAGTTGATAGTCTAGTTTCATTTTTTTGCAGGTAGATGTCCAATTTTCCCAACACCATTTGTTAAAGAGGACGTCTTTACTCCATTGTATGCTCTTTCCTCCTTTGTCAAATATCAGTTGTCCATAAAGGTGTGGGTTTATTTCTGGGTCCTCTGTTCTGTTCCATTGATCTATGTTGCACACATTTTAATGGCAGAAGATATTAGATTTACAACTAAGAAATGATAAAGGATGTCATATTATGAGTTAAAAGAGATACTAAGAAGAAATTTTACAAATGTATATAACATTTAAACACACTGAAATGGCTTAGCATTGATAACTATGAAATGGACCAAAGGCTGCCCATAAATTTATTTTTTTTTAACAGGGACAGAGAGTCAGAGAGAGGGATAGATAGGGGCAGACAGACAGGAATGGAGAGAGGTGAGAAGCATCAATCATTAGTTTTTCATTGCCATTGCGACACCTTAGTTGTTCATTGATTGCTTTCTCATATGTGCCTTGACCATGGGCCTTCAGCAGACCGAACAACCCCTTGCTGGAGCCAGCGACCTTGGGTCCAAGCTGGCGAGCTTTTTCTCAAGCCAGATGAGCCTGCGCTCAAGCTGGTGACCTCGGGGTCTTGAACCTGGGTCCTCCGCATCCCAGTCTGACGCTTTATCCACTGCGCCACTGCCTGGTCAGGCCCATAAATTTCTTTTAAGTTTATACTCTTCTCTCCTTTTCAATGCCTTCATCTAAAACAGGACATGCTTGTTTTTTTGCCCCAATTACTTGAATGAAATGTTCTATCCTTGACTGTTTCCTTACTTCCATTATTTCCCTGCCCAATCATCCTCTCTAGTTAGATATTTCATTCTAAAACAAACAGGACTGTGTGATTCAACTGCGTCTAAGATTTTAAGAGTCCAATTTCTTATAGAGCCAATCACAAGCTTCTATGTCTCCAAAATACAGTGTGTCCACAAAGTCATGGTGCACTTTTGACCGGTCACACGGTCAAAAGTGCACCATGACTTTACGGACACACTGTACTTGTCCAAGTTTCTCCCGGATGAATGTCCTACACTCCAGCCAAATTCTTGCCCTATCCTTTCCCAAGTCCACCCTTTGAGCCTTCTTAACTTGCTTTGCCTAGAATAGCTTCTTCCAGTTCCAAACGCCAGGGATCGTTCTGCTCCTCTAAAATGAGTCAGATGTCTATTCCTCAACTTCTCCATTCCTCACTTCCCTTTCTCTTGTGCTGATTTATTTTCTTATAGATTAACTACATACTGTATCACATTGTTTATTCCCCTATAGACAGTAAGCCCATTCGTTTAAACCCTGCATTTCTCTTATGCAAGAGACATTGATGGCATTGAAGAGATACTTAGGAACCTGTGTCTTTATACCACACATTAATATTTGCCATTTTAAAATAAATAAAAATACTAATGTAATGCCACAAAATCTGATTTTCTCCCTAGTTTCACACAAAAGAAGTTGCCTGGTATTATATGTAAAAGGAGGTCTGTCAATTTCGGCAAATGCCGGGCTAAAAACTAAACAGATTTCTATTCTAGAGGTCGTTTTAGAACCTTTGCCATCTAATATGCATGATCAATCTCTAATTTAGTACTCATTACATTACAAACACCTAATTACAGGGTGTGTGTGTGTGTGTGTGTGTGTGTGTGTGTGCGCGCGCGCACGCTGAATCTCAAAGGATTTGTGCTCAGCAGAGCACATTTGGAAAATACTGGTCTAATTCTTTACTTAAAATTGTGTATATAAATGACCTGTTCTTCGTTCCCTCCAATTATCCAAGTTTGCTTTAAACCTGCTTACTGTGTTTTTATTACTGAATCAGCTAAAATTAATTCTGCTATAACACAGGAAACCCAAAAGGTAGCAATGGCTCTCTTTAATATACGTTAGAATAACTTAAAAGCACTTGTTAAAACACAGCTTGCCAGGCTCCACCCTCTCAGAGATTCTCATTAGGGAGTCGGGGTCGAGCCAGAAACATACAGTTCTACTTCCCTGGTGATGCTGAGACCACTGTTACAGTCTTTGATGCAAGGGTTTATTCTCTCAAATAACGTGATATCTTGAGGCTACAGCGAGAACAATTAGACACACCATCTACATCTAACTCTCTGCTCCATCATCCCAGCTACTCAAATTCTAACCATTATGTTAACGTTTAGACAACAGGAAAGGGGTGAAGGCGAAAGGACTCAGCTCTCAGCTAAATCACATCCTTTCAGGAGCCGTTTTTGCAAGAACCCAGTCAAAAGGCCTCAACTATCAGACAAAATGGTAAATTCTCACCAAGTCCACTGCCAACTCCAGTAAAACTGGACTCTATTATTAAGAAGAAAGAAGGCCTGGATTTTGAACAGGCAACTAGATTCTACCAAACTTGAGCATACATATATTTCCATCACCAAGTCCAACTGATTTGCCTCCTAATTACTTTGTAAATTTGTCCCATGTTTCATCACTATTTTAATTTCCTAGATCTGTCATCATTCCTCACCAACTTTTTTATAATAGCCTTCTAACCAGTCTCCTGGTGGTAGGTGGATGGATTTGAGGGAGCTGAAGCTGTTTAAAATCCTTAAATGACCCATTTCCTACAAAATGATTAGATAAGCCTTTTATTATTTCATACAGAGCCCTCATATATCCATATGACTAATAGTATAAAATCTGAGGCAGGGAATAAACACAGCAAACCGTTTCTCCCTTCAGTGCTTTCATCAGACTTTCTCTGCTAATTAAAATACTCTTGCCCCTCCTTGGCCTTTACTACTCATCTTTTAAGAGTTAACCAAGGTACAATCATCCTCCAGAAAGCGTCCCCTAACACCCTTCTTCCATAGTATAAGCCAGGGGTCAGGAACCGTTTTGGCTGAGAGAGCCATGAACCCCACATACTTTAAAATGTAATTCCGTTAGAGCCATACAACAACTCGTGTACATTAGGCATTATCCAATAAAAATTTGGTGTTTTCCCGGAGGACAGCTGTGATTGGCTCCAGCCAATCACAATCATGAACATGAGCGGTAGGAAATGAATGGATTGTAATACATGAGAATGTTTTATTTTTTTTTTATTAACTTTAATGTGGTGACACCAAGAAATCAGGGTACATATGTACAATGAAAACATCTCCAGATTATCTTATCATTCAATTATGTTGCATACCCATGAGAATGTTTTATATTTTTAACGTTATTATTTTTATTAAAGACCTGTCTGTGAGCCAGATGCAGCCATCAAAAGAGCCACATCTGGCTCGCGAGCCATAGGTTCCCAACCCCTGGTATAAGCACTCCTCCTCTTTGGTACCATAAAGCTCTGTCCAGAGCTATCATTGTATGCTCCATATCATCTCATGCAGATCTGTTTATACCTCTGACTTTCTCAATAGATGGTATGCTTTATAAGTGTAAGGACCATGTTTTATATATCCCCAGGATTGGGTACAAAGTAGAAGCAAACTATCAATTACTGAACAACAGTATCACCCTTTATCATCAGGTGCCAGCATAAGAAAAATCTGTATAGGATCTGTCCAACAATCTAATAACCTTTTCTATTACAAATATAATAGTCTGTGCAATTTCAAAAAGTAACAGAGACAGCCTGACCTGTGGTGGCGCAGTGGATAAAGCGTCGACCTGGGAACACTGAGGTCGCCAGTTCAAAACCCTGCACTGGTCTGGTCAAGGCACATATGGGAGTTGATGCTTCCAGCTCCTCCCCCCTTTCTCTCTTTCTCTCTCTCTCTCACTCTATGTCTCCTCTCTAAAATGAATAAAATAAAATAAAAAAGAACTAAAAAAAAAAAAAGTAACAGAGACATAAGAAAAATCCTTACGTAATACCTCTAGTCAAATGAAATTCCAAAGTATACAACTTTTTGCGTAGCCAAGTATCTTTTATTTTTCACAACTGCAATACCAAACATAACTCAACTAGGTACACAACACTTCCACATTTTTTTCTGTTTAACCAAATTAAACAAAGTTTCTTAAAAGGACAAATGCAACAACAAAAAAATCCTAATCTATCCATCAAAGTTGGCTTCACCACTTCTTATCTTTTCCTTTACTTATTATGCAAGTTCCCCAACTTCGATTCTTCCTCCTCATTATATTGGGCATATTCAGTATCTTTTTCTGGGTCTGGAGTTGACTTTTCCTTTGGGAGCAAGAAACATTCAGCATTCAAAACTTGCTCAGCAGTCATTGAATTTCTACAATAGATCAAGCTACAGAGGAGGGACTTGACATTATCAATCTGCAAAAAAAAGGAGAAGTTACAAAAATAAAATTAAACAAGCAAAAGAACAAACCTACAATAATAAAAAGGATCCAATTTTTTTTCCTATTTAGATTTTTAAAGATTTCTATAAAATTCAACTAGTTTTCATTAGAAATGGACTACTCACAAATAAAACAATGGAAATGAATTACAAAAGAATCACAGTTGAAATATCTTAAAAAGAGAAAGTCCAGAAAAGAACATTTTATGACTTTCCCTTTTCCCTCATTTTTAGAGCACTGGCCAGAGTCGGACATGAGAAAATTTCATACTAAAGCTCCTTTGTCAGGGGGTAGGTACCCTCTTTATCTGATCCACTGCTTCTGGTTTCAGTTTGGAAGTGATATTCTCTGGAAACTCTGCCCACCACTACCATTATCATCATTATTATGGGAGTCAGAATTTATTATGTGCCACTACCTCAAATAATGTCTTTTTAGTACTATTGATATGAACAGCACCATAATGTTGTCCCTCCATTATTTCTGCTCCCAAATCACCTGGCCCCTTATAATGACTCCACTCAGAGCATATTTCACACTGACGGAAAACCACCTGTTTATTACCAGTGTCCTCACTGGATTCTAAGATCTTTAAGATCAGAAATTTTAGCTTATCACTTCATCCTCAAAAACTAGTATTATGCCAGGAATAGAGCAGACATTCACTTGCTGAATGAATGAATGCCAATGCCCATAATGCACTCTACAGAATACTTTTTTAAACGTATTTAAAGATAAGTATAATCTTAACTAAAAATTACAAAACCTAAATGACAAAAAATAGCACATGCCGTTGAAAACCACAGAAGTAGGTTTAGAGTAAGCAGAAAATCAGATCATGTTTTTAGACAAAAAACTATCTCAAATGTGTCCATTTTTCCTGAGTTAATTCATAAACTTTACATTAATTCGGCTTTGACCAGTTGGCTCAGTGGTGGAGTGTCAGCCCCGTGTGTGGATGTCCAGGGTTTGATTCCCGGTCAGGGCACAAAGGGGAAGTACCCATCTGCTTCTCCCCCTCCCCCCTCTCGCTTCTCTCTCTTGCTCTTCCACTCCTGCAGTCACGGCTCGATTGGAGCAAGTTGTCCCAGGTGCTAAGAGCTCGGTTGCTGAGCAACTAAGCAACACACCAGCTGGGCAGAGCATTGTCCCCTACTGGGTTTGCAGGCTGGATTACGATCAGGGTGCATGCAGGGAGTCTCTCTGCCTACCTGCCTCTCACTGAAAAATAAATAAAATAAAAATAAATAAAATAAAATAAAATTATATATATATATATACATACATTCCTCCAACTAAACACCAGGATAATTCCAAATGTATCGAAAACTCTAAATTTAAAAATAAAATTGCGTAAGTAAAGCCTAACCTGTGTTGGCACAGTCAATAAAGTATGACCTGGAATGCTGAGGTTGCTGGTTCAAAACCCCAGGCTTACCCAATCAAGGCACATATGAAAAGCAACTATGAGTGGAGGCTTCCTGCTCTTGCCCATTACCTTTCTCTCTCTCTCTCCTCTCTCTAAAATCAATCAATAAATTCTTTAAAATATATAGCCTGATCAGTGGTAGCGCAGTGGATAAAGTGTCAACCCAGGATGCTGAGGGCCGATTCAAAATCCTAAGGTCATCAGATTGTGGGCTCCTCAAAGTTTTGAGCACAGGCTCACCAGCTGGAGCACACGGTCTCTGGCTTGAGCCAGCAGTCACTGGCTTGAAGTCCAAGGTGTCTGGCTTGAACCCAAGGATGCTGCTGGCTTGAGCCCAAGGCTGCTGGCTTAAGCAAGAGGTTACTGGCTGGTCAAGGCACATATGAGAAGCAATTAATAAACAATTAAAAATGAAGAAACAATGAGTTGATGCTTCTCATCTCTCTCCTCCCTTTCTCCCTGCCTCTCTCTGAACAAAAAAAACATTATACAACAGTGAAATGGGTTGCTCTGACCTTAAAAGTACTTAATCAGAGGCTGAAGGAATATCCTGTTAAGGATATTCCTGAAGAAATCCTTCTGAAGGCTGGGGACTAGTGAATTAATTATCCTCTAATACCTCTTTTAATTGCATTATTCCATGATTCCCCTCCACTTGTGATATGTTCTCTGTCATGTCCCATTCCCTCACTTGTTTGACAACTATGTGTGATCATGAAATGCAGGTAAAGACAACCCCATTCCCAGCACAAATGGCTGCTTCAGATCATAGAAGCAAATACTACACAAGTTAAGTATTCTTCTAATCTGATGTCCACAAGCAGCCACCCACATTAGATATGGACTTCTTGTATTTAATCACAACAAAGTTGAAGGATTTGACACTCCCAGCTCTTTATAAATACACCTAGAAGAGTGTCTAGCACATAGCTGACGGATTACAACCTGTGGTAGGCAGACTTCTAAGATGTACCCCAGCGATCCCTACTTCCTGGTCTCGTGTCCTAATGTAAATCCCTTTCCTTTCAGTATAGGCTTGACCTAGTGCAATTCTTCTAACAAAAGAAATATGATGGTTATATAAAAACTGTGACTTCTGTCAGGCTAGCAGGCTCCCTCTATTGCCTTCTCTGCTCATGCTCTTTGATGAAACAAGCCGCCATGATGGATATATGGCAAATAATTGAGGGCAACCTCTGGTCAAGCAACAACTAATGAAGAACTAAATTCTGCCCGCAATCATGTGAAGCTGGAAGCAGATCCTTCCTCTGCCAAGCTTTAAGAGGACTACAGCCCAGCCAACAACTTGATCGCTCCCTGTGAAATTCCCTGAAGCTGTGCCCAGATCCCCGACTCAAACTGTAAAAGAATAAACAGGCATTGAATCATTAAATTTCAAGATAATTTTTGACCAAGTAATTTTTCTTTTTTTTTTAACTAACTTAACTGGGGTGACATTGATAAATTAGGGTACATATGTTCAGAGAAAACTCTCCAAGTTATTTTGACATTTAATTATGTTGCATACCCATCACCCAAAGTCAAATTGTTTTCCGTCACTTTCTATCTGGTTTTCTCAAGTAATTTTTCTATCAAAGAAATAGAAGTTACAGGTGTTCACTCTGAGTGAAGCTGGTAATCTCTAACACAGCAGTATTGTTATTTTTCTAATGGAAAGAAATTTGAATAAGCTTTTCAAAATTGTAAAACATTACCAACCTTCTTTATTATCCCATTCTACAGAGACAGCTAGTAAGTGTAAAGAACAATTTCATAATCTCCCAAACACTGTCTCCAGTGTTTACTACTAGCCAAGAAGTACATAAAAGCTCCTTGATAATCATTTTCTTTTTTAAGTGAGAGGAGGGGAGACATACAGACTCCCACATGTGCCCTAACTGGGATCCACCTGGCAACCCCAATCTGGGGCCAATGCTCAAATCACCCAAGCCATTTTTAATTTTTAGCCCCTGAGGCTGGCGGTGGGACCAATGAGCCATCCTCAGCACCCAGGGTGACACTCAAACCAACTGAGCCACTGACTGCAGGAGGAGAAGAAGGAGAGAAGGGAGAGTGGGAGGGAAAAGAAGCAAATGGTGGGTTCTCTTGTGTACGCAGACTGGGAATCAAACCTGGGACATCCATACACCAGACTGACACTCTAGCCACTGAGCCAACCAGCCAGGGCCATCATTTCTAATATATGTTTTTAAAAACTAATTTTACGGGATACTAGTAGATATTATAAAACAATATTTCTGTGATAAAATAAGAAATGACAGAGTTAAATAAAAACATGTATGTTCCTTCACTGCAATCCAAACTAACAAAATGGCATGAGAACATGTCATCTCGAAAGAAAAAATAAAACTGTCTTCGTTCACAGCTGACATGATTGTCTACGTAGAAAATATGAAAAAAAAAAACTCCTGGAACTATAATAATTGATTATAACAAGGTTGTAAAGGTATAATATTAATGTAAAAAAAAAAGGCAATCACTTTCCTATAAGCCAGCAATGAACAAGTGGAACTGAATTTAAAAACAAAATACCATTTACATTAGCACCCTCAAAAAAGTAAAATACTTAGGTATAAATCTAAGAAAATATGCACAAGATCTATATGAGGTAAACTATAAAACTCTGATGAAAGAAATTAAAGAACTAAATGGATATTCCAAGTTCATGAATAAGAAGACTCAATAGTGTCAAGACAGACATTCTTTCTAAATTGATCTGCAGATTTAATGCAATCTCAGTCAAAATTCTAGCAAGTAGTTCTTTTGTGAATATCAATGAACTGACTCTAAAATTCATATGAAGAGGTGAGAGGCCCAGAACAGCCAACACAATGTTGAAGGAGAAGCATAGAGCTGGAGGACAGACCCTGCCCAAAGTCAAGAATTAAAATCTAGCCTGACCAGGCGGTGGCTCAGTGGATAGAGCGTCGGACTGGGATGCGGAAGACCCAGGTTCAAGACCCCGAGATCGCCAGCTTGAGCGCGGGCCCATCTGGCTTGAGCAAAAAGCTCACCAGTGTGGACCCAAGGTCACCGGCTCCAGCAAGGGGTTGCTCGGTCTGCTGAAGGCCCGCGGTCAACGCACATGTGAGAAAGCAATCAGTGAACAACTATGGTGTCGCAAGGAAAAACTAATGATTGATGCTTCTCATCTCTCTTCGTTCCTGTCTGTCTGTCCCTATCTATCCCTCTCTCTGTACCTGTAATAAATAAATAAATAAATAAATAAATAAATAAATAAAATTTAAAAAAAAAAGAATTACAATCAAGCTACAGTGAGCAACAGTGTAGGCTTCTGGTAAAAGAATAAACAGAGCAATGGAACAAAATATATCCAAATAACCAAGTGACCACTGCAAAGGGAAAGGCAATACAATGGAAAGAGAGTCTTTTCAGCAGATGGTCCTGTAAAGAAAAAAGTGAATCTAGACAGATATTACACACTCACAAAAATTAAAACAGATCATAGATCTAAACTGTAAGATGAAAAACTATAAAACTCCTAGTAGATAACATAAGAAAAAACCTAGATGAACTTGGGTTTTGGCAATGACTTTCTAGATACAACACCTCTCCACTTTTTCATTTAAAACATAAAATAAATTAAATTAAAAAGCACAATCCATGAAAAAAAGAACTGATAAACTAGACTTTATTAAAATTAAAAATTACTGTTTTGCAAAAAAACAAAAGTCAAGAAAATAAAAAAAAAAACCAAGCCACAGACTGTGAGAAAATATCTGCCAAGACATATCTGATAAAAGACTTTTTCAAAATATACAAAGGACTCCTAAAACTCAACAAGAAACATGAGCCTGACCAGGCGGTGGCACAGTAGATAAGAGTGTTGACCTGGGATGCTAAAGACCCAGATTTGAAACCCCGAGGTCACCGACTTGAGCACAAGGTCGCTGGCTTGAGTGTGGAATCACAGACATGACCCCATGGTCACTGACTTGAGCAAGGCGTCACTGGCTCAGCTGGTGCCCCCAAACAAGGCACATATAAGAAAGCAATCAATGAACAACTACGATGCTGCAACAATCAGTTGATGCTTCTCATCTCTCTCCCTTCCCGTCTGTCTGACCCTGTCTGTTGTGCATGCTCGCTCGCTCTCTCTCGCAAAAAGAAAAGAGAAAACAAAACATGATTAAAAGACCCTGCCAGACACCTCACCAAAGAAGACATACAGATGGAAATAAGCATTATTGAAAGATGCTCCCCACCTCATGTCATCAGGGAAATATAAATTCAAATGGAAAGATGCCACTACACATCATTTAGAATGACCAAAATCCAGATCACTGACACAACCAAACGCTGACAAGGATGTGAGGCAGGAGGAGCCCCCACTCATCGCTGGTAAGAATGCAAAGCAGTACAGCCATTTTGGAAGACAGTGAGGTAGTTTCTGTAAAACTAACACTCTTACTATACAGTGCAGCAGCCGTGTTCCTTGGTACCGACCCAAGCAAGTGAGCTTATACCCACAGCAATGTGCATGTTTATAGCAGCTTTATTCATAAGTGCTGAAACCAGGAAGCAACCAAGATGTCCTTCACTAGGTGAATGGGTGAATAAATGGTGGTACACCCAGACAATGGAATTATTATTCAGCAATACAAAGAAATGAGTTTGCAAGCCATAAAAAGACCTGAAGGACCCTTCCATGTGTATTACTAAATCGAAAAAAAAGACAATCCGAAGGGGATATATACTGTGTGATTCCAACTATATGACATTCTGGAAAAAGCAGAACTATGGAGCCAGTAAAAATATCAATGGTTACCAGGATCAGGGGAAGGTAGAGATGAACAGGCAAAGCATAGAGGACTTTTGGGGCAGTGAAAATATTCTGTATCATGCTCGAATGGTGGCTGCATGTCGTCATATACATATTTTTCCAAACCCAGAGGAATATCCACCGAGAGTGAACACTAATGTAAACTACAGACTTCAGGTAACAACGACATGCCAACATAGGATCATCAGCTGTAACAAATGTACCGCCCCAGTGGGGGATGTTGATAACGAGCAGACTATGCATACGTGGGAGGAAGTATATGAGAAATCTCTGTATCTTTCAATTTTGTTGTGAATGTAAAAACTGCTCTTTAAAAATATAGTCATAAAAAAGTGGCAAAATATAAATGTTTTCCTTTTTTAAAAAACAGCACGAGAACTTTTAGAGCCTGATCATTATGCTTCTATAGACTCATTTACTGCAATATTTAATCTCTTATTATCTAGCTATACTGGACTATTCCATTTCAAAATAATCTAATATTTTCATATCTTAGTGCAAGCTACTGTCTTTACCAGAAATGCCTGTCACCTCACCCCCACCTTGCATAAACCCCTAATCCAGTCTTGAAGAGTCACCTCAAGTAACTATTTTACTTTCTTAATAATCTATGTATAGATCTTCTTTACTTGTTCACATTTATAAATTACTGATTTCTTCAATGCTGCAATCCTAGTAACCCAGCCCCTAGTATAGAACAGTTGCTCAAATTACATTGGCTGAATACGTATACAAATGGCAAAGCAATACAAATGGCACAAACGTCTGATAAAAAAATGATAGCTAGGTATTTATTAAAATAAAGTTAAACATGAATTTTAATAGAGTAATATCTTGGAGATAAAGCAAAGACTATTTTTTCCTTAACTGTAGTACTTAGATTATTTATACAATTTGTGTGACAAACACACCCCAGCAGTCTGCTCTTACAGTAACTCTCTGGCAGTAGTTTAAGTAGGGCCCTGAACTATTTTTCCAGTATTTCTTTACTATGAATGCTATTTGGCATTCTTACTAAAATGACTGTCAGTCAAATATTTAAGTTTATGTTACTACTACACATCTATATCACATTTTCAGCAAGTAAATGACAAAAGTCACATACCAAATGAAACTGATCCACTTTCGGGATTCCATCTTCATTTGTCTCAAGTTCCTGATTTCGAACAGAAAGCTGTTAAAGAAAATGAAAAGGAATAAATTCCGAATATATCAATCAATATCATCAATAATTCAATGAACAACTAGTGTTGGCGAGGACACAGAGAAAAGCAAACCTTTGTGCACTGTTTGTGGGAATGCAGACTGGTGCAGCTACTGTAGAAAAGAGTATGGAGTTTCCTCAAAGAATTAAAAATGGCCTGACCAGGCGGTGGTGCAGTGGATAGAGCGTCGGACTAGTATGCGGAAAACCCAGGTTCAAGACCCCAAGCTCGCCAGCTTGAGTGTGGGCCCATCTGGCTTGAGCAAAAGCTCACCAGCTTGGACCCAAGGTCGCTGGCTCCGGCAAGGGGTGGCTTAGTCTACTGAATGCCCGCGGTCAAGGCACATGTGAGAAAGCAATCAATGAACAACTATGGTGTCGCAACGGCAACAAAAAACTAATGATTGATTCTTCTCATCTCTCTCCCTTCCTGTCTGTCTGTCCCTATCTATCCCTCTCTCTGGCTCTCTCTCTGTCCCTGTAAAAAAAATAAATAAAAATAAAAATAAAAATGGAACTGCCCTTTGACCCAGTAATTCCACTTTTGGGACTATATCCCAAGAAATGTGAAACACTGATTTGAAAGATTATATGCACCCCTGTGTTCACTGCAGTGTTATTCACGAAGCCAAGATCTGGAAGCAGCCCAGTAAATGAGTGCACATAAAAGTTGTGGGACATTTAAATGATGTAATAATGCTCAGTAGTAAAAAAAGAGTGAAATTTTATCTTCTGAGTCAACACAAATGGACCTGGAGACTATTGTGCTGAGTGAAATAAGCCAAACAAAGAAAGACAGCTACCATATGATTTCACTTATATGTGGAATCTAATAAACAAAATAAACAAACAAAAGAGAAACAGACTCACAGCAGAGAACAGACCTACAGCTGTTAGGGGGTAGGGGGCTGGGTGGCTGGGTAAAGAAGGTGAAGGTATCAAGCAAAAAAATAAGACTAAAACTTCACAGACATGGACAATAGCATAATGAGTACCAGAGGGAAAGCGGGAGAGCGGGAGGTGGAGGAGGGTAAAGGGGGATAAATGGTGATGGAAGGAGACCTGACCTGGGGTGAACACACAATATACTAATGATGTATTATAGAACTGTACACCTGAAACCTATAATTTTATTAACTGTCACCCCAATAAATTCGACAAAAAATTTTAAAAAGAAAAAAGAAAAGCAGTTACCTAGTAGGCAGCTCCCATAAGACTGTTAGCTGATTTCTCAACAGAAACTTTGTAGGCCAGAAGCAACTGGCACTAAACATTCAAAGTGGTGAAAATTAAGAAACTACAACCTAGATTACTCTATCTAGCAAAGCCATTATTTAGACTCAGAGGACAGAAAAAGAGCTTCCCAGACAAGAAAAACCTAAAGAAGTTCCTGTATTATAGAAACCAACAAGCCTGTATTACAAGAAATGTTAAAGGGTCAAAAGTATGACTAATAAAATGGCAATAAATATGTATCTATCAACTATTTATTTATTTATTTAGGTGGGGGGGGGTTAAGTGAGAGGAGGGAAGATAGTGAGGCAGACTCCCACATGCATCTGGACTGGGATCCACCAGCAACCCCATCTAGGGCTGATGCTCAAGTACTGAGCTATTTTCAGCACCTGAGGCTGATGCGCTTGGACCAAACAAGCTATCCACAGCGCCCAGGGCCACACACAAACCAATGGAGCTACTGGCTGCAGGAGGAGAAGAGGGAGAGAAGGGGGAATGGGAGGGGGGAAAGAAGCAGAAATATATATATAATACATATAAATGACTGACCTATTTCAATAAAAAATAACATACCCACAATAAAATACAACCATAAGCATACAAGTCAGAGCTTGGAGAAGCAGGTTTTCCCATTTTCACTTCAGGTGACATCAAACTCAAGTTACCAATCATCATGTTCACTGAGGCTCGCTGATTCTACAAAAACAATAGGTTAAATACTTAAAAGCAACACAGTTGAAATGGCTCTCTGTGAAGTACTGTACATTTAATCAACACACACACAAGAAAAACAAATTTATATGAATTCTCTTTTGCTACCAAGCATTTTTACCTTATTTCTGCTATTATTAACTGTTCCTAAAATCTGTCTCACAAAATTAACAGTGAGACTTTGGTTACATTTCACAGTAGAATCAAGTAGATTCAAAACTAAGAACCACTAATTGTTTAAATAGTTGGTACTTTCTAAAAATAAGTTTCATAAGGGTAAAAAGGCAGTGCTATTTTCTAATTCTGAAATATTCTAAGTAACTTTTTAAAAAACTGAAAATTCTACAAAGTACTTTCCTTCCTTACTAGCTATTTTCTAAGGACACCATTTCTAACGTGAAAGGCTATCTAGTGACAAGAACGCAGCCTGGAATCTGCGAGACCTTAGCTGCAATTCTCTATCTGCTGTGTGACCTTGGACTTGAACCTCTTTGAGCCTAAATTAATTCTTAAAACAAAAATAATATCCACCTTTCAGAGTTATAGTAGGGCTAAAGATAATTAGCATAATAATCACCTATCATATATTACTGTTATTTCTTCTTCCGCTATCTTTATCCTTGCTTCTCAGAATGATCCAAAGACCAGTATCTAGAGCATCCCCTGGGAGCTTGTAAGAAATGCACCATCGCGTCGGTGAGAAGCAAGATGGCGACGGAGTAGGCGGACGTACCAACTTCCAACTCCCAGAACCAAAGTGGATTATAACTCAATTTAAAGAACCATCATCTGGATAAACCAACTATGAACTAAACTAAGTGGACTCTTCAACCAAGGAACACTGCAGAAGCCACATTGAGACTGGCAGGAATAGCGAAAACGCGAAGAGGGCTGCCCAGCTCCCCGGAGCAAACGGCAGCCTGGAGAGACCCGCGGGGCGGGAGGAGAGTTTGGCGGAGAGGGAGGGACCTGGGTCCCAGGAACCAAGCCCCAGCCTGCAGTCCCAGAGCCCAGAAGAGGCGTTTGGACAGTTTTGAGCTGTGAAACAAGTGAGGGAGCTCCCAGGCCTACAGTGTGGAGTATTAGGTCCCTTCCTACTCTGCTGAGGGCTGCTTAAGGTTTTGGGGCGGCAGGACGCTGAAAGGCGGTTCTGTCAGCGTGGGCAGAGGCCAAGCCGGTGGGAGATCGGTCTAGCCCAGAGGGTCGGAGGGGCGCGCGAAAGCAGACCGGAAGCTGCGGGCCCGCCTTTAATCCCACTTACGGGGACAAAGCGGGAGGCCAGGAACGGGCAGGCCCTGCGCAAGCTGGCCCTGATCGCGGGGACCGGGCTAGGACCAGGGACGGGCAGGGGCTTGCGGCTGAGCTGACGCTACCAGCCCCCCACCTCCCGGGCCGGAGAAACCGCAGTTGGCCAGTATACGTGCGCGAGCGGGCTCCGAACGCGGGAACGGGGTGGACCCCGAGACAAGTGGAGGCTCGCAGCTGAGCCCACGCTACTATCCCCACCCGGCCGGAGAAACCGCGGATAGCATTCACACGTGCACGAGCGGGCTCCGAACGCGGGGGCGGGGTAGAGTCCGGGACGAGCGGAAGTACGCAGCTGAGCGGAAGCCAGCAAACACGCCCGCCCCAATAAACCTTGCTTTCCGACCCTGCGCAAAGAGCCCTGGCCTCGAGGGCGGGGCTAAAGCTCCGGACGGGCAAAAGCTTACAACTGAGAGCACGTCAAAAGCCCCGCCTAACCCGCGGAACTGTAGCGAGCAGGCTCCGACTGCTGGTTCTGGGCGGAAGTCCGGAAATAGGCTGGGTCCGCAGCTGAGCAAAGGTGCTCACCTCTACCCTTGGTGCTAAGTATTGTGGCTTCAGTGACAGCCCCTCCCACGGAGGAGAGGCAGAAATCACAGCAAAAGCCACAGTGGGCCGGCGCTGGCAACGCTCATACCCAACCACCCTAGGCACCGGCAGAGGGGGTGGGAGGCCTGCAGACAGACCACACCTAGAGAACACAAAGGCAACACCTACTGGACTCCAGTGGCCACAACTTGCTTATACATAGAAAAAATGGGCAGGCAGAGGAATGCAAACCAAATGAATCAAGAGAAATCCCCAGAGAAGGACCTGAATGAACCAGATATAACCAAATTACCAGAAGCAGAATTTAGAATAATGATAGTTAGGATGTTCAAAGAAATTAGAGCAACAATGGATAGTCACTATGAACACCTAAATAAAGAGATAACAAGTATAAAAAATGAAATTGAAATGATAAAAAAGAATCAGACAGAAATGACAAATACAGTATCAGAACTGAAGACCACAATGGAAGGAATTAAAAGTAGGATGGATGACGCTGAGGATCGAATAAGCGAGTTAGAGGACACAATAAAAAAAGGCACAGAAGCAGAGAAGAAAAAGGAAAAGAGACTTAAAAAATGTGAGGAAACTCTAAGGGAGCTTCGTGACAACATGAAGAGAAACAACATTCGCATCATAGGGGTGCCTGAAGAAGAGGAGAGAGGGCAGGAAATGGAAACTTTGTTCAATCAAATCATAGCAGAAAACTTTCCTAAATTAAGGCTGGGAAACACTCCACACATTCAAGAAGCACACAGAACTCCATTAAAGAGAAACCCAAAAAGATCTACACCAAGACACATCATAGTTAAAATACCAAAGCTAATGGATAAAGAAAAAGTTTTAAAAGCTGCTAGAAAAAAAAAGGCTATCACCTACAAAGAAGCCCCCATAAGATTGACGTCGGACTTCTCAACAGAAACACTTGAGGCCAGAAGGGAATGGCAAGATATAATCAAAGTAATGCAGAACAAGAACCTACAACCAAGACTACTTTATCCAGCAAGGCTAACGTTTAAAATTGAAGGAGAAATAAAGAGCTTCCCAGAAAAAGAAAGCCTGAAGGAATTCATAAAAACCAAACCAATTCTGAAAGAGATACTAAGGGGCCTCTTGTGAACAGTTTAAAGGGAGGAATGAATAGAGCAAAAGAAGAATACAGCTTTAAAGAATAAAATGGCAATAAACAACTACATATCAATAATAACCTTAAATGTAAATGGATTAAATGATCCAATCAAAAGACACAGGGTAGCTGCATGGATAAAGAAACAGGACCCATACATTTGCTGTCTACAAGAGACACACCTTAAAACAAAAGATGCTCATAGACTGAAGGTAAAAGGATGGAAAAAAATATTTCATGCAAATGGAAATGAAAAAAAAGCAGGAGTAGCAATACTTATATCAGACAAAATGGACTTTAAAACAAAGGCTGTAGTAAGAGATAAAGGAGGACACTACATAATGATAAAGGGAACAATTCAACAGGAAGACATAACTATTATAAATATCTATGCACCAAATATAGGAGCCCCAACATACATAAAGCAGACTTTGATGGATATAAAGGGCGAGATTAATAGCAATACTATCATAGTAGGGGATTTCAATACCCCTTTAACAACACTGGATAGATCCTCAAGAAAGAAAATTAATAAAGAAACAGCAGACTTAAAGGAGACACTAGATCAACTTGATTTAATAGATATCTTCAGAACTTTTCACCCTAAAGCAGTAGAATATACATTCTTCTCAAGCACTCATGGTACGTTTTCTAGGATAGACCACATGTTAGGACACAAAAATGGTCTCAATAAATTTAAGAAGATTGAAATCATATCAAGCATTTTCTCTGATCACAATGCCATGAAACTAGAAATTAACCACAAAAGAAAAACTGAAAAATACTCAAACACTTGGAAACTAAATAGCATGTTATTTAATAATGAATGGATTAACAATGAGATCAAAGAAGAAATAAAAAAGTTTCTAGAAACAAATGATAATGAGCATACATCAACTCAAAATTTATGGGACACAGCAAAAGCAGTTCTGAGAGGGAAGTTTATTGCACTACAGGCATATCGTAAGAAGCTAGAAAAAGCTCAAATAAGCAACCTGACCCTGCATCTAAAAGAACTAGAAAAACAACAACAAATAAAACCCAAGACAAGTAGAAGGAAGGAAATAATAAAGGCCAGAGCAGAAATAAATGACATAGAGGCTAAGGAAACAATACAGAGGATCAATGAAACCAGAAGCTGGTTCTTTGAAAAGGTAAACAAGATTGATGAACCTTTAACTAGACTCACCAAGAAAAAAAGAGAGAGGACTCAAATAAATAAAATTAGAAAAGACAGTGGAGAAATAACAACTGACACAACAGAAATACAAAGCATTGTAAGAAAATACTATGAAGAACTCTATGCCAAAAAATTAGACAATCTTGGTGAAATGGACAAATTTCTTGAATCATAAAACCTTCCAAACCTCAATCTGGAAGAATCAGAACACCTAAACAGACCAATTACAACAAATGAGATCGAAACAGTTATCAAAAAACTCCCAAAAAAGAAAAGTCCTGGGCCTGATGGCTTCACAAGTGAATTCTATCAAAAATTCAAAGAAGAACTAACTCCTATCCTTCTCAAGCTATTTCAAAAAATTCAAGAGGAAGGAAGACTTCCAAACTCCTTTTATGAGGCGAGCATAATTCTGATCCCAAAACTGGGCAAAGACAACACAAAGAAAGAAAACTATAGGCCTATATCCCTGATGAATTTAGATGCTAAAATTCTCAACAAAATATTAGCCAACCGGATCCAGCAATATATGAAAAAAATCATACACCACGATCAAGTGGGATTTATTCTGGAGAGGCAAGGCTGGTTCAATATTCACAAATCAATCAATGTGATTCATCACATAAACAAAAGGAAGGACAAAAATCACATGATAATTTCAATAGATGCAGAAAAGGCATTTGATAAAATCCAGCACCCATTCATGCTCAAAACTCTCAGTAAAGTGGGAATACAGGGATCATTCCTTAACATGATAAAGGCCATCTACGATAAACCGACAGCAAACATCATGCTAAATGGACAAAGATTAAAAGCAATCCCCCTAAGATCAGGAACCAGGCAGGGTTGCCCACTTTCACCACTCTTATTCAACATAGTTCTGGAAGTCCTAGCTACAGCAATCAGACAAGAAGAAGAAATAAAAGGCATACAAATTGGAAAAGAAGAAGTAAAACTGTCACTATTTGCAGATGATATGATATTGTATATTGAAAACCCTAAAGTCTCAGTCAAAAAACTACTGGACCTTATAAATGAATTCAGCAAGGTGGCAGGATATAAAATCAATACTCAGAAATAGGAGGTATTTCTATACACCAACAATGAAATATCAGCAAAAGAAATTAAGGAAACAATCCCCTTCACTATTGCAGCCAAAAAAATAAAGTACCTAGGAGTAAATTTAACCAAGGAGGTTAAGGACTTGTACTCGGAAAATTATAGAACATTGATAAAAGAAATCAAGGAAGATACAAACAAGTGGAAGCATATACCGTGCTCATGGCTAGGAAGAATAAACATTATTAAAATGTCTATATTACCCAAAGCAATTTATAAATTCAATGCAATACCAATGACATACTTCAAAGATATAGAACACATATTCCAAAAATTTATATGGAACCAAAAAAGAACATAAATAGCCTCAGCAATCTTAAAAAGAAAAAATAAAGCAGGAGGTATCACTCTTCCAGATATCAAGGTTTACTATAAGGCCATTATACTCAAGACAGCCTGGTACTGGCATAAGAACAGGCACATAGATCAATGGAACAGAACAGAGGACCCAGAAATAAACGCACAGCTTTATGGACAACTGATATTTGACAAAGGAGGAAAGAACATACAATGGAGTAAAGACAGCCTCTTTAACAAATGGTGTTGGGAAAATTGGACATCTACCTGCAAAAAAATGAAACTAGACCATCAACTTACACCATTCACAAAAACAAACTCAAAATGGATAAAAGACTTAAATGTAAGCCGTGAAACCATAAGCATCTTAGAAGAAAACATAGGCAGCAAGCTCTCCGACATCTGTAGCAGCGGTATATTTGCCGATTTATCTTCATGGGCAACTGAAATAAAAGGCAAGATAAACAAATGGGACTATATCAAACTAAAAAGTTTTTGCACAGCTAAAGACAATAGGAACAGAATAAAAAGACAAACCACACAATGGGAGAACATATTCGACAGCACATCTGATAAGGGGTTAATAACTAAAATTTATAAAGAACTTATAAAACTCAACACCAGGAAGACAAACAACCCAATCAAAAAATGGGCAAAAGAAATGAATAGAAATTTCTCCAAAGAGGACATACAGATGGCCAATAGGCATATGAAAAAATGCTCAACATCACTAATCATTAGAGAAATGCAAATTAAAACCACAATGAGATATCACCTCACACCAGTCAGAATGGCACTTATCAGCAAAACAACACAGAATAAGTGCTGGCGAGGATGTGGAGAAAAGGGAACCCTTCTGCACTGCTGGTGGGAATGCAGACTGGTGCAGCCACTGTGGAAAACAGTTTGGAGATTCCTCAGAAAATTAAAAATCGAACTGCCTTTTGACCCAGCTATCCCACTTTTAGGAATATACCCTAAGAACACCATAGCACTGTTCGAAAAGAAGAAATGCGTCCCCATGTTCGTGGCAGCATTGTTCACAATAGCGAAGATCTGGAACCAGCCCAAGTGTCCGTCAGAAGACGAGTGGATTAAAAAGCTATGGTACATATATACTATGGAATACTACTCAGCCATAAGAAACGATGACATCGGAGCATTTATAACAAAATGGATGTACCTTGATAACATTATACGGAGTGAAATAAGTAAATCAGAAAAAAAGAAAAACTGAAAACAGCACGATTACATACATAGGTGGGACATGAAAGTGAGGGTATGAGACATGGACGAGAGAGTGGTGGTTATGGGATGGGGGGAGGGAGGGAAGAGTGGGATAGGGAGGAGGGGAGGGACGCAGGGAAAACCAGATTGAAGGTGACAGAGGACAATTTGACTTTTGGTGATGGGTATGCAACACAATTGAATGATAAGATAACCTGGAGATGTTTTCATTGTACATATGTACCCTGATTTATTGATGTCACCCCATTAGAATTAATAATAATAAAATATATATTAAAAAAAAAAAAAAAAAAAGCTATGGTACATATATAATATGGAATACTACTCAGCCATAAGAAATGATGACATCGGATCATTTATAACAAAATGGATGTACCTTGATAACATTATACGGAGTGAAATAAGTAAATCAGAAAAAAAGAAAAACTGAGAACAGCACGATTACATACATAGGTGGGACATAGAAGTGAGAATATGAGACATGGACAAGAGAGTGGTGGTTATGGGATGGGGGGAGGGAGGGAAGAGTGGGATAGGGAGGAGGGGAGGGACACAGGGAAAACCAGATTGAAGGTGACAGAGGACAATTTGACTTTTGGTGATGGGTATGCAACACAATTGAATGATGGGATAACCTGGAGATGTTTTCATTGTACATATGTACCCTGATTTATTGGTGTCACCCCCTTAGAATTAATAATAATAAAATATATATATAAAAAAAAAAAAGAAATGCACCATCGCCACTCCAGAAATGCTGAGCAGATAGCTGCATTTTAACAAGACCCCAGGTGATTCACATAACCTGTAACGTCTGAAAAGCAACAATCTTGACCACAGACTACTCTTCAAATTTCTCTTCCTATTTAATAATTCAATCTGAGGGTGGTGTGAAAGATTAAGTAAACGGTAAATTTAATCAATATTTCAGAGTGAATCATTTTAAATAAAGATCAAAACAATATGTTGAGAGCTAATACAGCTAAAGTACCAGTATAAAAGAGGAAGAATAATTCTTGGAGTGGCCATGATGGCTGTAGCTGTGCAAATAACATACTCAAAAGATAAACCAACCACGATCTCTAAGAGTTGTGAACTCTTTAACTTCATAATTTAGTTACTTTTCCTGGGAAATCATCTAAATTTTCAGAAAAGTTAATATAAAATATTTCAGCAAATCTACTTTGTCTAAATCCTTCATAATCCAGCATTTCATTACAGTTTTACATCTGCATTTTAAAAGTCTTTCTGAGCTACCATATGAACGCCGCCCAGACTACATACATACAGGTCACACTGCCCTGTGACTTGCCGATGACCAAATGATAAAGCGTTATGACTTATACTATTAAAAGGGAAGTTGCTCAAATAATAAAACATTTGCAAGGATGTAGGGAAATTGACATCCTCCTATGAGAATGTAAAATGGTACAGCTACTTTGGAAAATAGTTGTTTGGCTTCTCAAAAAGACAAGAGTTACCATATAACCCAAGAATTCTCCCAAGAGAAAGGAAAACGTATGTCCAGACAAAAAATTTTGTACATTAATGTTCATAGTAGCATTATTCATAATAATCAAAAAGCAGAAATCACTCTAATGTCCATCAACTGATGAATGTGAAAACAAAATATCCACACAATGAAATATTTGGCCATTTTTGAAAAAACGATGTTCAGATGCATACCATAACATGGATGAACCCTGAAAACATGCTAAGTGAAATAAACTAATCACAAAGGCCACATACTGTTTGATTCCTCATAGCAAATATCCAGAATAGGCAGATCCATAGAGAAAGAAAGTACACTAGTGGTTACCAAGGGTACGGAGTAAAGGAGGAAATATGGGGTGACTGCAAATTGGGATGGGGTTTCTTTTGGGGGTGATAAAAATGTTCTGAGATTAGATAGTGGTGATCAATGCACAGATTTGTAAATAGATTAAAAACTACTACTAACTTGTACACATTATATGTGAATTATATCTCACTAAAGCTATTACCTTAAAAAAAACAATTGCTCCCTCATGTTTATGTGTATTTTAAGACTGCCCATTCTACCAAAAACAAATAAAAAGATCACAATATGCCCTTTGTCTGATGTTGCTATTTCTACAAACTGCCTGTTCTGAGGTAAAATGGCACCAAATTAACAATCAATGTAGTAAAACTAGCACTTAAATAAAAACGACCAAGGTTCCAAAGTTTCTAAAAAATGCCCATTAATCAAAAAATAACAAGGCCTGACCAGGCGGTGGCGCAGTGGATACAGCATCGGACTGGGATGCAGAGGGACCCAGGTTCAAGACCCGGAGCTCACCAGCTTGACCACGGGCCCATCTGGCTTGAGCAGAAGCTCGCCAGCTTGGACCCAAGGTCGCTGGCTCCAGCAAGGGGTGGCTCAGTCTGCTAAAGGCTCACGATAAGGCACATGTGAGAAAGCAATCAATGAACAACTAAGGTGTCGCAACAGCAACGAAAAACTAATGATTGATGCTTCTCACCTCTCTCCGTTCCTGTCTGTCTGTCCCTGTCTATCCCTCTCTCTGACTCTCTGTCCCTGTAAAAAAAGAATAATAAAATAACAAGTATATATATACCTAAATTTAATCTTTTGGGAGGGAGGACACTAACAAAAGGAGAGGCAGGTGATAACCACCTAATTTTCCCTCTGTATTTATTTCCTTGCAATGAAATGTATCTTATGATGACAAAATAATAATCAATGTTGTCAATGACGATGACTATATCGCCAGTTTGCTCCTAAGACTGATGGTTAAAAAATATGATGCAAAAATTTAGAAGCTTGTGTTCCAGCACCTAGCTGGTAACAGCAAATTGCTTATACTACACGACACACCTTAAACTGAAGGCAAAGATCTTATAATAAATTATTGTACCATATAAAAGTGCACAACTTTGTAAACAGATTAAAAACTACTACTAACTTGTACACATTATATGTGAGTTATATCTCACTACTAAAGCTATTACCTTAAAAAAAGAATTGCTCCCTCATGTTTATATATATTTTAAGACCGCCCATTCTACCAAAAACAAAAAGATCACAATATGCCCTTTGTCTGATGTTGCTATTTCTACAAACTGCCTGTTCTGAGATAAAATGGCCGAATACTGCCTAGTAATATTAAATGAAGCCTAGAACCTATTTATAAAATCATGATATTTTACCACAGATTTGGTGAAGTCAAAATCTCCAACAATTCCTTGTTCACGGTTTAAAACAAACACATTGTTCTGGTGTAGGGATCCATGGATTATGTCAGCCTTGTGCAATGTATGCAGGCCCAGGGCAACGCCTTTCATGACCTTCAAAGCTTCCTGTAGAGAAGTACACATGGAAGAGATCAGAAATAGGTAAGTCGTTTCAATAAATGAACCTTTTCTAATCAAAGGGCTTTCCAGAAGTGAGTAAAGCTTCCTCCAAATGAACATTTAAAAAGAATACAACAGAAATAATGAAAGGCCAGAAGACCTTTTTATTTAAATAGTAACATCATATTTTGTGTGTGTGTGTGTGTGTGTGTGTGTGATTTATAGACATCAGTCTCTAAAAAGACTTAGATTATAAATTATTACCATTTACAGCATCTAGGGGAAAAAAAGACAAACAGTTTTACTGGGTAGGAAAAGTCAGGGTGTCCTTTATTGGTATTAGTAATTCAAATTTACAATAGAAATTAAAGCCGTTGCGCACCTATGATACCAAGTGCTATACTAGGCAACTTACAGTGAGCTTTAGTACCCAAAAGACCTAATTTCAAGTCCCAACTCTGCCACTGGCTAAAAATTCCTGTGCAAGTCATTTAATCTCTGTGAGCCTCATCTTTCTCTTCTGCGTTTAACGGGATAATGCCTATCACAGGCTGATGTGACAGAGTTAAAAGTTTTACATAGTATAAAGCATGCAGCACGCCCTCAATAAACATTCGGTATGAGGGGTTTTTTTAATACTTACCTCTGAAGTTAGAGGCATACTGGCTTGAACAGCACTCAGGTTTGCCCTAGGATAGTACGGGACCATCAGATAAGCCATAGGATCAGACTAAGAAGCAAAACAGAGATAAAGCAAAGTAAAAAATTCTTCAATGTATTTTTAGTAAGCATTGATTGACTGTACATGGTAACTTTAAAAGGAATGAATTGCCTCTCTAAAACTTGAAACTGAAAGTTGTTTTAAATGTCATGTTTTCTGTAAGAGATTAGTATAAGAACTTACCTTACACAAAAAGAGAAATATCAATGGTAGTAACCCAGACTGTTCCTTAGCTTCTCTCCAAGCTCTGTGATAGGCAGCTGCTCTCTGAATCACCCTGGCTTCGGTATCAACATCCACGGAATAGCCCTTGTACCAAAAAGGAGGCGCTGGTTAATTCCAAGATTATAAATCCCACCCTAATAATACATCATTCCAACTTTTACATAAGTTAAATTACATCTTATTTTTTTAACTTTATAAGTATGCTTTCTATCTGCTTTGAATGATATAATTTAGAAAGAAAAACCCCAATTCTACTTGGGGCTTAATATACATTCCATAACAATAGACACGAAGGCCAATTTAATTATATTATCAGAGCAACAATTTCCCAGATCAACAAAGAGAAAAAAATAAAAAAAAAATAGAAGTCTGAGTTGGCAAAACAGATAAAATTTCAAGGACCTTGAGCAGTTGGCTTAGTGGATAGAGCATCGGCCCAGCATGCAGATGTCTGGGGTTCAACCCCTGGTCAGGGCACACATGAGAAATGACCATCTGCTTCTCTTCCCCTCCCTCTCTCCCTTCTCTCTCTTTTCCCCTCTTGCAGCCAGTGGCTGGAATGGCTAGTATCGGCCCTAGGTGCTGAGGATAGCTCAGTTGA
The DNA here is from genome assembly GCA_037038555.1 of Rhynchonycteris naso. NCBI lineage: Eukaryota > Metazoa > Chordata > Mammalia > Chiroptera > Emballonuridae > Rhynchonycteris > Rhynchonycteris naso. The sequence goes on along the minus strand of CM073002.1, from coordinate 135,762,209 downwards.
CTTGAGCATCAGCCCCAGACAAGAGTGCTAGGTGGATCCTGGTCAGATGCTCCTATGCGGAGCATAGGATCATATGCGGAGGTCTATCTCCCCTTCTCTCATTTAAAAAAATAATTTTCAAAGAGAAATATAAAAAAAACAAGAATTTTTAAAAGATACTGGATAAGCCCTGGTCCTATAGCTCAATTGGTTAGAGCAGGTCTGACCGCCAGTGAGGGCACATTCAAGAACTGACCAATGAGTAAGTGGACAACAAAGCAATGTTTCTCTCTGTCTCTCTCCCTCTCTAAAAATCAATTTTTTAAAAAAAGGCTATTGGATAGAATGTAATAAGATAAGTTCACCTGAAAAAGGAACAACAGTATATCCTATTAAGGAACATATATTACTTAGGGAAGCTTTGAATTCAAAATTAGTTCTGGTAATCAAACTAGAAGCATAATCATTAAATTAGTCAACTAATACAATTTAGAAAACAAACCCACGTTTTTACTTTCCTACAAAAGTACCACCACCACTCCCCTTTATATTTATGTACCTCCCGTAAGTCAGAAGAACTTAAATTTACCTTTAAAAGAATTATCTGCCCATTAACCTCGGAACACACCAAAGGGCGCTTGCCGCTAAGTTCTTTCATGGGCTCGGCGTCCAGAAGATCCCGCTCCAAGCTCATGGTAAGAAGACCACTAGAGTCCTAGGCACAAGTGTTTGTTACAGTAAGAACCCTAACAATTCCAGCACTTTGAAATCATCAGAACGATTAGTTACATGCTTTTAGTTGAATTGAACATCATCAACCATACTGGAGAAACCAATAAAATAAAATACTTAAAGTTTCATATTTTTCCTACTTACTGGCTCTTGAAATCCTACAACACAAAGTCCTACCATCATACATTAACTGTTGCTACAGTTCTACAACGGATTCTTAAGAAGATTGGGAATAACCAGACATAGTTCCAAGTAACCCTGATATTTACCTGTGAAACTTCTTGTGTTTCCTAAAAGTATTAAAATGATAATAAAAAGGTTTCAGAATGGGACGAGAAGTCTAAAAATTATGACTACTATGAAGTAATTCTAATACCTCTGCAACTGTTTGAAGTAGAATGAAAATGGCTATCAAATATTTTAATTCTACCAGATATTTCTGCAACTCTTTAAAAGAAATAATTTTTTGCACTAAAACCACAATATCAACAGTTTCGATCAAGTTAAGTTTCGTTGCATAGTTTTAGTAACAGAGTTTTTAAAATTGTTTTGAGGTTTCTTTTTTTAAGTGTTGTCAATATTGTAGGTAATCTACAACCTATAATCAATCCAAAAAGATTTTCTAAGTATACATCACAGTTAAGCATCTTAAAATCATTAAATATGTCCATAATCTTCCAAAATAAAACAGACTAGCACTTTTTAAATTAATTTTCAAGTCCTACAAGGCACTACATATTCACATGTCCATCCTACATAAGATAGTCTCTAAGCTATATTTAAAACAATTACAAGGAGCCCTGGTCGGCTGCCTCAGAGTTAGAGCGTCAGCCTAGTATGTGGAAGTCCGGGTTCGATTCCCCGCCAGGTCACACAGGAGAAGCGCCCATCTGCTTCTCCACCTCTCCCACATTTCTTTCTCTCTATCTTTCTCTTCCCCTCCCACAGCCAAGGCTCCACTGGAGCAAAGTTGGCCCGGGTGCTGAGGACAGCTCCATGGCCTCCCCCCTCAGGCGCTAGAATGGCTCCGGTTGCAAAGGAGCAATACCCCAAATGGGCAGAGCATCACCTCCTGGTGGGCTTCCTAGGTGGATCCCAGTCGGGTGCATGCGAGAGTCTGTCTCTCTGCCTTCCCAGCTTCTCACTTCAGAAAAATACAAAAAAAAAAAAAAAAAAAAAAAACCACAATAGCAAGGAAAAACCCAGATTATTTTTAAATCAAGTCTGGAAATATTTTACAATAATTTCTTTAACAAGGTAAGGGACTTTAATCTTCACTTCTACGAGTTCACAAGACTTCTTCCCATATTTAAGCTATTATCGTGGACTTAATGTCAATAGTAAAGAACAAACATTGTTATCTAGTCACCCATCGCCATCAGGAGATATAAAACACAGAGCTAACAGATTCAGCCCTGAGAGCCAGAGTTGACCAATTCTGCTCCACACTGTCCTTCTGTCTAATACACCAATCTCCCAGACTTTGAATCCTGCCCGCCTAGAAAACTATACGTACATCACCATCTCTACCTTAACCAACTTCTTCAGAATTTGTTTCCAGTCTGCTTTAATTTAAAAGGTACATTCTGCATAAATTCCTCATGACAAGCTGTGTCCTGCTTTCATTCTAACTCTTGGAACAGCAGCTACAACTGCTTATCATTTCAAAAAACAAAACACTTTTAATGCAAATAAGTGAATAGCTGTTGAGCGGGAGAAAAACAACAGAAAAAATCATTCAAATTAATATAAAAATTAAAATACACTATGCCAGAATTAAAGACAGTTTGAGAAAAAGTTCTAATAATACCCAGAAGCTATTCATCAGAAATGTTTTTATAGTAATGATGTTATAAATTTAACACTGACACAATTTTAACATCATCAGTTTTCATCACTCTGCAGAGTAGTAATTCGCAGGGAAAACAGAGCTTACCGTGTACTTTAGTAATCCAATTTCAGGATAAAGCAGAGGCAGCTCAGGGAACCATTTTTGTACCAAGCAACTCAGCTTCTCCTGAATTTAAAAAGTATAGATACATACTCAATTGTGGTGTGCTGGTCTTCAGGAAAAGAAGAACAGACTTGTGTCTCCCTTATTATATATATCTAACAAAATGTGTAATTTAAAAATATATGACCTAAGTGACATAATCACTGATTTTGCCTTCTACTACAAAAAAAAAAAAAAAGCAAATGAAAACCAAGAGTCATGTTAGACTAATTATCATCTTAGTAACAGAAGAAAAACTTAATTACCAATTTTAGGCTTGGTTTAGGCACAAATATTCCCTAGTGTCAAACTCTGCACTCACAAGCTAAAATAAAAAAGTCTGATGATACAGCTATTTGAATCATTAAATTGTCATTATTTCCCCACACCCCCAAAAAAACCACAGTGACACCTTTAAAATATTGACAGTTTCGCCTGACCAGGCGGTGGCGCAGTGGATAGAGCATCAGACTGGGATGCAGAAGACCCAGGTTTAAGACCCCAAGCTCGCCAGCTTGAGCACAGGCCCATCTGGCTTGAGTAAAAAGCTCGCCAGCTTGGACCCAAGGTCGCTGGCTCCAGCAAGGGGTTGCTCGGTCTGCTGAAGGCCCGCGGTCAAGGCACATGTGAGAAAGCAATCAATGAACAACTAAGGTGTTGCAACGGCAACGAAAAACTAATGATTGATGCTTCTCACCTCTCTCCGTTCCTGTCTGTCTGTCCCTATCTATCCCTCTCTCTGACTCTCTGTCCCTGTAAAAAAAATAAAATAAATAAATAAAATATTGACAATTTCATTTAGGAGAAAAAAACATATAAAAGCCTTGAAAAAAATATGTAGCTCTACAAAGTCACTTTGAAGCAAATGTGAAAACTGTAGACCTTTAGAAAAGTCATTTAGCACATATTTATTAAGTGAAAGTTCTACACACCTGTCCAGTCACTGGGAGATAGCCATTTACTCCAAGTAAATAATGAAGTACACAGGTATACAAGTTTTCTAAATGAAACCTTAAAATGTCTATTATTTTCACAGTATTATTTTTCAAAGCACTGATCCTAACTTCATATATAACATCCCTGAAACATAAAATACAATATTCTTTCCACTTTAAATAGAATATATGCTGACTAACTCTCCCAAGGTCATAAAAACTTATGGTAAATTGAAGACTTAAAGATGTAACTTCCCCCCAAAGTCAAGTAACTTAACTTTGTAATATTCTTCAACTAATCCATGCTGCCCTGTTAATGCTGCCATTGCAGCACCACACTAAATGTTCATGTGAATTTTAATGAAGAAAAAAATGCATGCTTTCTGTTAAATATAAGCATTGTGCAAGTTGTGTTTATGCTATAATCTCAATTCTTGTAAATATAAGCAGAAAAAGATACCAAGAAAATTAATGTCAAAAATTAGCCCTGGCCATTTGGCTCAGTGGTAGAGCATCAGCCGACATGTGGATGTCTCGGGTTTGATTCCCAGTCAGGCCACACAAGAGAAGCAACCATTGCTTCTCCATTCCTCCCCTACCCTCTCCATCTCCTCCTCTCTCTCTCTTCCCCTCCCCATGGCTCAACTGGTTTGAGTGCATAGGCCCAAGTGCTGAGGATGGCTCTGTGGAGCCTCCACCTCAGGTGCTAAAAATAGCTCTTGTTGAGAACACGGCCCCAGACAGGGGTTGCCAGGTGGATCCTGGTCTGGGCACATGTGGGAGTCTGTCTCTGTATCTCCCCTTCTCTCACTTAGAAAAAGAAGAAGAAAAAAATCAACAGTGACTACTACTGCCACCACTTAGCAGGAAAACTATGGGTGATGTTTTTTCTTCTTTATAATATTGTATAAGTTCCACATTTAAGACAATGGTTCTAAATTAAGTTGACATCAGAATTTAATATCTAAATTCATATAAACGTTACTATGTCAACATAACTATACCAATTCTCCATCCTTGTCCACTTCATAAAATGGATATATTAATTCAATTTCTAGCACAAACTAATTCAAAACTTCAAAGAATCAAATACTTACATATTCCTCCTGCTCACGATCAATTTCTTGAAAGACGCTATTACGCAACCGAGTTATTTCTTGTTTTATTTTTTCAATTTCAGATCCATCATAGTCATCAGACTTTAACCAGAAGAAAAAAAGACCTTATAGGCTTGTTAGACTGAAAATACATCTTCCCAATAAGAATGAATGCAGCTTCCATAGCAAATAACTCTGGCTGATTTCTATATATTCTTCTTTAGCTAGCAAATAATAGACTCTCATAACTCTTGTTCAATACGTATTAGCTTATTCTAATACTAACTTTCCAAAACCTGCAAAAATATTATAAAAAATAGACATAAAATTAATTACATAAATTTTTCTCATCACTTAATTTGCTGTAGAACTTCTCAATGATAAAGATGACCAACTGACATCACAAAGTAAATGTCAAGAACAGGAACCAGCCCTGGCTGATTGCACAGTGGACAGAGTATCATGCCTCCCTGCTGAGGTTGCAGGTTCAATTCCCAGTCAGGACACACACAGGAGCAGCTCGATGTTCCTGTCTCTCTCTCGCTCCCTGCCTCTCAAAAAAGAAAAAAAAGAAAAAAAGAAAGAAGCAACCAATAAGTACACAACTAAATGGAACTAAGTGAAACACTGAGTTGATGCTTCTCGCTCCCTCTCTTCTCCCTCCACTCTCTCTCAAATCAATGGAAAACAACATTTTAATTAAAAAAAAAAACAAAAAAACAAGAAGCAGAATACAACTAAACTGCCTGGAATTATTTTCTACATGAGATTGGTTTTTAAAAAATGAGTAAATATGTGCTCTGTCTACTAAAAGAAGACAATGTAGGACTCACAAAGACTCCAGTGATAGATAATAAGCCACCTTAAAACGTACATATTTTCAGAGTTAGATATATTTCTCCAAAAGTTAAAAAATTAAAATAAGACACTTTTCCCCACAGTTCAGAGTACAATGAAACTGGAAAAATCTTTTTTTCTTTTTTATTCAGTGAGAGGAGAGGAGGCAGAGTCAGACTCCCTTATGCACCCTGACCAGGATCCACCTGGCAAGCCCACTAGGGGGAGATGCTCTGTCCATCTAGAGCATTACTCTATGCTCAGCAACCAAACTCTTCTTAGTGCCTGAGGCAGAGGTCATAGAGGCATCCTCAGCATCCACAGCCAACTCACTCCATTTGAGCCATGGCTATAGGAGTGGGAAAGAGAGAAAGAGAAGAGGAGGGGGGTGGAGGAGCAGATGGGCGCTTCTCCTGGGTGCCCTGACCAGGAATCTAACCTGGGACATCCACACATTGGGCTGACACTCTACCACTGATCCACCCGGCCAGGGCCTAGAAAAATCTTCCATCATGTTAGTTCTACTTAAGTGCTCCAAAGAAAAACAGAACAAATTCAAGTTGGATTAAGACATAAGCCCTGGCTGGTTAGCTCAGAAGTAGAGTGTCAGCCTGGAATGTGGAAGTCCTACGTTTGATTCCCAGACAGGGCACATAGGAGAAGCGCCCATTTGCTTCTCCACCCTTCCCCCTCTCCTTCCTCTCTATCTCTCTCTTCCCCTCCCGCAGCCAAGGCTCCACTGGAGCAAAGTTGGACCAGGCGCTGAGGAGGGCTCCATGGCTTCCACCTCAGGTGATAGAATGGCTCCTGCCCCAACGGAGCAACGCCCCAGATGGGTAGAGCATTGCCCCCTGGTGGGCATGCCAGGTAGATCCCGGTTGGGCACATGCGGGAGTCTGACTGCCTTGCTGCTTCTTTCTTCAGAAAAATACAGAAAAAAAAAAAGGACATAATATAAATCCATTTTGTACAGAAATTGTTCCCAAGGGAACACCAAGAATTCACAAAATTTCAAGCCTAAGGAAGGAGGTTAGTGTAGATTAGAATGTCCTAATTCTTCTAGTTCTATTATCACATAAAAACAAAATATGTACAAGAAATAGTATGTCCAGTCATTAAAAAGATTTTAAAAATACTTTATGACAAAATTCTATCTTTCAGAGAACACCCCATCACTTTGCATGTAGTTGGCTTGTTATTATAATAAACATTATATAACATTATATAAAAACCAAAAGAATTTTTCAAATTTTCAAAGATATGTTACTAAAAAACAAGGCAGCCATGTAAACTTTTTAAAGAACATTTAGTGAGATGGGAAAATGTTTACACTGTTAATGTAATAATTTTATTTATATATCCAGAGGAAAAAAGATATATAAGACATCATGTGAATAATGATTCTATGTTAGTACATTTGCGCATTACTTTTATAAAACAGAGCTCAAGTAAAATGAGGTACATAAAGAGTTCAGTAAGAACTGTTTGCTTACTTCTTCCAAATTATTCTTTTCAACCAATTTCCATCTCAGTTGAGCTTTTAAACTTTTCAGTGTCTTTTTAATGGACAGCAAGTGATCCAGACTGGGGCTCTTATTTAAACATTTGGTAATCTGCTTCTTAAACTAAGTAAGAGAAAGACAACATAGTCATTGATTGACTATTATTTCTTTATTAAGATTCAACTAGTATTTACTGAATTCAGGTTGAAATGAAGTTTACAACTTTCAACAAGATAATCCTACCACTTGACTTCTTAAATATCCATATTTCTATTTAGCAGAATATCTGTATCTGTTCCAGTAATCAAAGTAGCAAAGGTAAAGAAAATCTCTCAAGCTGACACATACAGTAAGGCATAGTTTGCTAGAAAGGATGCAAACTAAATTTTCTACTGAGGATGCAAATTAAAATTACCTTTCCCAAAAGTAGTTTGATATGATGTATCAAGTTTTAAGAATGTTCATTCCTTTTGATTTAGTAATTAATATTTTTTAGGAATCTATCTGAAGAAGAATATACAAAATTATATACAAAGATTATGTTCAGTATTATCGATGATAAAAAAAATTGGATGTAGTCTTAACATCTAATACAGAGAAAAGGTTAAATAGCATACATATGTATGAGGGATGATGTTTTAGTCACTCGAAATGACTTATATAGAACAATGTTCATAATATGCCATTAAGTGAAGAAAACATTTTCAATATAGCTTACAAGATAATACGACGCACACAGTGTGCGTACATACATACAAGTCATGACATAGAAGGAAACGCAAGCAGCCTCGTTTCGCTGTGCTTTGCTGTACTGCATTTCGCAGGCACCCCGTGTTTTTTTTTTTGGTTTTGTTTTTTATTTTTTAAACTTCTTTTTTTTATTTTATTCATTTTAGAGAGGAGACACAGAGAGAGAGAGAGAAGGAGAGAAAGGGGGGAGGAGCTGGAAGCATCAACTCCCATATGTGCCTTGACCAGACCAGTGCAGGGTTTTGAACTGGCAACCTCAGTGTTCCCAGGTCGACGCTTTATCCACTGCGCCACCACAGGTCAGGCCGGCACCCCGTTTTTAAAAGCTGAAGGATTATGGCAAACCTGTATCACGAAGTCTACTGGCACTATTTTCCCAACAGCGTGTGCTCACTCCATGTTTCCATGTCACATTTTGGTAATTTTCATAATATTCCAATTTTTTTCATTATTATTATATTTGTTACGGAGTTCTGTGATCAGTGCTCTTTGACACCCCCATTGTTAACTGTTTTGGAGGGGCCACAAAGCACGCCCACGTCAAACAGTACACTTAACCAATCAGTGTGTAAGTTCCGACTGCTCCGCCCATCAGTCATTCCCCATCTCTCTCCTTCTCCTTGGACCTATTTCTTGAGACACAATATTGCAATTAGGCCCACTGATAACCTCACAATGGCCTCTAGTGACAGAAGGGTCACACGTCTCTCACTGAGAGGCTAGAAATGATTAAACTGAGTGGAGAAGACTCGAAAGCTGAGACCGGCCAGAAGCTAAGCCTCTTGCCTCAGCGAGCCAAGCTGTGAATGCAAAAGATAGCTTTTAAATTAGGAATGCTACTCCATGTGAATGACAAGAAAGTGAAAAAGCCTTATTGCTAATACCGAAAAAGTTTAGTAGTCTGGTTAGAAAATCAAACCAGCCACATTTCCTTAAGCCAAAATCTAATCCAGAGCAAGACCCTAACCCTCTTACATACTATGAAGGCAGAGAGGCGAGAGAACCGCAGGATGAATTTAATTCTATACCAGCTAGCAATGGCCTCTGTGCCCTGCTGGCAACAACAAATAACTCACCTCCATACTGGGCACTAGACTACTTGAGAAAAGTTTAAGTATTAAAAAATACAAAGCCTCAATATGTAAGACAAATAAAATAAAGCATAATCCAACCTCCATACTGTTGTTGTACTTGGCTTGTACTGTGGCAATAAGCTCTTCCTCTGAATGGATCTTCTGCAGTACTTGACTGTATGTATTTAAAATGATCTCCTTATCTGCATCACCTTGCTCCTAAATGAGATCACACACATGGAGTTAGAGACAGAGGAGTATCCAAAAGCTAAAATTTCCAAGAACAAATAAACTTCAAAATGATGCCTTTAACACACTTCTATATCCATTTCAAACTATTTCCTAAACACAAATCTTTTTCTAGACATAAGACTAATGTCAAAGATGTTCATATGGGAAATTCTATGCCCATGACACAATTATCCTTAGAGCTGTCTGGAATAGAGAAACATTAAAGGAAATCAGGGATACTACAATGCTAAATGTAGGAACTAAACAATATACATACAGAATTTCAACACAAAATTATTTTTAGAAATAATCTATTACCAACCACTTCTAAAATCAAGTCTGACAAAACCACCTAATAAGGACTATTTGAGAATAAAGGAATATAGTAATATGTATGTATTTTTAATGCCAATATAAATAAAATCACAAAAGGTAAAAAGAAACAAATAAAATAAAAAACATTACCACTGAGACTTTGGTAAGTAGCTAAAAAACTGGGAAAGAGTAACAGTGAGCAATACTAACATTACAAAATACTCTCCAAGCTACACTAATCTTTAACTTGACATAACAACATACAATATACACAACAGAGAAATGGAGCTCCTGTGCATGTTTCCAAAGCTCTCACAAATTTTATTTCAAGTTTTCACAAATCCTAAATCTCTTCTTAGACATTGGTACAATGAACTCAAGAATCAAATGATACAGAGAGCTGATATGCTTAGATTAAGAGAAGTTTTCCTAGAATTAAACATTAGTTTATTTTTAATGTGAAATGTCTTATTAAACTAAAAATACCACTCTGTGAAAGAATGAGATTTTCCTTTGTATTTGGATTAGAATTTGACAATATTACCATTTCAAAGAGGCCTATAAGAGAAAAGCTAAGAATAGTCTTGATACTTTTTAACTAGCAATAGAAACCCTATTGCTTCAAAGGAAACAATAAATATCAATACTCACAATCACAGATAGCTCCAGCTCTTTGAGGACACTTGACTCAGTCTTCTCTAGGATATCATCAATATTATCAATTGTGTCCTCAGAAGTCAGTGATTCTTCCACAGACAGATCAAAAGCCTCATTTGCAAAAATAAAAGTATGAAGTATCTCATTTAATTATTTCAATTAGTTCTATGTCCTTGTAACAGAAGCAGAGCATTAGCCTATGCCCTGACAATGCGGGGGGAAATAAGGATACACAAGAAAGATAAAGTACTATCCCCATAAAACTTATGTACGCACCAGGAAAAAAAATAAAAGGTACAGATACATCACACGCCTTAAAAAAAAACCACACAGATTTTTAAAAAATAGTTAGCAGTTAACAGAGGTGAGAGAACAACACAGAGGGAAAGAATGAAGGAAAAGAACAACAGAGACAAGACCAAGATGTTTTGGGGAACAGCAGAAGAGCCGGTCTGAGTAAAAACTGGTAAAGAGCCTTGAATGCTCAGAGAACAGGCTTAATTACTCTGAAAGGGATTAAGCAGGCAATGTTAGCTCTTGAACAAGAAGAAATATGACTACACCTGGTATTTACTGATGAGTTACTAGTATTTAGGAATCTGGCAATTAAGTTAAAGACTAAACCCAAATGGTTCCATTTCATCATGGAAACAAAAGTATTTTCTATTAGGAAATAAACTTGATAAGAATATAATCAGGGGCCCAAATTATAATACTGAACATAAAGGTCACAAGCAGTCACTTTGATTTCAGATATTCAGATTTGTGATTATGTAGATCTGGATTTGGGAAATAACTGTGGAAGTGAAAGAAAAAGATACTGATAATTAAACAGAAAGACAATTATGATCAATAACAAAAAAATAAAGCAATAACTTAGTTACGTTAATTATCTATTAGAGAGTACCAAAAAACAAAGAAGTAGCTAGAGAATAAAGATTTTTTTTTCCAAAACAAAGCTAGAAATTCGTAAGATAAATGACATCATGGTGTTCTCACCCTTGCTAACGAAGCTGTAAAGCAGACAGAAGAACAAAAAATCAATAACAAAATTAGGCTAAAATTTCGAGTTCTGAGTACATTTTACAAAACCACATGCCCAGGCATCTTAAAATACTACATGCTGTTTTTATAATAATAAACAAGGACTAAAAAATTATATACAAAGCACCATTTCTAATATCTAATATCAACTGAGATTAATATTCTCCATCTTAGATATCTTTGAGATATTTAAGATATCTAAAACACCAAAGACTTAAACACGGCCAATTAACATCATTTTAAGCATGACTACTTAGCCAGTGATGTTTAATCACATCTTGCTAGAGAAGGAAAAGAAAGAGAACTTCCAGTCACTCTAAAAGCATATGTAAATGCAGTACAGGCAGTCACCAAGTTATGAACAAGATAGCATCTGTAGGTTTGAAAATATTTAAGTAAGTATTTAGATGCACAGAAAGGTAAAAATAAATACTATTTAAAACAAATATCTAAGTTGCATTTACATACAAATTCAACTTAAAAACAAACCTACAGAACCTATCTTGTTCGTAATCCGGGGCCTGCCTGTCCTCACATCCTCCCACAAGCACATCAAAACTATAATACAGTACAACTAAACTACACAACCACCATCATCCAGAACCACCTGAAATTTATCTGAACGGAAGTCTTACAACTATGTATTTCAAGAAGAAGCTACAATAAGACTGGCAGGGGAGGTGTGGAGACATCAAACAGGCTGGTCAACACCCATACGTGGCAGATAAAATTTGGGAGGAATATTTCGGCTATGGACGTCCACCCTGAGGAGCAAGGTGTCCCAGTCCCACACCAGGTCCCCCTGCCCACGATTCCAGTGCCAGAAAAAGAAGTCTCCATAACTCATGGCTGTAAAAACCAGCAAGGACTGGCACTGGCCAGTTGGCTCAGCGGTAGAGCATCGGCCTGGCATGTGGAAGTCCTGGGTTCAATTTCTGGTCAAGGCACACAGGAGAAGCACCCATCTGCGTCTCCACCCCTCCTCCACCCTCTTCTCTCTCTTTTTCTCTCTCTCTCTTCCCCTCCTACAGCCATGGCTCAATTGGTTTGAGTGCATAGGCCCCACTCACTGAGGATGGCTCCATGGCCTTGCCTCAGGCACTGAAATAGCTCGCTTGCCAAGCAACAGAGCAGCAGCTCCAGATAGGTCTTGCCGGGTGGATCCTGGTTGGGGCACATGTGGGAGTCTGTCTCTCTGCCTCCCTGCCTCCTCACCTCTCACTTAATTAAAAAACAAACAAAACAGCAAGAATTGTTGCTGAGAGGGAGGCTGCTAAAGTCCCAAACAGTTCCTCTTAAAGGGTCCATGCGCCAGACTTACTGAGATTCACACCCTCTGAGCTCCAGCACTGGGGACCCAACTTCAAAGGAACCAAGACTCAAAGGGAGTAACTGCATTATCTAGCATCAAGGCAACAGCTGGAAAGACAGCTTTCTGACAGACAAAAGTACTAGCAAATGCCACTGTTCCTTTTCTGAGACTCCTCTCTACACAGCCAAAAGGCAAGTGCCATATTTCAGTCTCCATCAGCCTGGCTCACACTGTCATAACCTCCTCTCCCCCCACGCCACTGTGAATTCCTAAGGCCCTACACTACCAACCTGCGGGCCCACCCAAGCTGTTTCCAGTGGCTTTTCCATAAGGACCTCTCTTGTCTCATACTTCGGACTTTCCTAAAATTTCTCAAACATGCAGTTTCTGACCTCTGTGTATCCCATTCCTCTAAGTGGCCTCAGGCCTGGTCTAGCAGCAGCTGGCCTTGGTTCACAGCTTGGCCTCTCCTGAGCATCTCCAAGCCACCCAAGTGGCGCCCATCTGCAGATCACTCTGAAGGTCATGCCAGGTGGCCCCAGGCAGTGGGTGGCCATGCACCTCCTGGGAAGCCGCAGAGCCAGTGCACCCAGTGAACAGCTTCAGAGCACACAGGAACAAACCTACCACTTCCATGAGCAACATACTCAAGGGCAGACTCAGAGAGCACCAGGGCCCCACTGAAGCAAGTTCTGCTTCACAGGGTCAACTAGCACAGCAGCTCCTCCACTGTGGTCACAGCCGGTTCTCCCAGCCAGTCAGCCTGTGGATCAGTCCCTCCCACTGAGACAACTGAAGACCAATCAAAGCTTAACTACAACAGGACAAAGCACACAGCCAATACAAGAGCACACCTGGAGTGCCCACTGGGCCCTACAGCACAACCACTACACAAGGTCATTCTACCAAGTGCGAGAGATATAGCAACTCTTACACAGAAGCAAACATAGGGAGGCAGCCGAAATGCAGAAACAAAGAAACAGGTCCCAAATGAAAAAAAAAAAAAAAAAAAAACAGGAGAAATCTCCAGAAAAAGAACTAAATAGAATGGAGGCAAGCAAACTACCAGATACACAGTTCAAAATAATGGTTATAAGAATGCTCAAGAATTTAAGAAACTCAAGGAAATTCTAAAGCATGAAAAAAAAACACAGAAACCATAAAAAAGAACCACTCAGAAATGAAGGATCCACTAACTATAAAATAAAGAATAATTTACAAAGAAACAACAGTAAAGAAAATGAAGCTGAGAATCAAATTAGTAATTTGGAACATAGGAAAACAAAAACACCAAATCAGAGCAGCAAAAGAAAAAATAATCCAAAAAAATAAAGATAGTGTAAGCAGACTCTGGGATAAGTTCAAGCATAACAACATTTGCACTGTGGGGGTACCAGATAGAAGAGGCAAGCAAGAAACTGAAAAGTTATCTGAAAAAATAACAGAAAACTTCCTTATCTGATAAAGAAAACAGACATACAAAGTTCAGGAAGCAGACAGTCCCAAACAAGATGAATCCAAGAGGCCCACACCAAGACACACATAATTAACATGCAAAAGATTGAAGACAAAGAGAGACTTAAAAGCAGTAAAAGAAAAGCCGTTAGTTACCCTACAAGGGAGCTCCCATAAGACTGTCAGCTGGTTTCTCAACAAAAACTCTGCAGGCCAAACGAGAGTGACAGGATATATTCAAAGTGATGAAAAGCAAGGACCTACAACCAAGATTACTCTACCCATCAAAGCTACCATTTAGAATTCAAGGACAGATAAAGAAAGAGCTTCCCAGACAAGAAAAAGCTTTCGGGCTTCATCACCACCAAACCAGTATTAAATGAAATGCTAAAGGATCTTCTTTAGGAAAAAGAAGAAAAACAAAAGATAAATATGCAAATAATAAAATGGCAATAAACAGAAATTTATCAACAATTCAATCTAAAAAACAAAATGAACAAATGAGCAGAACGGAAAAAGACTCATTGATACAAAGAACATTTTGACGGCTGCCAGATAGATGGGCGGGGACTGGTGGTATGAGGGGAAAGGGTGAAGGGATTAATTAGAAATCGGTTGTTACAGAACAGTCAGGGGATGTAAAGCGCAGCAGGGAATACAGTCAATAATACTCCAACAACTACACATGGGGTCAGATGAGTACTAGATTTATCAAGGTGATCCCTTAGAAGGTTATATAATTTCTAATCGCCATGTGTATACCTGAAACTAATATAATATTGTATAATATTGTATGTCAACTGTAAGTGAAAAAATAAATAATTATTTTTTAAAAAGAGTAAAGATCTACTACCCTCTAAAGCACACGTCTTTTTACATATTCTTATCTCTACACTGTAATTGCAAAATACACGCTACCTTGAATAAACTCCAGTAGTACTGTCTTACACCCTCAGACTGGCTGAAGTGGTTTCTCACGTATGTCTTAAACAGAGACTACTGACATGGAAATTCCTCTCTCCTCCATCCCAGCACACATGTTCTCATCCGTATTCATGCTCCTTTTCTCTCTCTCTCCCACTCCCTTCTCTCTTAGAAAGGAGGTAAATTACATTTGGAATTTTTTTTTTAATTCCCGGGTTTATGCCACTGGGCAAGAGCTCTTATTACCTTTAAGGTGCTCTGGAACCATGCCACAAGACGTTGTAGAGAAACTTCTGTTTCACTTCTAACACTGGTGAACTCCTTTCTTTTATCACACTTCCAGTCACAAAATTTCTTAATTATTTCTTCAGAGTTAGTCCATTCTTTGGCTTGTCCATATACTGCTTCTAAAGAAGTTGACAAGTCCTACAGAGAAATATTTCTGTGTATCAGGATTCAAGCACTGTATTAGAACCTGACAGACAGAAAGGTAGCATGTTGAATCCCTATCCTTGGGAATTTTATAAATAAAACTTAGAATAAAACATGAAAGTATAAAACTACCTAGAAGCTGATTTATTTGGACTTTATTTTCCTAAGTGAGAAGTGGAGAGGAACAGTGACAGACTCCCACATGCTACCCAACCAGGATCTACTCAGCAAGCCCCCCACTGGGCGATGTTGTTTGTGCCCATCAGGGGCCATTGGTCCACTGCTCGGCAACCAAGCAATTTCAGCACCTGAGGCAAGGCCATGGAGCCATCCGCAGCGCCTGAAGTCAGCTTGCTCCAACCAAGCCGTGGCTTCAGGAGAGGAAAAGAGAAATAGAGAGAGAAAAAGGAGAGGGGGAGGGGTGGAGAAGCAGATGGTTGCTTCTACTGTGTGCCCTGACCAGGAATCAAACCCAGGACATCCACACACCAGGCTGATGCTCTACCACTGAGCAACCAACCGATCAGGGCTCATTTGGACTCTTAATAGTAAAAGTTTACTAAGTGAATTAAGGTTACAAATAGAAAGTTTTATATACTAAGGTTCTTAATTAAGTAGAAAGTCTCATCTTTTATCTGACTTTAAGTCAGAATCACTATAGTTTTATCCTGACATGGAAGTTTCCAAGACCTACCTCTTAATAAAAATAAACTACACATTAAAATACACAAATAATTCTAGTTAAGAAAAGATCATAAACATATGTATGTACTTAAAAGCATTTCTTAAAAGACTGGAAGAGACAAGAAAGCCTGCAACTCTACAAATGTCACCGAGACAAGAGAAAAACTTAATACAGCTCGAATTTTTCATCACAAAACTCTGAGACACACCTGAAAAGACAGAGGACAGCTGGTGCTCAGCACTATTTGAATACAGTCTGTGCCGGTGGGAGGAGGTCTGTACCACATGGGGGAAAAGACAACTTTCTTCATCTGCCCTTCTCTCTCCCTCACATTGGGCAAGAAAGCAGCACAAGGTAGAGGCAAGGGTTTTACACAAAACAGAACAGGAACCCAGCCGAGGCAAAAACTGACAACCAGGACAGGAGGGTTGTCCAGCCCCTATGCATCCCTTTTCTTCCCTCTTCCTCTGAACACCTGGTGGTATGTACCTCTAAGGGTAGTCCCTGGAAAAGAGCCACGTCTGAGGCAGAACTGCGAGGTCCATGGAAGAGAATGATTACCTAGAAGAATAGCCAACAGGAAGCAGAGCCCAAACCACAACCCTAGAAGCTAAGAAATATCCCCACCTTATTCCCTAAACCCACCTGAAGTCTTTTAAGTTATGGTCTAAGCTTCCACCTTTCCCTAGGACCCTCTCCCACACTACCCTCTATCTACACATAGCAAAGAACTAAGATGGCTTGTAGTTCTCCAAGGGAATAAGAGATCTCAGTGGGAGGTACAGGGAAGGATGAAAGTTCTAATGACTATCAACACCGAAAAGAAACTAACAAACTAAGTCACCCTATAAAAAGGAAGCAAAATCTGCCTGACCAGGCGGTGGTGCAGTGGATAGAGCGTCAGACTGGGGTGCAGAGGACCTGGGTTTGAGACCCCAAGGTCGCCAGCTTGAGCAAGGGCTCATCAGGTTTGAGCAAGGCTCACCCGCTTGAGCCCAAGGTCACTGGCTCAGGCAAGGGGTCACTTGTTCTGCTGTAGCCCCCTGATCAAGGCACATATGAGAAATCAATCAATGGATAACTAAGGAACCGCAATGAAGAATTGATGTTTCTCCTCTCTCTCCCTTCCTGTCTGTCCCTATATGTCCCTCTCTCTGACTATCTGTCACTGCCAAAAAAAAAAAAAAGGAAGTAAAATCAGTGACCCAAAATAAGCATAACAAAAAAGAAGGAATACTGGAAACACAATGCAAAACCAAGTAGTTATAAATAATTACCAACTGAAGTTAATATGAAAGAAATAATCTCTGAAATAAAGAAGTGGCTAAATGGCAGAAGAAACGGGCCACAGAACCAATAAGTGAGCTAGAAAGTTAAGTCAAAGGTCCTTTCAAAAAGACAAAGAAAGGTATCAAAAGAAAACAAATGGATAAACAGTTAAAAATGTAGAGGATAAATGTTTAAATATTCATCTAACAAAAGTCCCAGAAAGAGAAAACAGTAAGTGAGGTGGGAGGGAAAAGGGGGACAATATACCAAATAATAATCAAGTACTTGCTCGAGTTAAAGAAAGATATAAAACCTCAGACTAACCTGACTAGATTAAATATAAACTTAAATATGTTTTAATGCAATTAAGGAACAAAGTTAAGACTTCCAGGGGCATAAAAGGATCACAAGAACAAAAATCAAACTGATGTCAACACTACGGAAACCAGAAGTCAATGGCCAATTATTCTAAAGAAAAAAAAATGGCCTTTGGACCTAATATCTTATAGCCAATTAAACAACTGTTTTTTTTTAAACAACAGTTTAAAGTGTTTAAATGTACATAATTGTTTAAATAAGATATCCTGAGACATATACTACCTCATAAAGTCAACCACAAAGAGCTCTTCGAAAGCACTCAAACAAAATACTCTTAATACATAGAGAAAACCAAAAAAAAACATACAGCAACTTACAAAGTAAGAATGAGAAAATAACTCTAAAGTTTGTTATGTGAGTTAACACATATAACATGCATAATAATCTTTAACTAAAATCCTTAACAATTGTGGGTGTTCGGTTAGTTGGTTCTTGGAAGGCAGATGCAGAGAAAGAAGTCCCACCAAGACAAGCGAACAGGTTCTAAGATATTAGGAGAAGGTAGAAAAGGAGAAAAAAAGAAACCATCATAAACACACACACAAAACAATCACAGAAATAAGTTTTAATAAAACTAATTATAAATAAGTAAATAGATCAAGTTACCCATTAAAAGACAGGTTTATAGGTTGGATACAGCTGCTACTCAACTTGGTACGAAAGATACTGACCAAAGCAGTAGAAATTTAAGGATATATAAAATGCAGAAGGAATACAAGAGGATTATTGTTTTCAAATTATATGACCACAAAGAGATCCCAAAGGGTATCAACAAAAAACTGACAACTAAGAGTTCAGCACAGTTGCAAGAGTAACGTCAATAAATAAAAGTCAGTAGTATTCCTATACACCATCAAAAATAAATAGAAAATGGAAAGCAATAAATATTCACAAAAGCAACCAAAAATATAAATATCTTGGAGTTAAGTAAAGAAAACACATGAGGCCTTTTAGAAAAAAATTTTAGGTCTTGGCTGGTTGGCTCAGCGGTCGAGTGTCAGCCCGGCATGTGGATGTCCTGTAGGTATGATTCCTGGTCAGGGCACACAGGAGAAGCAACCATCTGCTGCTCCACCCCATACCCTCTCTCTTCTCTTTTTCTATCTCTCTCCTCCCCACCCACAGCCATGGCTCATTGGCGCCAGCACTAAGCATGGCTCAATGGCCTCACCTCAGGTGCTGAAATAGCTCAGTTACTGAGCAACAAAACAATGGCTCCAGATGGGCATCACCCCATAGGGGGCTTGGGCGGGTGGATCCTGGTCGGGGTTCATGTGGGAATCTGTTTCTCTGCCTCCCGTTTCTCACTTAAGAAAATTTTTTTAATTTTTAAAAAGGAGAAAAATTTTAAACATCATTAAAGGACATAAGAAGATCTGAGTAAGTGAAGAGAAATATTTTAATAGGTGGAATGATTAAATGTCATGTTCATTTACTCAAAATTAAAGTCATTACTGAGATGGCTGGAGAGGGCTGAAGACAGGGTTCCACAACATCATATAGCTATTGTACTACCCCTGAACATGGACCTTAAAGCCCTATAGCTGAAGGGCCAGGTTCCTCTCCCTAACTCTGCCATGGGGTCTTACTGGATTTCCCGCTGCAACGCAACGGGCATTGGGGACTCCCATCACTGCTATGCTCCTGTCTCCAGGAGCTTTTCCAGTGAAGCCAGCACCAGCAAGCACAACCGGTTTACCTTGTTAGCACAACAGATACACATATATACACAAACATATTAAATATATTCACATTAAATTGTAATTCCACTAAGAAGAAATAGATTCATCAAAGAAGAGAAAAATTTTTGCAGCTATCAGTACTATCTGAAGTCTCAAAATAAATGCTGGTTTCACCTCACAAATGATAAATACGTGTATTTAATGTATAACGTAATGAATATTTAGTATCTTTTTCAATTCCAACCTGCAACGTTTTCAAGCGTTTACTCAGAGGTAGCTCTCGCACTTCCAGAATGAAAGTGTCCACGGCCGCGCACAGCTTCTGCTGCACTTCGTTCCTCCTGGCGATCAAAATACTCCCTTCATCCTGAGGGAGAGGAACAGAACCACTGTACCACCGTCACTGACACATACATACAGAGTTTCTTTACACACTGACCTATAGGAAAAACTGATCTCCTAAAAAATAGCACAATTTAAGATTACAATCTCCAAACATAGTAGCAATTCAGACAAACACCTCTCCTTAGATCAACTGACAAAGAGCTTCCTTTCCCTTAATTAGAAATAAGACATTTAAATTCAACAATCCTGCTTCGCTAATCTTTATTTTTCCCATTATTTTTGCAACAAATGAAATGTTTTTCTTAATAAAATGATACACGTTCCTATTATTAATCACACCACACACTCCATTCCTCCTACTACACTCCCATCCTCATATCCTTCATGTACTTATCCTTCAAGATTTGCTCAATCTCTACTGATTTATCTACTGATAAAACCTCTTACTTGCCCAAGGGGCTATATTTGGAAATAGATACATCACAGATATCCAAGAACCTTATACATTCTTTACCTCTAGTATACTCCTTATGGAACTATATTGATATTACCTATTTATATTTCTATCCCATTCCCAAGCAACGTAGAGATAATCATGTGTGTCTCCATTACCTACAACATCTGTCACATGAACTCAAAAGATTGAATTTTAGAATATTCCCTTTTTGGTAAAGCTCAACAGACCATTTTATAACTGTAAAGACAAAAGAAACTCTCTTTCACCAAAAATATACATAGCAATCAAGTTAAACTGTGCAAAATACATAAATGAAATCCATACTAAAACCGAAATTAACTACAGTAAGGGAAATAATACGTCAACTCTGAGTGGCAATTATGACTCTATATTTATCAAAAAATCACTCGTCAGCAATCAAATGAACTTTAGAACAATAAAGCTTAAAAGTCCTGAAACATGAGCAGAAGCAGAAAACAAATATTTGCCTTAAAAAAATTTTTTTGTTCTCCTACAGTACCAAGTCCCAGAGCTACATTAAGCCCTCTCCTTCTGTCCTGAATCACCTGTCCTCACTCAAACCACAAAAACAAAAGAAAAATTTTAAAAGTAGGTTTTTTTATCTTATTACATAAACTACATAATGATATATTTTAACACTGGCAGTACGGTTTAAATGGAAAGAGAATACACCTTGCAATCAACCATATTATCATTTAGAACTTATGTAAATCTTGAGAAATTCCCTTAAACTTTGTGGGCTTCAGTTTCCTCATTATAAAATAGGAACAAAAGTGCCCATTTTAAAACTCGGTTTAAGAGAAGAGGATTGTGGAGGACAAATGGTGATGGAAGAAGACTTGACTTGGAGTGGTGAACACATAAGAGAAATCACAGATGCTGTGTATACCTGAAACTTATTTTATTAAGCAATGTCATGCCAATAAATTCATTTTTAAAAAGTTAGCATCAGAAAAACTTTATATAAGTACCTATAGCATTGCCAGTGTTTCACAGAGATTCAAAAAGTATTACTTCTGTTTTTTTCTTTCTATAATCAGAAGTGACCAGTAAGAGTCTAATATGTAAAATAACCCAAATCTAACCCTTCTCCAAACTAAACACTTGTGACATTTTCAGAGGCCTAGTTATCCTGTTCACTTTGTTCATTCCGAGCCAGTTAGTTTGCCAGCTGACCAACTGAGTATGAATAGGGAACAAGACTTTCAGAGTACAATCCCCAGAGGCAGAAATCACCAATACTTAACACTGGACGGTTCCAAACACAAGTATAAAACTCACTGGTATTATGGCAAGCTATGAGTGTTGTTGTGCCAAATAACTTTATATAAAAAACAAGGAGCTCTGCTCAGCTCAGTATAATAAACTAAAAAAAACGCAAGAGGAAATAAACATACTCGCACTTATCCTAATAAAGAATGGCTATGAAATATTCTGGACTTCATACTCCTACCCTACCCACAAATAACCACCTCTCAACAATGGGTGGTTCAGATAGCATTTAATAGTGGGCAGAGTCCACCGCGCAGCATAAAACACAAGACCTTTGGTAACAGGTGTGGGGGCCTCCCTACTTTACAAGCCTCGTGCCCTCTCAACAGCTATCTCTTCCAAGTGTAGCTTAGGGTCCGTCAGGAAGTATGCCCAGTTGCAGGAATTCCACCAAGTATTTGTTTTTTATTATTCCTCCCAGTCCAGATACAACTTACCAATCAAGGCTTTTATTTACTTACACAATGTTTGTTGCCTAGTAACATGACTAAAATATCATTTTATCAAATTACCAAGGGAACAGAGGGAATTAACCAAAGGTCAAATTTTCATGCAAAAGGGGTAAAAATTTTGTTAACCCTATTTCCTACCTTTCTTACAAGCAATAAAAAGAATCAAACTATGACTATAAAGGTACTGTAAAAATTAAGACTTCATGCAAAGTTTCATTACAGTATATGTAGTCCTGCTTTCTCAAAAGCTATCTCAAGTTCAACAGATAAAAAACATAATAGAGAAAAATTCTTGACCCACCACATTTTGACAAGTTTTAATCTTCTCCTGAGTCAGGCTGTATTCTGCCCAAATTATCTCTAATTCATTCAAAGAAACGGGGGTAGTAAAGCTCTCTTCATCCAACAATTGTATAGCATCTGAAAGGTCATTTCCAAAATGAACACTGATGTTAACACGTCTATTTAAAAAAATAATAAAAAAAGGAAAAGATCAAGAAATTTTTAAGTTATGAGAAAAAATTGCACTTAAATAGTAATAATGGTCTAAAATTATAGTAATGGTCTAAAGTTACTATTTACAAAACTAGCTATAAAGAAGTACTTTTAAAAACTTTATTAAAATCATAAATAACTAATAAAATAAACTTAATTACAAATATATTTGACTGAGAAAAATAATAAATATGTACTTAAAACCTTTATATAAAAAACCTCAAAAGTCTGAAGAATTTAAAAGATATCAAATGGACCTTCAATTCTTGTCTACAATTAGATTTGTAAATATCTTTTTACAAATTGTAGGCTTAGCTAACCTTGCTTACAAAGCATACAAGCACCTTAGGATACAATTAACCCTGTACACTAATAAGCAGACCAACATTTGTAGAGTTTAGAAAAGAAATTAAAGGGGGAAAAAAGCAATCAGAGAAGCAGGCCATCTAGCAAAACCAACAGAGCCTATTGATATTCTTCCTCCAGCTTCCAGCTAGACCGCCACCACTGGAGTAAAACGCTATTTTCTCAAATATGCATTGAGATATACTGGATTGTGTTAGCCCGGTCTGCTCCACAGCTTTGCCAGTGCAGCCACTTAATTTCTGGTAGTGCATTATAGGCTGATTGGCCTCTAGGGAGATCAAAGTACTCAAACTATTTAGACACTTAAAACCCAAATGCCAGTTGATGGATTTATGCTGAAGAACGTAAGATTTCACTGACAAAAGACCAACATAGCAGTACTCATTCAGGGCAACTTCATAATGTTCCACAGTTCATCAGAAAGTGAACAAGTGGTTTTAAGTTCTGTGTGCAGTTTGAAAAGAGAAGTAGGTTGTTTTGAGAACTATTTTGTCTACACTGCAGAAAAGTAGAACAAATTATTCCTCCTAACTGACAATAAGCAATCCTCTACTAAGACAAAATAGCTACACAATTCACATACAGAGCCTGAGAAATGCTGGGTACACTCTGCACAGCCTTGTGACCCATTTTCTTCCGATTCCACGATGATCCCTTTTTTCCCTCGAGACACAGTATAACCAAGTAATTTAGATTACGGAAACGTTTAATTCCAGTACAGGCCTGGAAATAACACCAAGCAGAACAACTGGACGTGCTGGTTTCCCGTTGCTGGCGTTTAATCTCACTCCCACAGATGACTCAGGACAATACAACGCCTTGCAGTAACAACATACCACTGACTAAAACACAGGACTGTTTTTAGTCTCTTCCTTTAAAGTCTTATAAAAACACAAAGATTACATTTCAAAGCAAAAATGGTGAGCATACAACTTAAACAACACCAACTAATTAGCAATTATTTTAAATTATCCTTCTTCAAAATATACTTTTACCCACCTAACTTCTTTCAATATTTCAACCTTAGCTGCCAGATTTTTCATTCGAGTGCCTACATGAGTCTTCAGAGTGCTTTCTAAGTGTTTAGTCAAATCCAGGATAGTGGCTTTCTCTTGCTGAAACAAAGAACAAGCATATCCTAGTGAGACCTAAATAGGGAAATATATTTCTACTGTTATTTCAATAACTTTTAGAAGTAATTAAATTTTAAAGGTTAAAAACACGTTAGCCCACAGGGTAACAAACATTGATTTTCCTATTAGTGAAAAAGATAATCTATTCCAATCTCCTGTCTTCACATAGATTAGACATTTATATTTCATCTTCATTAGAAGCCATATAGAAACAAAATTTCATGTACTTTGTCTTAATACTTAGATTTAAAAAAAATAAAAGATCTTCATAGAAACCAAATTAGTATCATTGATAATTTGTTTTCTAGCAAAGTCTTACGTCACTCTGCACTAGAAAAGAACCAAAAAAATAATCATTTCCTTGACTCAAGCTAGATTCCACTCCCTGATCCCATGCGGTATCTCCATGTATGTCTAACATGATTATTCAAATAACAATGTATAGAGCTGTGAGATGGACAAAGACCTGGTAATTTCATTCCAATAATATTATAAACCAGATATTATATAAACATAGAACTTATGTTCAATATTTATACAACATGCTCACCAGTCCTCAGATTCTCTCAGTTAAACAAAACCACCATATACTGAAATTTATTAATAGTAGGCTACCCTCAAATGTCCTCATGCTCTTCTGCTTCCATTTATTGAGCAGGGTGACCATGAAGAATCACTGATGTTTGCTCTTAACTGTTTCTATCCACTGTGATTGTTACAATAATTACTTTCAAAATTATACAAATCTACAATATAGAAGGGTGAAAATAAAAAGTTGTTAATCTTTGAAAATCTATTTAATGGTTTCCAGAGACTCAATAAAGCAAATTTTTTATACAAATTGCAAATGAATTATATATAGATAAGAACTATAACGTACCGATGAAATGAGTCATTTAAATCTAAAAGAATTCTGAACTTAGATTGTTTCCCAAATGTCAACTATTAATCCACTTGTTAAAAACGAAACTGAAAATCAAATAAATAATGAGTATGGTTTTTTAAAATATAACAACAAGATGGCTGCACTGGTAAACACTGTACTTGCCAAGCACTGGAAACAACTGAAATGCCCATCAACGAGAGAATGGGTAAACACACTGTGGTATACTGAGACAATGGAATACTAATCAGCAATAAAAATTAGCAACTATTGATATACACAGCATAAGATAAATCTCATAGACATTAAGTTAAGTGAAGGAAGCCAGACACAACAGAGTATGTATCAGAAGATTCCATTTGTATAAAGTAAGGACCAGGAAAACTACACTATGATGATACAAATCAGAGTAGTGGTTGCTCTAGGTGGAAAAGAGGACAGGCTGCAAAGAGGCACCAAGGAACTACCTGGGGTTGAAGAAATGTTTTTATCTCCAGTCCATAAAGCTGATGACCTGCAATCCATCTATTCTCTTAATGCAAGAGCACAGGAGAACCCCAGAGAAAAGAATAAAGGCAGGTGTCTAGTCTAACCTCCTTGTCAACTAGACCTCTAAAGAAAACATTTTGCTAAGAAGAGACTGTCTCTCTGAAATGCTCTTAGCAAGATGTTCTTGGCTAAAGAATTAGTTATAGTGGACAGAACCTCGATTTATGAGGCATATGTTACATATGGATTTAACGGCTAAAGATCAAGTCTAATCACTAATGGCCAATGATTTAATCAACCAGGGCAATGTAATGAAACCTTGATTAAAAAAAAAAAAAAAAAGCAGAATAATGAGGTTTTGGGGACCTTCCAGACTGGTGGACAAATCCATGGGCTCGGAAGAGTGGCAAGCAAGAAACACCGCTATCCCCACCCCACCCCCAACTTCCCCTACGCGTCTCTTTCTTTTACTTGGCTATTTCTGACATATCTTTTATAATAAAACCAGAATCATAAGTATAGTACTTTCCTGAGTTTTAGGAGCTGCTTTAGGGAATTTTTGAACTGGGGGTTTAGGGGAGGCAGAGGGAACGTAAGAATCCTCAAATTCATCGTTGGCCAGGCAGAAGACTGAACAGCCTTGGGACTTGATTTGTGGCTGGTGTCTGAAGTGGGGTAAGTCTTGTGAGACTGAGTCCTTCACTTGTGGTATCTCAGCTAATTCCTGATATTTAGTGTCAAAAATGAACTGTGGGACATCCAGTTGGTACTGGAGAATCAGTGTAGGAATAAATGCATTTGGTGTCATAAAAACTACAAAATTTAAAAACCAAACAGTATTCTTGAAGAGTAGGTGGGAGAAAAGTGCCCTGAATCTAAGCAAACCTGGAGACCTAACCATCATACAAGGAAATATGTGCACGAAGATAAAGAAGCCTTTTAAGCAACACAGGATGCACATTAAGCAACTTTTATCAACCAAAATGCAGCGTATGTGCCTAAATGGGATCGTGATTGGGAAAAAACAACCATTAAAGGACATTCCCAGAATAACATAAGAAATATGAACACTGACGATACCAAATGATATTAAGAAATCGTTAATTTTTAAGTATGAATATTACAGTTATATCTTTTTTATGCTCTTTTCTATTAGAGAAATATACTAAAGCATATATAGTAAAATACATACTAACAATGTGGTTTGTTTTAAAGTAACTTAAGAGGTTTAGGTGTTGTTTAAGATTTTATTTATCCATTTTAGAGAGGAGAGAGAGAGAGAAAGAAAGGGGCAGGAGCAGGAAACATCAACTCCCAAATGTGCCTTGACCAGGGAAGTCAAGGTTTCGAACCGGCGACCTCAGTGTTCTAGGTCGTCGCTTTATCCACTGCGCCACCACAGGTCAGGCAAGGTTTAGGTTTTTAAAAAAAGATTGCCAACATGTTTAATACTTGTAAAAACTGAGTGATGAGTACTCAAGGATTAATCATTCAGTTCTCTATCTTTTTGGAACATTTGAAAATTCCATAGTTAATAGTTTTTAAAAGAATATAAGAGGAAATGTAAATAAGAAATTATTCATCTTTTAAACAAAAAAAATCCAAAGGTTACTGGTTTGGAGTATAAGAAAAATGTTTCATTTAAAAACAAAGTAAGGAGAGAATGACAGAGGAAGGAAAGGAAGGAAAGAAAAGGAAAATGAGAGAAAATTTAACAAATAAGAGTAGATGAATATATATATTTCTCAGTTGGTCATTCTTTACTTGACTTAAGCCATTGAACATACCATACCTCCAGTTCTTGGGCAGTCTGTTCTACTTTTGATTCTAATGCCTTATAATTTTCAAGAAGAATCTCCTTCTCTGTTTTAAGCTTTTCATTTTCTTCGATCAGTTTCTGGTCCTGCTTAATTTTTGCCAGGCTGACATTAGACCCTAAATTAAAGTCAGCAATAGCCAAACAATCCCTGTAAAAATTAAATTCACTCATTTTAAAAACCAAACTGAAAAAAAAAAGAAAAAATAAAAACCAAACTGTGTAAGGCTGACAGAGATCAGAAATCTAAACTAAATTATTTTAGGCATTTTGTATCATAATATATCTTAAAGTTAACTTTGGAAACTCATCTAAAACCTTAACCTAGTTCAACACTAAAAAATATTTTAATGCAAACTAGATTGTATAACTGGAGTCCTTCTTCAGAAACAATGCTTCCAACTCTCAAAATATATTGCAACTTCTTCAAAGCAATACAACTCCAGACAATATAGTAAAATGCACTCTGTATCTGTTTCTTCCAATTCCTCCTCCCTGTCATGCCCAATATTAGACACTTTAGTTCCTAAGGGACTAATAAAATCCCGACAAATAGCTGTATCAACTAGCACACAGCATCGTGACTTGGGTCCTGATACAGAAGTAGGGATGACTTGGTACTTACAAATATCAAATGTGGCTTTCCCCGTCAAGTTTATGATTCAAAATTATCTAAAAAGTGAACTCCTTTTGAAATAGTCAAATTCTGTCATAATAAGTTTTTAAGGAAGAACAAAGAGCCTCTCTTTTGATAAAAAGAAAGGCAATTTTCTGAAACTTGTTAAAATATTCCTAAAGCCACAGAAAAAACTTCAAAGCTTATTTGAAATTCTAGCTCCCCCTGAATAATTCAGATTTAGGGGTAGATTCTATTTTTGATAAATGTATTCAAGAGAGTTGGCATGCTTATGACCCAGCAATTCCACTTCTGAGAATATATCTGAAGAAACCCAAAACACTAATTTAAAAGACTATATGCACCCCTATGTTCACTGCAGCATTAATTTATAATAGCCAAGATATGCAAACAACCCAAGTGTCCATCAATAGAAGAGTAGACAGAAAATGTTGTGGCATATGTATTCAATGGCATATTATTCAGTCATATAAAAGAATGAAATCTTACCATTTGCAACAGCATGGATGGACCTAAAGGATATTACGTTAAGTGAAGTAAGTCAGAGAAAGACAAACACCATATGATTTCACTTATATGTGGAATCTAAAGAACAAAATAAACAAACTGAAACAGACTCACAGATAGAGAACAGACTGATCACTGCCAGAAGGGATGGGTAATGGGTGAAAAAGGGGAAGGAGTTAAGCACAAACTGGTAGTTACAAAACAGTCATGTAGACATGAAGCCCAGCATAGAAAACAGTCAATAACAGTGTAATAACAGTTACTGGTGCCGGTGGAAGTACCGGGGGAAACAATTTGTAAAGTATATGACTTTCTAACCACCATGCTGTACACCTGAAACTAATAAAAAATAATACTCTGAATGTAAACTATAATTAAAAAATAATTTTTAAAAGAGTTGGCATAAAGAGTTGGTACGTGAACTTTAAACAATTCGGGAATGATTTTTCTTTCAAAATGGCTTTTAATGAAAGCACCTCGCTAAAAAAAATAGTAATAATACATGTTTGAGAAAAAAGAAATAATTAGTATCATTCCTCAAAATCCTGCCAAAGCTGAAGACTCTAAAAACAAAAGTCTTGACTTCTACTATGACAAGAATTTCTACCGTGAATTAAAAATTAGGTAAGACTAAAAACCCCACCACAGTCTTACTTCGGAAATGTCACATGATTTTCTGCATCATTTTCATCCTTCAAGTCAAGAGTCTGCCTCCCACTTACTCGCCCCTTTGGCCTGCTGAAGGTTGACTGATTTGATCTGTGCCCCCACAGAGGAATGGGGCCTTTGAGGTTCCTGAGAACGAGCTGACCGGGATCCGAATTTTTTTCGTCACTGATGTTAGTACTGGAAGTGAGTTTGCATTTTTCTGCATATCCTTTCTTAACCACCTCTTCCCCTATGTCCACAGTGCCATACTCGGCCTGAGCAATAACTGTTCCATCTTGATAGGTTCCTTTAATTCTCATTTTTATTTCCTTTTCAAAAATCAAGCTCCCCAAAAAGGTCCTGCCCTAAAAAAGAAAAGAACAGAAAATAAAAAAGACATAAAGACATAAACCAGCTACAGCCACATGTTTTTTCTTCATTTATTTTGTTTCCACACAGTTTTTCCAACAATGATATTTACTCATTCTCAAATATCTACAGAAGTGGTCTTACCTTGTTACGCAAATATACGTTCATAAGTATGTAAATATATTCCAATTACACACTTGCTGAGGTACAGCTAATACTGCAATTGGCACCAAATTTATATATTTTTAAATGTGTATCAATTAAATACCCTCAAATAATTTTTTTAAACCTAGGAGACTATGTTGAACATTTGGCCCCAACTGTCCTCAGAAGCTACAGCACATAAAAGTAATTTTTGGTACCTAGAAAGTGTGCTAAAATTCAGCAAAATTTAAAAAATATTTTAAAGGCAGAATCAGACACTCTGATTTTAAAGACAAGAGCTGAAGCAAAAAAACAGAAATGAGCACAAAATATCAACAGGCTTTTTAAAATCAACAAATTGAAATTACAGAATATAAGATAGATATTCTTAAATTCAAAACCCTTTTACATTGAATTTTAAGGGCCTAACATTTATACAACTGACACATGAGAAGCTATATGAGTAATTAAATATGTACTTGCTAACTCTTAATTATTGATTATCCATTCTGTGTAATAAGCACAGGTATACCTAAAACATATTTGGAATTGAAATGTAACTTAAGATCTAATTTTTAATAACAACCTTCTTACAGCTGAAGAATATTAAAATTCCTAAAATTACTTTGATCCACTCTTACCACCAAGACAGAACACTAAACCTGGGATACATTCTGAGTTTTCCCAAGTGCTAAACAAGAGAAAGAATGACAGAATAGATGATGTGGGTATTTAGATATATTTTATCATAAATATATATCCCCCATATTCTTTTTTAAAATTTCAAATATGTGATTCTTTATAGTGAGAAATGTGTTATATTTCCCATTAAATCTTGTGTGAAGATATATATGTATGTATACATTTTTAAACATATTTAGGTATTTTAAATATATCAAATTTCTCTTTCAAATAAATCTGGTCATTGGTTTAGAACATTGAGCTTTCTTTTTTTTTTATTAATTTAAATTTATTGTGTTCATATGGATTCAAGTGTCCCACTGAATATAACACCCTCAGCCCCCACCCCCGTGTCCCCATTTACACCCCTTTTTGCCCCCCGCCCCCCAACTCCCTCTAGAACACTGAGCTTTCAATCATTAAAAGGTAATGTCACTTTTCTAAGATGTTTTCAAACTAGTAAACTTTATTCAGAAACAAGAAAGCATCCCTTACTTCCTGCTCTAGTCTACCTAATCTTGTCTGGATATACTAGAAGAAAGGTTAAAAGGCCTTTAAATTCTCAAATTCAAATTCCAATTTCTAGCTCTCATTCCCTAACTCTACATTAAAAATTTTTAAGTAAAAATTAGAACATAATTTTATCTTCATTTGATCTTTAGCAATTTGTAATCATGATTCTATCAATTTCAACTGTGCTATAGCATGGGTATGAAAATGTTGGTTTAAAAATGTGCTGAAATGGCCTGACCAGGCAGTAGCATAGTGGATAGAGCATCGAACTAGGAAGCGGAGGACCCAGGTTTGAAACCCCAAGGTCGCCAGCTTGAGCGCAAGCTCATCTAGTTTGAGCACAACGCATCAGCTTGAATCCAAGGTCACTGGTTTGAGTTGAGCAAGGGGTCGCTCGGTCTGCTGTAATCCCTCAGTCAAGGCACATATGAGGAAGCATCAATGAACAACTAAAGTGCCGCAACGAAGAATTGATGCTTCTCATCTCTCTCCCTTTCTCTCCCGCTCTGTCTCAATCTCTGTTTCTATCACTAAATAAATAATATTTATAAAAAATAAATAGCCTGACCTGTGGTGGCGCAGAGGATCAAGCATCGACCTGGAATGCTGAGGTAGCCGGTTCAAAACCCTGAGCTTGGCTGGTCAAGGCACATATGGGAGTTGATGCTTCCTGCTCCTCCCCACCCTTTCTCTCTATCTCTTCTCTAAAATGAATAAATAAAAATAAAGTGTTTCTTTAAAAATAAATAAATAAATAAATAAAAATGTGCTGAAATGAAGGTCATGTGCCACAGAAATGGACACCTAAAACCTGTGTGATCTTAGACCAGCAATCACCCCACTAAATTTAATTTCTAAATTAAAAAAAAAAAATGTGCTGAAGGTATTCCAATGCCCAGAACACCTTTTTGAAGTGTCTTTTTTTCTTTAAGTGAGAGAGAAAAAGAGAGCAAGAGAGAGATAGGAAGAGAGAGAGATGAGAAGCATCAACTTGTAGTTGGTTGCGTCACTTTAGTTGTTCACTGATTGCTTTCTTATATGTGTCTTGATTATGGGGATCCAGCTGAGCCACTGACCCCTTGCTGAAGCCAGCAACCTTGGACTACAAGCCAGCAACCTTTGGGCTCAAATCAGCGACCATGGGGTCACATCTACAATCCCACACCCAAGCTGGCAACCCTATGCTCAAGCTGGTCAGCCCACGTTCAAGTTGGTGACCTCAGGATTTCAAACCTGGGCCCTCGGCATCCCAAGTCAACGCTCTATCCACTGTGCCACCACCTGGTCAGGCCCGCCCTCCTTGCCTCCCTTCCTTCTTTTTTTTAAAACTGAATCCCTACTATTCATTCATTTGTTCAAATGCTAGATAAACTGGATACTCATCAAACAGCACCTAACAGGCAGAAGCAGGAAGAACAGGCATAGAAAAATGAACAAAATACTTGTCTCTAGCAAGCTCACTATCCGTAGAGAAATAAACTACTACTCTACATGTCTTATATACAGTGAGTGACTAAAACAGCTACAGGGGAATAGATGATGTATACTAACAAAGACTTTATATAGGAAATTAGTTTTGAGCCTTGAGCTGAGAAATAATGGCTAATCATGGGCCTTCTAAGAAGAAACATTCAAGAATAAACTTCTTTTACGGAAAACACTCATTGTGGTAAATGTGACTAGTACAATCCAAACAGCAGCCTTGTACTGAATTCAAACACGCAAGTACAAATACTACCTACTAAGAAACGAGACATGCACACCACTCTCAATAACTAAAGTTTACTCCTTTGGTCCCAAAACTAACTTTTAAATAGGACTTTTATAAGAAATTAATAAATTAATGACTTTTTTTCTTGATTCAAATGTTTCAACCAACATAAATTTCACAGTTTACTATGAGCATAGCAAGAAACTAGAGCTCTAGCCCTAGCTCATTCTTAACCCTTTAAATAGTGAGTTTTTTTCATGCTTGCTGACCCCTGGGAGTGAGTTTTTTTTTCAAAAAATGATATTAGTTGCAGTTACAGTTTTATTAACTTAAAATCATCTTTGTTTGATAACCAATTTATGGAAACAAGAACACACACTTACCTTTTTTTCATGTTGCCTTACACATTTTTAAAATAAATCAATCGTACTCTGGATGGTCAGGAGGCACAAGGACATACATGAACGTTTATACTACTCAAAGGGCTAATTAGCTTTATGATTTTAAGTCAGTTAATTGTTCTAGACCCAATATCTTGTTGTTTATTTTTTACAGGGACAGAGAGAGAGTCAGAGAGAGGGATAGATAGGGACAGACAGGAACAGTGAGAGATGAGAAGCATCAATCATTAGTTTTTTGTTGCAACTCCTTAGTTGTTCATTGATTGCTTTTCTCATATGTGCCTTGACCACGAGCCTTCAGCAGCCAAGCAACCCCTTGCTCGAGCCAGCGACCTTGGGTCCAAGCTGGCGAGCTTTTGCTCAAGCCAGGTGGGCCCGCGCTCAAGCTGGCGACCTCGGGGTCTCGAACCTGGGTCCTCTGCATCCCAGTCCAACACTCTATCCACTGTGCCACCGTCTGGTCAGGCTAGACCCAATATCTTTATCTGTAAAATAATATAGTGAGAGCAAATGAATTCAAAGGTCTGTAAATGTAAGATTCTAGGGTCCTAAGTATGCAAGAAATTCAAAACAAAACCCTACCTTGGTCAAAACACTTATATTTAAAAAATGTTAATGAGCTTTATATTTTAAATCAAAAATTTATAGTTTTACAATAACATTTTACTCTATATTTATAAAAGTCTGAGTTCTAATTACAGAAATGTTTCTTATAAATAACTATAGTGCAGACAAAACTATACCCAAAGGCCTGACCAGGCAGTGGTGCAGTGGATAGAGCATTGGACTGGGATGCAGAGGACCCAGGTTTGAGACCCCGAGGTCGCCAGCTTGAGCGCGGGCTCATCTGGTTTGAGCAAAAAGCTCACCAGCTTGGACCCAAGGTTGCCGACTTAAGCAAGGGGTCTCTCGGTCTGCTGAAGGCCCACGGTTAAGGCACATGTGAGAAAGCAATCAATGAACAACTAAGGTGTCGCAACAAAAAACTGATGATTGATGCTTCTCATCTCGCTCTGTTCCTGTCTGTCTGTCCCTATCTATCCCTCTCTCTGACTCTGTCTCCGTAAAAAAAAAAAAAAAACTACATCCAACAATCTACAAGATTCTCAAAAAAAAGAAAGAAAAAGACTCAAAAAGATAACTTTGAATTATACTGTTCCTTATGGTGCTGCTTAAATTTTTTGCATAACTCATTTGAGCTGCTAAATAAACCAATACAAATCTCATTATTTCACAATGGAATATCCCCTCAACAGCAGCAACAGCCACCAAAAGACATTATAATACCCCTGACAGTCTTGTAAGACTACCCCTAAAATTATCAGATATCTTCCAGAATTAGGTTACTCACCCAAAATTTAATAGAAATGAATACAAACTAGAATCTAGATTAGCAGAACATCATTGCCAATTACCACATCAAACAGTATGAGCCTCTGCCAAAATGATAAAATCAGATTAATTTGCAACTCCATTAATTTCAATTGTGTGATATTTATGACCAGGGCTAGGTTAAAGATCACTTTTACTTAAATAATTTCTCAAAAGCCAAGAACAACAAAATAATTATATTCATCATTTTCTCCATCATATAAAAGACTCTCCTTTTAAGTTTTCACAACAGAAGAAACTATTTATACAGCGTGTCTGTAAAGTCATGGTGCACTTTTGACCGGTCACATGATCAAAAGTTCACCATGACTTTACGGACACACTGTATTTATTCTATAAAATACACAACTTTTATCTGAATATCAAGATGTTTACCTAGCAAAAGACAAGCATAAACATGTTATTATATAATTGCTTTTGAATTACTCTATAATTCATATATTTCACTTGTTTATACAGGGTTTTACATTTAATTAGTGAAATTTAATCATACTCATATTTTGTTTCAAGCATATAGTTTTATTTCCATTAACAAAAAATACTTAAAATCTGTGACTTGCCTGATCAAACTGGGTAACTTCTTGGCCAGAAGGAATCTGTAGTCCCCAAAGTCTATACTTTTTGGCAACACTAGAAAATTGCAAATTCAAAGGAATCTCAACTATATCGGACCGATTTAGAATTTCAGTATTTCCATAGTCGATGTATCTCACCAGCCACTGGGGGAGAAAATGAAACATACTAATATGGAACTAAGATTCACTGTCTCAAAGTAACCACCAATTTGCTGCTTTCTACTGATTACCTATAAATCAAGATAGCATTTTACCTCAAACTGACAAACAAGAGCTCCAGCAATAGCCTCAAAATAAGGAAAATCCATGGTCCGTGAGAACCCAGTGATGTCTATATTTGGTAACAAACAGTACCATTTCTCATTCCATTTTGTTGTTGTTCTTTCTTAAAAAAACGACTGATATTAAGTAAACTGAAGTCTATGAAGCTCATAGCCCTTTCCTACCTGGAATGTTAAATCAATTAAAATTCTTAAATTCAAGTTGAAAAGAAAGGCAAAGTTATCAAATTTCCTGTGATGAAATTAAACCCGCTCCAGCTATTAGACCTTGGAAATGAATCAAATTCATCTTTACATCCAGCTCTACATCTGTTTAAAAAGCTTAACACAAAGTCAAAGGCCATCTTGTGCTTTAATTTAAAAATGCAATATATCCTCGACACTTGTCAAATTATAAGGGAAAGGTCTATTAGAAAGGTCTATTTCATTAAGTAAACCATTATCTTTGACAGGAATAAAATAAGATTTTTTTTTCAAGTAAGAGTAGGGGAGATACAGAGACAGACTCCCACATGTGCCCTGACTGGGATCCAGCCATCTGGGGCCATGCTCGCAATCGAGCTATTTTTAGTGGCTGAGAAGAAGGCTCCACGGAGCCATCTTCAGTACCCAGGGCGATGCCCTCAAACCAATCGAATCATGGCTGTGGAAGAGGGAGAGAGAGAGAGAAGAAGTAGGGGGAGGAGCATATGGTCACCTCTCCTGTGTGCCCTACGCCAGAATCAAACCTGGGACTTCCATACCCTGGGTGGATGCTCTACCACTGAGCCAACTGACCAAGGCCAAACGAGATTTTTTTAAGAAGTATTTGGAACATTACTCAAATTGTTTAATCTCTGCATCTTCTTATTACATCAAGAAAAATATTTATAAAATATATACATAATAAAATATCTTATATCCAGGAAAATCACGATTGAAAAAACCGCAAAGGAAAGCCTACGGAGAAGCTTTCACACAGTTTGCAATGTAGAATTGCCACCAAACAAGCCCACTGCTCCATAAATCCCATTAAAAATCTCTCACAAAGTCAAAAATAAAATAGCTATACACAAAGAAAATTCATCACATTTAACCAAGGCAGGAGAAAGCTGCAAGCCAATCTTCTTTACTAACAATATGCACACCAACTAAGCGAAAGATAAAGATAACTTCAGGATCAATAAAATGTTATTTTCCTACTCAATATTAATAGAACAAACTTCTAAAAGTTGTTCCGCAAGAATCAAATGTAATTATTAAGAACTGAGATACAAAAAAACAATCACCAAAAATTATGTAATCTATTCTTGGACAAACTGGAGTGATTATGTTCAGAAGAATATTCCTGAACTTGATCTGGATTTTTTTAAGCAATTCATTTCTTTTGTATTCGCTAGGAAAAAAACATATGCTTTAATTAACTTATAAATTCATTGAACCAGATCTTATTATGACTATGAGTGAGCAATGAAGGGATAAATAAGCATCAAGTATTAGAACCAGAACCAATATTCCTCAGAGAAGAAAACTGAACATTTATTCCTGCCTTTTCATCACTGATGATTTTCAGTACTCTGCATCTGTACCAACATTTATCTTCAGAAAATAATCCGCCATAAATCTACAAAGATAAAAAAGTAAAATTATTTGGAGTTTAACAAGTCAAAGCATGCTAAGTAGAGCCGAATAGTGGTTAGCAGTCCCCTTGTACCTGGCCCCAATCTTCTCTCACAGCTCAACTCCACGTAGCCTATGACCTGCCTACATGGTGAGAGAGAACCACTCAGCCACGAAAGAAAATTTACAAAGTATAATCCATTCCTGAATAATCAGAGATGAGTAAGTAACCACACATATTCAAGTCTACTATTGAAACTTGTTTGAATTTTTTGAGCATGCACTGGTGAACAGAACAGAACCCTTGTGTGAAATGTAAGGAGGCATCTCTACCAGGGCCGGCTGATGCCTCACAGTAAGTGCCACGTCAGCTTTTGTGTGTTGGGTGCCTTGCTTGTCTTACCCAAGCAAGTAATTTATCTTGCATTCAACAGAGAAAAAGCAGGGATGCCCTAATCTTTAACACTATTAAACACAGTCACAGACTACATGGAAGCTTATAAAAAAAACCTAAAAACTTTACAAATTGCATTATATCCCAGACTGATGCTCAACTCCAAGCTACACTGCTTACTTCCTTTTATTCATTTTAGAGAAGAGAGACAGAGAGAGAGAGAAAGAGAGAAAGTGGGGAGGAGCAAGAAGCATCAACTCCCATATGTGCCTTGACCGGGTAACCCCAGGGTTTTGAACCAGCGACCTCAGCATTCCAGGTCAATGCTTTATCCACTGCGCTATCACAGGTTAGGCATGCTTACTTCCTTTTAAATTTCTTCTTTTTATACCTTTTCATATATGCCATTGGAGTTTTAATTATTTTTAAGTAAAATAGAAAGAAGCATGTTATTAGAAGAAAATCAAAGTATATGGAAAAGTGTAAAGAGTGTCTTCCTTTCCAACCCTCTTCAACATGCATCTCCTGAAAATAGTTTTACATTTATATTAATCTTACATATACACTAGGATATATGTTTATACTTTTTTATCTACACAAACGGGCTCATTTTACATACACTATTTTGTACCTAATTCCATATCAAAATACTAAACTCCACCTCCCTCATTTAAATAAGCAGGGCTTGCCTGATCAGGCAATGGCGCAGTGGATAGAGCGTCGAACTGGGATGCGGAAGACCCATGTTCAAGACCCTGAGCTCGCCAGCTTGAGCGCGGGCCCATCTGGCTTGAGCAAAAGCTCGTCAGCTTGGACCCAAGGTCGCTGGCTCCAGCAAGGGGTTGCTCAGTCTGCTGAAGGCCCGCGGTCAAGGCACGTATGAGAAAGCAATCAATGAACAGCTAAGGTGTCACAACAAAAAACTGATGATTGATGCTTCTCATCTCTCTCCATTCCTGTCTGTCTGTCCCTGTTTATCCCTCTCTTTCTCTGTCTCTGTAAAAACATAAAAATAAATAAATAACCAGGGCTTGGAGCTGGGTACGACAAGCAAGGCACCCAACACACAAAAGCTGACGTGGCACTTACTGTGAGGCATCAGCCGGCCCTGGTAGAGATGCCTCCTTACATTTCACACAAGGGTTCTGTTCTGTTCACCAGTGCATGCTCAATGCCTCACCGTGCCTGGCACACAGCTGACAGTCCATTTAAGTACTTTTGAAAGAATAAACATACTAGGTCTAAAGTTTAGACATATTCTAAAATTTGGCCTCTTCCTTTAAAACATATCAAAAATTTCAAAAACTACATTTTAAGATATAGAAAAGATTATAATAAGACAGATGGGATAATTATAACCAAGAATGTGTGTGACTCACTTTCTTTGGATCAAGGTTCCCAAAAACTGAATTGGCATGAGGACAAACTTCAGAGAGTGAGCACCCAATCTTCATAATATCCTTATTTCTACTGATGCTCTAGAAGAAAAAATAGATATAGTATAAAATTCAGTAAAATATTATTTGATAAGAGTTATACAATTAAGAGTTCTACTAAGCATAAGGAGCATTAGAAATTAAATCAAATTCTTAGGTCAGTATTTCTTCATAATTCAATGAGTTCTTTATAAGAAATGGGAATGAAGGGGCAAGATGGTGATGGAGTAAGCGGACGTACCAACTTCTAACTCCCAGAACCAAAGTGGACTATAACTCGATTTTAAGAACCATCATCTGGATAAACCAACGCTGAACTGGACTGAGAGGACTCTTCAACCGGGGAACACTGAAGAAGCCACATTGAGACTGGTAGGAAAAGCGAAAAGGCGGAAAGGGCTGCCCAGCTCCCCGGAGTGAAAGGCAGCCTGGAGAGACTCGTGTGGCGGGAAGAGAGGCCAGCGGAGGGTAGGAACCTGGATCCCAGGAACAAAGCCCCAGCCTGCAGCCCCAGAGCCTAGAAGAGGCGTATGGACAGTATATAGCCGTGAAACAGTTTAGGATACAGTTTGTAAGAGACAGTTGTCTCAGTCCCAGGATTCTTCTTAAAGGGATGGTGCAGAAAACCTCTCTCACAACCTCTCACCCGGGACTTCGGGAGACAGGGAGATAGGAGGGGACCGGAGCAGCGGGAAGAGAGTGCGGTCTGGAAGGCACAGGGAGAAAAGCTTTGAGGGACAGCCACCCTAAACCCTGGGCTGAGTCACTCCACAAATCTGAAACAATATTTCTCCTGGAACCAGCAAGGGGAAGCAGGACACCAGCCAAACAGGTTCCCCTGAGGCAATCAGAGCACAGTCGCTTAGAAGGAAGGAGCTTTCAGGACTACAGTATGGAGTGTTAGGGTCTGAGTTGCAGTGCCCCCACCCACACTACTGAGGGCTTGCTAGAGGGCAGGTGGCAGCAGGAGGTGGAAGTGTGGTTCTGTCGGCGGGGGCAGAGGCCAAGCCGGCTGGCGTGAGCTCGGTCTAGCCCAGCTGGAGCAAAGGTGACGCGCAAAAGTGGTCCAGTGGCTGCGGGCCCACCTGGGACCCCACCTGTGGGGGAAAAGCTGGAGCCCGAAACAGGCAGAGATCCACTGGGCAGGGGTGAGCGGGTGCGCAGCTGCACCAGGCCTCCGGGGCTTGAAGCCCCACCTGAACCGACTTTGCCCGCAGAGGTGGGGGAAAGCCCAGCACGCAGCTGAGCGCATAGCAGCAGCCCTGCCCAGCCGAGGAGCCGAGGTTGGCAGGGGCAGGGCAGAAGTTTGGCTCACAGCTGAGTGCACCCCAGAAGCCCCTCCCGGCCTGAGGAACAAGCTGACAGAGACCCGCAGCTGAGCAAAAGTGCTCACCCTTGCCCTTGGTGTCCAGGCTAGTGGCCTGAGTGTGGTGCGCAATCCCGCCCGTGGGAGAGGGGTGAAATCGAGACCGGCTGAGGCTTATAGAGCCTGGCATGAGAACACATCCCCTCCTGCAGAGGTGAGGCGGAGACCTCAGCAGCCAAGGCTGGCGCCACCAACACCCACACCCAACCACCCTAGGCAGCGGCAGAAAGGGTGGCAGGCCTACAGACAGACCACACCTAGGGAACACAGAGGCAACACCAATGGACTCCAGTAGCCAAATCCTTCTTACACACAGACAAAATGGGCAGGCAGAGGAATTCAACCCAAATGAATCAAGAGAAATCCCCAGAGAAGGACCTGAATGGATCAGATATAACCAAACTACTTAATGCAGAGTTTAAAATAATGATAGTTAGGATGTTCAAAGAGCTTAGGGCAACAATGGATAGTCATTACAAACACCTAAATAAAGAGATAACAAGTATAGAAAAGGAAATTGAAATAATAAAAAATAATCAGACAGAAATGACAAATACAGTAACAGAACTGAAGACCACAATGGAAGGAATTAAAAGCAGGATGAATAACGCTGAGGATCAAATCAGCGATTTAGAGGACAAAATAAACAAAGGCACAGAAGCAGAGCAGAAAAAGGAAAAGAGATTCAAAAAATCTGAGGAGCCTGACCTGTGGTGGCGCAGTGGATCAAGCGTCGACCTGGGAACACTTGAGGTCGCCAGTTCAAAACCCTGCACTGGTCTGGTCAAGGCACATACGGGAGTTGATGCTTCCAGCTCCTCCCCCCTTTCTCTCTCTCTCTCTCTCTCTCTCTCTCTCTCCCTCTCTCTCTCTCTCTGTGTCTCCTCTCTAAAATGAATAAATAAATAAAAAAAAAAAGAAAAGAAAACCAAACCAATTCTGCAAGAGATGCTAAGGGGCCTGCTGTGAACAGTTCAAAGAGGGAAAAGAATATAGCAAAAGAAGAATACAGCTTTAAAGAATAAAATGGCAATAAACAACTACATATCAATAATAACCTTAAATGTAAGTGGATTAAATGATCCAATCAAAAGACATAGGGTAGCTAAATGGATAAAGAAACAGGACCCATAGATATGCTGTCTACAAGAGATTCACCTTAAAACAAAAGATGCACATAGACTGAAGGTAAAAGGATGGAAAAAAATATTTCATGCAAATGAAAATGAAAAAAAAGCAAGAGTAGCAATACTTATATCTGACAAAATGGGCTTTAAAACAAAGGCTGTAGTAAGAGATAAAGAAGGACACTACCTATTGATAAAAGGAACAATTCAACAGGAAGATATAACCATTATAAATATCTACGCACCGAACATAAGAGCCCTGACATACATAAAGCAGACTTTGATGGATATAAAGGGCGAGATTAACAGCAATACTATAAAAGTAGGGGATTTCAATACGCCACTAACATCACTGGATACATCTTCAAGAAAGAAAATTAACAAAGAAACAGCAGACTTAAAGGATACACTAGATCAACTCGATCCAATAGATATCTTCAGAACTTTTCACCCTGAAGCAGTAGAATACGCATTCTTTTCAAGCGCTCATGGTACATTCTCTAGGATAGACCACATGTTAGGACACAAAAGTGGTCTCAAAAAATTTAAGAAGATTGAAATCATATCAAGCATTTTCTCTGATCACAATGCCATGAAACTAGAAATTAACCACAAAAGAAAAACTGAAAAACACTCAAACACTTGGAAACTAAATAGCATGTTATTAAATAACGAATGGATTAACAATGAGATCAAAGAAGAAATAAAAAAGTTTCTAGAAACAAATGATAATGAGCATACATCAACTCAAAATTTATGGGACACAACAAAAACAGTACTGAGAGAAAGTTCATAGCACTACAGGCATACTATGAGAAGCTAGAAAAAGCTCAAATAAGCAACTTGACCCTGCATCTAAAAGAACTAGAAAAACAAATAAAGCCCAGGACTAGTAAAAGGAAGGAAATAATAAAGATCAGAGCAGAAATAAATGACATAGAGGCTAAGGAAACAATACATAGGATCAATGAAACCAGGAGCTGGTTCTTTGAAAAGGTAAACAAGATCGATGAACCTTTAACTAGACTCACCAAGAAAAAAAGAGAGAGGACTCAAATTAATAAAATTAGAAATGAGAGTGGAAAAATAACAACTGACACAACAGAAATACAAAGTATTGTAAGAAAATATTATGAAGAACTCTAAGCCAAAAAATTAGGCAACCTAGGTGAAATGGACAGATTTCTTGAATCATATAATCTTCCAAAAATCAATCTGGAAGAATCAGAACACCTAGACAGACCAATTACAACAAATGAGATCGAAACAGTTATCAAAAAACTCCCAACAAGAAATGTCCTGGGCCTGATGGCTTCACAAGTGAATTCTATCAAAAATTCAAAGAAGAACTAACTCCTATCTTCCTCAAGCTATTTCAAAAAATTCAAGAGGAAGGAAGACTTCCAAACTCCCTTTATGAGGCGAGCATAATTCTAATCCCAAAACCAGGCAAAGACAACACAAAGAAAGAAAATTATAGGCCAATATCCCTGATGAATTTAGATGCTAAAATTCTCAACAAAATATTAGCCAACCAGATCCAGCAATATATGAAAAAAATCATACACCATGATCAAGTGGGATTTATTCTGGAGAGGCAAGGCTGGCTCAATATTCGCAAATCAATCATGTGATTCATCACATAAACAAAAAGGACAAAAATCACATGATAATTTCAATAGATGCAGATAAAGCATTTGATAAACTCCAGCACCCATTCATGCTCAAAACTCTCAGTAAAGTGGGAATACAGGGAACATTCCTTAACATGATAAAGGTCATCTATGACAAACCCACAGCAAATATCATACTAAATGGGCAAAAATTAAAAGCAATCCCCTTAAGAGCAGGAACCAGGCAGGGGTGTCCCCTTTCACCACTCTTATTCAACATAGTTCTGGAAGTCCTAGCTACAGCAATCAGACAAGAAGAAGAAATACAAGGCATCCAAATTGGAAAAGAAGTAAAACTGTCATTATTTGCAGATGATATGATAATGTATATAGAAAACCCTAAAGTCTCAGTCAAAAAACTATTGGACCTGATAAATGAATTCAGCAAGGTGGCAGGATATAAAATTAATACTCAGAAATCAGAGGCATTTTTATATACCAACAATGAACTGTCAGCAAAAGAAATTAAGGAAACAATCCCCTTCACTATTGCAACTAAAAACATAAAGTACCTAGGAGTAAATTTAACCAAGGAGGTTAAGGACTTGTACTCGGAAAACTATAAAACATTGATAAAAGAAATCAAGGAAGATACAAACAAGTGGAAGCATATTCCATGTTCATAGTTAGGAAGAATAAACATCATTAAAATGTCTATATTACCCAAAGTAATTTATAAATTCAATGCAATACCAATTAAAATACCAATGACATACTTCAAAGATATAGAACACATATTCCAAAAATTTATATGGAACCAAAAAAGAACACGAATAGCCTCAGCAATCTTAAAAAGAAAAAATAAAGCAGGAGGTATCACTCTTCCGGATATCAAGGTATATACTACAAGGCCATAGTACTCAAGACAGCCTGGTACTGTCATAAGAACAGGCACATAGATCAATGGAACAGAACACAGAACCCAGAAATAAACCCACAGCTTTATGGACAACTGATATTTGACAAAGGAGGAAAGAGCATACAGTGAAGTAAAGACAGCCTCTTTAACAAATGGTGTTGGGAAAATTGGACATCTACCTGCAAAAAAATGAAACTA
Organism: Rhynchonycteris naso; assembly: GCA_037038555.1. NCBI lineage: Eukaryota > Metazoa > Chordata > Mammalia > Chiroptera > Emballonuridae > Rhynchonycteris > Rhynchonycteris naso. The sequence goes on along the minus strand of CM073002.1, from coordinate 135,718,687 downwards.
GACCATCAACTTACACCATTCACAAAAACAAACTCAAAATGGATAAAAGACTTAAATGTAAGCCGTGAAACCATAAGCATCTTAGAAGAAAACATAGGCAGTAAGCTCTCCGACATCTGTCGCAGCAATAATATTTGCTGATTTATCTCCACGGGCAAATGAAATAAAAGGCAAGATAAACAAATGGGACTATATCAAACTAAAAAGTTTTTGCACAGCTAAAGACAATAAGAACAGAATAGACAAACCACACAATGGGAGAACATATTCGACAACACATCTGATAAGGGGTTAATAACCAAAATTTATAAAAGAACTTATAAAACTCAACACCAGAAAGACAAACAATCCAATCAAAAATGGGCAAAAGAAATGAATAGAAATGTCTCCAAAGAGGACATACAGATGGCCAATAGGCATATGAAAAATGCTCAACATTACTAATCATTAGAGAAATGCAAATTAAAACCACAATGAGATATCACCTCACACCAGTCAGAATGGCACTCACCAGCAAAACAACACAGAATAAGTGCTGGCGAGGATGTGGAGAAAAGGGAACCCTCCTGCACTGCTGGTGGGAATGCAGACTGGTGCAGCCACTGTGGAAAACAGTATGGAGATTCCTCAAAAAATTAAAAATCGAACTGCCTTTTCACCCAGCTATCCCACTTTTAGGAATATACCCTAAGAACACCATAACACTGTTCGAAAAGAAGAAATGCGCCCCCATGTTCGTGGCAGCATTGTTCACTATAGCGAAGATCTGGAAACAGCCCAAGAGTCTGTCAGAGGATGAGTGGATTAAAAAGCTTTGGTACATATATACTATGGAATACTACTCAGCCATAAGAAATGATGACATCGGATCTTTTACAACAAAATGGATGGACCTTGATAACATTATACGGAGTGAAATAAGTAAAACAGAAAAAAACTGAGAACAGCATGATTTCATACAGAGGTAGGTCATAAAAGCAAGACTATGAGACATGGACAAGAGTGTGGTGGTTACAGGGTGGGGGGACAGAGAGGGAGCGAGAGGGGGGAGGGGAGGGGCACAAAGAAAACCAGATAGGTGTCAGAGGACAATTTGACTTTGGGTGATGGGTATGCAACATAATTGAATAAGATAACCTGGAGATGTTTTCTTTGAACATATGTACCCTGATTTATTAATGTCACCCTATTAAAATTAATTAGAAAAAAAGAAATGGGACTAAGCAATAGAAAATTTTTAATTCCCAATGAGTTCAAATTACTTGGAATTCAAACCAAGACACCAAATACTATCAAATCATAAGAGGAAACTTTAAACAATTGTCTCTGGGTTTTACTTTACATCTTTTTTTTAACTTTAGCTCAAATTCTAATTGGTCAAAATGGACAGCATATTTTAGTCTAATGATATGATTTTCTGTTGTGTAAAGAAAATATGTAAAAACAATTTTAAAATGTATACATTCCTCTATACACAAATACTGTAATCTAGTTAGAAAATTCATTTTTCACAGGGTCATGGATTAACAATTTGAAACTATTTTAGGTATATCCTAGGATTGAACAATTAAGTAAATATACTGTAAATAATGAACAAGCAAAAATAAATTACAAATAAGGAAGGCTAAATAAACCTACAGCATTAGAGAACTGGAAGGTATCAAAATAAACTCATACCATATACATGTAAGCATGTGCATTACATATGTTTGTGTGTATTCATGCATACATGAAAGAGAGAGACACACAAAGATAGAAATATACATGTGTATATGAGTGGGCTTTCATACATATTTAACTTTCCTAGCTCTGTCTGAGAGGCCCTAGAAGCAACAACATTCCAGTAGCAATAAGCACACCTGGTACCCAAATCTTGAATTCTAAACACCATTCCCAAATAAGGGAAATCAAGGTTCCTTCAAGTGGTTGATTCCAGGGCTAAGCAAGAGAAATAAACAATGATCCTGTAGTATCTGGCGGTGCCAGAAAGTAAAGAAATACTTAATAAATAAATAAATGGGGATGTATTTAAAGGACAGAATAGCCAATGTGAACAATTTCCTAATGTCCAAAACTGCAACAAATTAAACTATAAAATAAATAATAAGAGCATTGGATCATATCCCATAGACAAAATACTCACTTTCCATATTAATATAAACATTCAAAAAACAAATAAATGGAGAATAGACAGCTCTTCTTTACAGAATTCTAATTAATAAATGTAGAAGGATTGAAATAGAAAATTATCACTAGGTAAGACCATATTAATAAGTAATAAAATTTCTGGATGAAGAGTTGAAGAAACATTTAACCCTTTTAGTAGTGAGTTCTTTTCATGCTCACTGACCCCCAGGAGTGAGGTGGGTTCTTTTTTCAAAAAATGAAATTAGCCCTGGCCGGTTGGCTCAGTATTAGAGCATTGGCTTGGTGTTTGGAAGTCCCGAGTTCAATTCCCAGTCAGGGCACACAGGAGAAGCGCCCATCACTTCTCCACCCTTCCCCCTCTCCTTCCTCTCTATCTCTCTCTTCCCCTCCCGCAGCCAAGGCTCCATGGCCTCTGCCTCAGGTGCTACAATGACTCTGGTTGCAACAGAGCAAAGCCCCAGATGGGCAGAGCATCACCCCCTTGTGGGCATGCCAGGTGGATCCCGGTTGGGCACATGTGGGAGTCTGACTGCCTCCCCACTTCTAACTTCGGAAAAATACAAAAAGAAAATGAAATCAGTTCCAGTTCCAGTTTTATTAACCTAAAATCATGTTCGTTTGATAACCAATTTATGGAAACAAGAAGAAAATAATTTGCCTTTTTTTAATGTTGCCTTACACATTTTAAAAATCATTTTTGTACGATCGTATTCTGGATGGCCAGGAAACACGAGGACGTACATGAACGTTCATACAACTCAAAGGGTTAATAATTACAAAAGGAAAAACAGTAAGTTTTCAGTAAAGAAATCAAGCAGTTACCACCCTAACCAAGTGGATCAAGATTAACATCACCAATAATGCAATGTATCAACGTTACGCAACCCAATATGATGCGCTGAACAGGATACATCTCTTCTGCAATATTGCTGCCAATCTATGAGAAATCATCAAACAAATTCAAACTGAGGGATACTCTATAAAATAACTGACCAGCACCCATCAAAAATGTCAAAAGTCATAAAAGACAAGGATAAATAAAAGAACTATCAAAGGCTGTAGTGCTTAAGAAGACACGATGCTAAATTAACAATGTGGTATTCTGAATTGAACTTTGAACACAAAAAAGACAATGAAAAACTGGGGAAATCTGAATAAGGGTTGTAGTTAATAACATAGTTAACCTCCTGGCTTTGATAATTGTACTATGGTTAAATAAAACGTTAGCATTAAGAGAAGCTGGATGAAGGGTTTAAAGAAAGCACCTGTACTAATTAATTTTACACCTTTCCTTTAAGTCTAAAGTTTATAAAAAGGAACAAATACATATATATGTTCTTAAAAATATATATCAACAAAATATTCAGTAAGGCTAGAAAGAACATGATTATCTCTGATGATGAAAACACTAAAAGAGCAGTTCACGGACACCATGATGAGTATCAGTATCTTTGTACAGTAAAAAGGAGAACTGAATTTATACTCACCCAAGACACATTAGAAGCAGCCTTTGTGAATAAGGCCTTGAAATTACCTAAGTTCAGAACACACCAAAATATTCTACATAGTAAGATTGGGTAGCAATATGGATTAACTAAATTCAAGCTCTTTCAAATAAAAAGTCTTTCAGCTTCCACACATCCAACTGGGCCGCAAGTGTTCCATGTAAGTGGCTTATCAGGCAGAAGTTCATGGTGGCAGAAAAGCAGACTATATCGAGGCCTGCCTCCATAGATCTTTAAATCTCTATTTACCCTTCATCTACATCCCATCCCAATCCAATCCAATTTTACAATCTGTCTCTTAAAATAATCATTTGATTCATATGCATGCCATTAGTAGCTTTAATTCTTAATCTTTTCATCCATTTAAGAAACATTTCCTTTGTATTAGTGTGTTTACATTTCTACAAGGGCTTCAACCTCATGGCTGAAATCAAAAGTTGGTAAAATACAGCCTCTGACACCTGTTTTGGTGAACAAAGTTTTAATGGATCACAAGTACGCCTATTTGTTTATGTACTGTCTACGACTGCCTTTTCGCTGTACTGGCAGAGTTGATAACGTTGAACAGTTCCAACAGAGACTCTGTATGTTAAGGTTTATATATATAACGCAAAAACGTTAAAGTATTTACTATCTAATCTTCTGCAGAAAAACTGTCTGGCGCCAGATTTCAAAAACTTAATAAGAAAAAAGAAAAACAGTGTACAGAGATGTGTTGTAGTACTGGACACCTGAAATCTGTATAATTATGTTAATTAGTGTCACCCTAATAAATTCAATTTAAAAAGGAAAATATCTTAAATATTTCTACTGGTTTCATTTTGAAATAACATTTTGGAATTTTTTGTATGTGTGACAGAGGGAGGAGCAGATAGGAACAGACAGGAAGGGAGAGAGATGAGAAGCATCAATTCTTCATTGAGACATCTTAGTTGTTCACTGACTGCTTGTGTCTTGACCGGCGGGCTACAGCAGAGTGAGTGACCCCCTTGCTCAAGCCAGCGACCTTGGGCTCAAGCAAGTGGCCTTGGGCTTCAAATCAGAGACCTTTGGTCTCAAGCTAGTGACAATGGGGTTATGTCTATGATCCCATGCTCAAGCCAGAAACCCCACACTCAAGCTGGTAAGCCCGTATTCAAGCCAGCAACCCCAAGGTTTCAAACCTGGGTCCTTTGCATCCCAGTATGACACTCTATCCACTGCACCACCACCTAGTCAGGCAACATTTTGGATATTTTCAGCTAAATAAAATATATTTACTAAAACTGATTTCACCTGTTTCTTTTTAATTATGTGTCTGCTAAATTTCCAATTAATTATGTGGTCCACATATTTCTACTGGACAGTGCTGAATCTTATTTAAGCTAATAAATGCTGTTCCTATACAAAAAGCTTCAACATTATCATCCAACCTGGGACACTGTTGAGAGTGACACAGGTGTGACTAATACAAAGGGAACAGAACAGAATATGTGGCCATTTTAGAAAATATATGCATGAGCATATATTTCTATGAATACCACCCTTCTCCAAAGTATTTTCTATACAGATTTAGGAACTCTAGGTTAGTCACATTTTTCAGTAACTTTTATTCTCATAAATTCCATTTCCCACATTCCCAATCACTCTACCCCCATGAAAAGTTGTTCTCATGCTGTATGAAGTACAGTACAGAGAAGTCACTCCCTTCCCTCCATGTGTAGTTCACAGAATTAGAAATTAGCGAGTACTTATGTTCGTTAGAGGGATTCACCATCTTAAATTCCAGAACACATGCACTTCGGGGCCTTGCTCTGTATTTAAACATGAGTAGACTCATCTGGCTTGAAGCCTGGAAATAAAAACTTAGTAATATGTCCTTACTGCTTCCAATTATGTGATGAGAAAGATGTATTTCAAATTCAAAATTAAGTCATTAGAAAATATGACTGAGATTTTTTAATTTACTATCTTTCAAGAAACAATCTTATAAAATATCACTAGATGGAGCTGTGACTTCACAAATAAGAGTTTCTCAGCATCTTCAGTAATTTATGCAGCCTGATGTGTTGGTGTTAACTTCTTTTTTTTTTACAGGAACAGAGAGTCAGAGAGAGGAACAGATAGGGACAGACAGGAACAGAGAGAGATGAGAAGCATCAATCATCAGTTTTTTGTTGCAACACCTTAGTTGTTCATTGATTGCTTTCTCATATGTGCCTTGACCACGGGCCTTCAGCAGACCGAGTGACCCTTTGCTCGAGCCAGCGACATTGGGTCCAAGCTGGTGAGCTTTTTGCTCAAGCCAGATGAGCCCGCGCTCAAGCTGGCGACATCGGGGTCTCGAACCGGGGTCCTCCGCATCCCAGTCCGATGCTCTGTCCACTGCACCACCTGGTCAGGCTGTTGGTGTCAAATTGAGTGTAATTCTGAAACCACAATTATATTGTTTTCTTATATGCAGTATATTATGAACATCTTACTAATAACAAGTATTTAATTCTAGCTGTAGCCATTTATCTCCTAATAATGCCGTATGTTAAATAACTGTCAATAAAAATTAGAAATTGCGAATGACAGTGATATACATATTCTGGGGTTTTTATTTTTGTTTCTGTTGGGGTGGACCCATGCTAGTGGAGAAAGGGATGGGAGAGGAAATCAACCAGGCTGCTATTTACCTGGGCCCAAAATGTTACTGCATCTTCCACATGACTTCCAACCACATCTTCAACTAAAATCAAATCAGAATACGAAGCAAATTAGAAATTAATCAAGATCATCTACCTTTTACATCCAAAAATAATTTTTAATGTCAGTACCTTTATTGTATTGCATATCTTCATCCATTTTGACAATTTCTGAAAAACTAAAACAATGCAATGTCTTGAATTAGATTCTAACAATCTGTCTGTTCACAGTGAATAAACACTAAACCCACTGTTCAAAGTCCTACAAGTATGTTTTGTCCTAAATAAAGTTATCAAAATTCAAACTCCATATTAATAAAAACCTCAAAAATATTTGTTCATTCTTTTGTTTTGATTATATTGTATTTTGCAATTCATCATATACAAACGCCATCTTTAAAATTCTCTCTTCAAATTTTCACAAATTTACACCAAAGTGGATAATTCATGCACATTTTGATCAATTACATAAATCGATACTTCATAACAATGTGCATGTTCCTTTACAGTAATTGATGCCATCCCAAGAGTAGGACTTCCATAATTTACACAATATAAAACACTACAAATACGTACACAACAAATGCTTCAGATTAGTAATCAAATTTACTTTAAAGGCACGGTGGCTTTTGTTTTTGAAGATATCCTGCAATTCAAGACTTGCAAAACGAATCAAAATTTGCCGTTACTTCAAAAATAATTTACATTACATAATATACTTTGCCACTGCAAAATAGTTCAAGATAAATGCCTACCAATTTATGTTATCCTTATTATACTAGAATATTGCTTTACATGCATAAATGTTAGTTCTTTGAAGGAAACTGAAAATACAGATTTAAGAGCTTTAAAAGTTGTCCAATAACATCACTGTACCAAAGTTTAAAATGTTCTCTGAACTAAAGAAAGGAAAAAAGTTAACTCTGTGTCACAGGGGGGAAAAAGTCAAAAAAACTTTAACCTTTCTCTTCTAATTTTTGTTACAGCTTTAAAAATAAACTTTTTCCCACATATATTAAGCAGCATGAAAACATCTTCAGAACAAGGATTCTTTGTCAACAAGTAATTTTAAATTGAGCAAACATTTTGTAAAACCAAGTGGAAATCAGCTTAAGGTGACCCTGACTTAAATTTGGTAAAAATGAAAATGTTTACTTTGGAAATCCCACCAGACGGGCTAGGAAGCTATTTCTAGAATAGTTTGGAAATCGTATTTTAAAGGGGGTCGGAAAGGCTGTTCCGCCACAATGATGGCGGCACACCTGCTGCACGGCTTTCTGCAGACCCTTGTCACCAAATGGCCCTTCCCTAATGTCCAATTCAGCCCGAGAACTTGAAATACGTCAATCCACGTCCTTCCTTGGCAACGACTTCAAGAGATTTTGAAGCTTGAATGGCACTGAAGAGAAAATTCCACCGTCCTCCCCGACCGAGGACCCTCTGCCGGCGTCGCCCTTAAGCCCGGGGCGCCTGGCACCCTCGGACATGGGCCCGGGCTCGAAGGCCAGAAAACGGACCTCGCCATCCTCGAGACCTAAGCGGGAACCAGAGCTAAAACGATGGTCCTGGACGTGACCGCCATCGAACCTACCAAAAGGACTCCTACTGACCCCCACTCAGCCACGGAACCCCTAGGAAGGTGCCCCGGCCGCCGCCACCGCTCACCGTCAGCGGTCGGGCGTGCACACACTTACCGCGCCAGCCTCGGCCGCTGGGGCTCCACCCGCCCCTTGCCCTTGCGCACGTGGCCCTGCGCCATCACCGGATCCCGCTCACGCGGCCGCTGAGGCTCGGTCCCGCGGTGGGCGCGCTGGGCGGGGCCGCGCACGCGGAGAGCCGCGCACGGAGGGCGCGTGCGGGGGAGTTATGGCCCGAGGGACCCCCGGCTGCGGGGCAAGGCAGGTTTCTTTAATGAGGCGTCGAAGAAGGGTGTCAAGCGGGGGCGTGACTTGGGTGGTTTTTCCTAATGTGTTCACGGTGACGCACGTTCTGCGACAGCGAAATTAGAAGAATCGCAACATTCTTTTTGCAAGATGGAAAGGAGAAAGTGACGGTGGTCAACGAAAATGTGGTCTTCGGGTGTAAGTTGACAACCATTTCTCCGCCCACCTTCTCTCTTGTGTTGCAGGGTGTTTTTTTTCACGGCTTTAATGGGAGTGTGGGGGGGGTAATATGGCGTAGGTGTCTGGTTATATGTGCATATAACATAATTTGTAGCAGGCCTTGCACAACAGTTAAAATTCTCTCCATTATTTTATTACCCTGATTGAGATGTAATTAACAATAAACTGCAGGTATTAAAAGTACACAAATTGATTAGAGCGGACAAAGGTAAACAGTGCTGAAATCATCCTCACAATCTCAATATAAATCATTTCCATTACCGCCAAAAAGTTTCCTCATGCCCGTTTATAATACTTGGGTCTCACACTTACCCAAGGGACAGATTCTGCTTTGTTGGCATACGTAAATTTGCATTTTCTAGGATTCAACGTTAATAAAATCATACAGTATGTACGTTTTGTTTGGTTTCTTTCAGCATAACTATTGAGATTTGTCTATTTTGTCATATATATATATATATATATATATATATATATATATCAATAGCTTGTTACTATTCGTTGCTAAATACTATTCCATTGCATGATTATAATACAATATATGTACTTTTTGAGAGACATTTGCATTGTTTCCAGTTTGGAGTTGTTTCAAATAAAGCTGCTACGGATAATCAGGTGCCGGTCTTTGTTTGGGCATATCCTTTCATTTCTGTTGGGTTAATAATCAAAGTAGAATATTAGGGTCAGGTAGTTGTGTGTGTTTAACTAGACCGTTTTACAAAGTAGTTTTACTATTTTATTCCCACCAGCAGTGTTTAAGAGCTCCAGTTGCTGTATATCCTCACCATCATTTATATGGTCAGTGTTGTTTTAAGTTTAGACATTTAGGTAGAGTGGTATCCCTTTGTGGTTTTAGTTGAATGTCTCTATTAACTAAAAATATTGAGCATCTTTTTTCTTTTCTTTTTATATAGTTTACTAGGTGAAGTGTCTGTTCAAACATTTTCCTTATTTTTAAATTGTTTCTTGTTGAGTTATGCAGTTCATTACATACCGTGGACACAACTCCTTCAGAGTTGCGATTATTCTCTCCCAGTTTGTGACTTGTCTTTTCACTCTCTAGAAAAGGGTATATCAAAGAGCCTTTCTTGATTGTGATGAAGTCCAGTTTATCATGCTTTTGTCTTGGGTCTAGGAACTCTCTGGATAACCCAGAATACAAAAGGTTTCTCTTATATTTTATTCTAGAAGTCTTGCATGTTTAGACTTCACGTTTAAACTTAAAATCCTTTTTGAGTTGACTTTAAATAGTATAAGATGCAAAGCCTTACTTTTTTCCATATGAATACCCATGTCATCATTATCTCCTATCAAGGCTTATATTCCACCCCCGATCAAACACCCTCAAGATCTATTCCCAGATATTTCCTGCCAATATTTTAACTAGAACCTGCAATTCATTCAGATTGTAACCTACCCTCGTATAGGAAGGACTAAATTGCCCCACTGGGGTATGCTTAGACCTGATCCTAGTTATCAGTTTGAAGTCAATGAAAGGTGCCAGGGGTGAGTACTGAGGAAAACAAGTGTCATCTTACAATGTAAGTGCCTTAGATAAAGTCTCTGCAGGGTCTTTGGGTAAACACAGGTTGCTCTCCTCTAGCAAAAATGCAGGAGGCTACTTCTACCAGTTCAAAAAGTTCAAAAACACCTGAAGTCCAGGATCAGGCTTACCAACACGAACGCCCACATCCCATGAGTCAGGGGTCCGGTCTTATCCTATCAGCGTGCTGGCTTTGTTGGAGAGGATCAAGGCTGTGCATTCGGTTTCCTTTGCAGCCTTGCCACTTTACTGGTAGATCTGGGCAGGGGCTCAGCGCAGATTGCTTGCATCTGCAGGAGATAAAACCTGGGCGCTACTGAGGCATTCTAGCGTTGACAGCATGCCTTGGCTTAAGTAGCTAACATGAGCCTTTGCTCAAGCAGGGGTCCCCAAACTTTTTACACAGGGGGCCAGTTCACTGTCCCTCAGACCGTTGGAGGGCCGCCACATACAGTACTCCATACACTGACCATCAATGAAAGAGGTGCCCCTTCCGGAAGTGCGGTTGGGGCCGGATAAATGGCCTCAGGTGGCCGCAATTTGGCCCACGGGCCGTAGTTTGGAGACCTCTGGTCAAGGTTTCTAAAGCAGTTAACAATAGCTAACCAATATTCCCATGAGTGAGTCCTACCCCACTGTAATGCCACAGCTATTCTATAGCCTAATATGTCACTTTCCACCTGCACTTCACCCAAATTCACTACTAGAATAACTGTGATGCTACGTGCCAGGAATGATCACTACCCCACTTACCAACAACTATGGGGCCTTTATGTGAATAATCCAATTACAGAACCCCATCCTGAAGTTATGCTAAGTGTGTTTCCGGTACCCACTCTAGCCTGTGTTTAACCCCCACCCCAATCAAAAGCAAAGCCTAAGACAAATGTTTACATCAGGTAATTTATTTGGGAAGGGATCTTAGAGAACCTGTTTGTACATGCAGACCCAATGAAAAGCCCCAACCTTCAAAATCTACCTCCATAAACAGAGGGCAGGGAAAGACCCAAAAAAGAGGCAGGACACTCCAGTCTGGCAATTAACAGAGTTTATTAAGGGAAAGTTACACGTGAGGTGTGTCTTGGGAAGCTGCAGAACAAAGTGGATATTCTCAGTACTGCTTCCCGGGCACCAAAGCATTATACAGAAAAGGACGGGATGGGTGGGGTTACTGGAATGTGATCTGTCCCAGGTGTGGGAAGAATGCTTTCCATGCTTGCCCAGGTCAGGGCGATGGCCTGTTCCAGGAACCGGCACAACATGGGACACAGGCGAGGTACTGGTTTATGTCAGAAGGAGAGGATCAGTTACGATCAGTCTCTGCGTGGGTTTACGGGACGCAGTCTCGTTCTGGCCCAAGTCCAGCTTGCGGATCCAGCAGAGATCATATCATGGAACCATCTCTCCTCCCCAAAACCAAAGGTAGGGAGGGAATCAGGGAATGAAAAAAGAAAAAAGAGAAAGCTAATATAAGGATATAGTATAGAGTTAGCCACTATCTTGGGTAACAGAGGAAGCTCATGAAAGGCATCTCAGAATTGTCCTCCCAGCAGACAGAAGGGGGAGTATTTATTGGCTTCCACCTCTCATTAGTCAGGGGTGGTCCCCAGGTCATTAACTCCGCCTTATCTTTTATACACATGTGATGCAAAAGGCGTTCGTCCAGTGGGCATCCCAAGTCACAGTGTCAGGGGGTCCGTGGAGAACCACAACGTGGTCACAGTACAAATTGCCATCAAATGGCTTCCACATGAAGTCGTCAGAGGCCTGCTTGAAAGTGTTCATGGCAGCTCTGGAGTGCGGGGCAGGGCCAGGAGAAATGGAGTGGCACACAAGAGGGGTGCAAGGCACAGTTAACAAAACAGCTTAAAAATCAGTAGATATCACTAAAAATGATACCATGATTTTGAAATAGTTTTTTATTTAAAAACATAAATCAACATTACAAAGTTTAAAAAATAAAAAAAATAAGGATTTTAACTTTTTTTAAATTTTTTAATATGTTTTCTTTATTAATTTTTTAGAGAGAGGAAGGGAGCGAGCAGGAGAGAGACAGGAACATTGAGCTGTTCCTGTATGTGCCCAGACCAGGAATCAAACCAGCAACCTCTGTGCTTCCAGATGATGCTCCAACCAACCGAGCTATCCGGCCAGGGCCTTAACTTACTATTGTGAACGAAGCAATGGCCTTTATATATTTGTTCAAAAACTTCAATAACATCTTTAATTTTTTTAATAGCTTGAAAAAGTTAAATTATGATAAAGATATATACTGTACTTTTGACTAATATGAACATAACCTCATTTGTTGGAAGAAATAAAAAAAAAGTATATACAAAGCAGTAAATCATGAATTTTGATGAAAGTAATATAAGGTATTTTACTTGTTTAAATTAAGAAAACATCAAAAAGACATTTTTATACACTCAAAGAAGTAAATCATTTGAAAAAAAAAATAAACTATATTACTATATTTAAATAACAAATAAAGATATACTTGGATGATGGTCTTCATTTCTCCAGTAGTCTTCATGAAGGTTTTCTATCTGGTGGTAATGGTGATTTTCCTTTATGCTTTGCAGCCTTTTCTATTTTTATCTGTAAATTTAAAATATTTGTTGATAATTGGTAAAACATTCTCAAGAAAAATAAGAAAGTTGCATATACCTCCATCAGATTCGCGGCCGCTTCAGCATTATCTAGCAGCGATCGAGCCACTAAACATTACTAGAAGTATAAATCGGACAGTTGAAGGGACTGAATTACATTTTTAAAAGAGTTTGATTTCGACTTTACAGAAGCTTTTTTTTTTTGGACAGAGACAGAGAGAGGAACAGGGAACAGATAGGGACAGACAGACAGGAAGGGAGAGATGAAAAGCATCAATTCTTCATTGTGGCTCCTTAGTCTCCTTAGTTGTTCATTGATTGCTTTCTCTTATCTGCCTTGACCCAAGGGGGCTGCAGCACAGCAAGTGACCTGTTGCTCAAGCCAGTGATCATGGGGTCATGTCTATGATCCCATGCTCAAGCCAGCGACCCTGCACTCAAGCTGGTGAGCCCAATTCAAGTTGAATGAGCCGGCGCTCAAGCCGGTAACCTCGGGGTTTCGAACCTGGGTCCTCCGCATCCCACTCTGACATTCTACCCACTGCACCACCGCCAGACTACAGAAGCATTTTAATAAAAATAACAAAATAAATATTTCTTTGGAGAAAATGAATAAAAATAATTTTAATTGCCACTAATTTTTTTTTAATTCTTTTTTCTTTTATTCATTATAGAGAGGAGACACAGAGTGAGAGACAGAAAGAGAGAAAGGGGGGAGGAGCTGGAAGCATCAACTCCCATATGTGCCTCGACCAGACCAGTGCAGGGTTTTGAACTGGCGACCTCAGTGTTTCCAGGTCGACGCTTTATCCACTGCGCCACCACAGGTCAGGCGCCACTAATTTTTTTTTAAGCTAAAATACCTCATCTTACACCAGCCTGAGCACATTCACACCAATCCAGCTGGCTCACCTCTGGAATGTGGACTGCTTTAAGGATAGTTTCCTATAATTCTAGTTTCTGTATTTGCACAGTAACCTTCCTAAATGTTGGAGTTTTCTACTATCACTGCAGCGAAGAAGCTTGAATACACTAAGGAGCAGCCTTTCTAATCTTTTAGAAACATACAACCCTTCCATGGGGGGAACAAAACCCAGAGAACACAAAGCCTACCTGCCTCTTACTACCACTAGCACTCACACACACACCAATTCCCAGGGGCAGCCCCACTGCCATACCGTGCAAGAGATGGGCAGACAAAATGTGGGGTGTGGTAGGTGGAGAAGGCTTCCTGCCTTCTAAGGTGACAGGAACAATACCAAGAAACCAGAAGGGACCTGGTAAAACCAGTCTGCCCAATCTCATCAAACTGTAAATAATACCTTCCTAATAATAAAACTGGATGAAAATCTCATCTGTCTCTTCTCCATTTTTCCTTCTCTCTCCAACTAGTTAGGAGTCTCATCCAGAAATCTTTAATATCACTCTTGCACACTGTTATCAGTCAACAGGTCATCTGAAGGACCCCCAAGAAGTACCCTATTCTAAAACAAAGAGTATTGGCTTTAAAGTAAGAGAGAAGAGTATTTGAACCCTACCTCTATCATTTATTTATTAACTATTTGGAGCAAGTTATTTAACCAACAGTTTCTCATTTGTAGTAAAGGTCATACTAATAGGTACATCTCAGGGTTTTTCTGAAGATGTAAATAAGATCATACATAGAACGATCAACATACTTGCTAAACACTCAACAAATGCTATTCTCCTTTCCGCTCTCATTTAGGACCAACTGTTAGACATATAGCAACATCAAGTAAAAGGAATAAAGATGCTAAACGAACAGAAGTCAAGGAAGTGTTTGCTCATTTGAAATACAGGCACACCTCGTTTCACTGCGCTTCTCTTTACTGCATTTCACAGATGCTCCATTGTTTACAAAATGAAGGCAAGGCCCCCACCAGCAACAGGGTGACTACTCCCTTTACTGAGATACTCACTTAATTGTGGTCGTCTGGAAAGCCAAAGCCACAGTGTCTCCCAGGTGTGTCTGTACAAGCATCACGTTACTTTATCAAGGCTCTGAACCCATCAGATTCCGTTTCCTAATCACCCCTTCTCCCTCCATGGTGCATGTCTTGGATCTTCAGAGTAACAAAAGAATATTAACACTGTATATGGTACATGTCAGCTCAGCAGTGGTTTAGGTATGAGCTTCTTAGTTTTTATACTCTATTAATCACACAGGCTGGAGAGTTTATAAGCTGCATCTCATAAATCCATAAATCACAGAGGGCAGAGAATTAGGGACTACATCTCATAAATCCACAAAGTCTGCGTCTCGGTATAATCAGCAGTCTGGGTGGTTATAATAAGCAGTCTGGGTGGGCCAGGTATAGCCTCTAAAACATTCACAGATAAGAACTCCCCTCCATTATCTTCCCACAAGCCAATTCCACTGGCATGTTTTCAAGCAGACAGCACTACCCGGGCTTCTGGGGGAAAGAAGGAAGAAGTTCTAGAACTCTGTCCCTCATAAACCTATAAGGGAAACTAAAATTCAGCTGTGAATGTGTATGTTCCAAGAACAGAGATAGATTTGAATAAAAGTTTGTTCTTAAGAAAATGCTGTAAAAACAGCCTTTTCTCTCACTGACCACTCCATCTTCCTCCATGAAAGCCTACTACCACCTCTCCCCCTCAGACCAGAGCTTTCCAAAACAACGTTCTCACTGTCCAGTAAGGTAGCCACTAGCCACACATGGCTACTGAGCCCTTCAAATATGGCTACTGTGACTGAGAAAATAAATTTTAATGTATTTAATTTAGACTTACAAAGTCACGATTATAGCACAGATATAGAACATTTTTTCCCTTCTTTTCCGAGGAAGGGAGATAGACAGAGTCCCGCATGCGCCCCAACCAGGATCCACCCAGCGACCCCCATCTGAGGCTGATGCTCTGCCCATCTGGGCCATGCTCACAACCGAGCTATTTTTAGTGCCATGGAGCCATTTGCAGCAGCTGGGTCAATGCACTTGAACCAGTCAAGCCATGACTGTGAGAGGGGAAGAGAAAGAAAGAAAGGAAGGAAGGAAGGGAGGGAGTGAGGGAGAAAGAGGAAGAAGAAGGTGGGGAAGCAGATGGTCACTTCTCCTGTGTGCCCTGACTGGTAATTGAACCTGGGACATCTGCGCACTGGGTTGATGCTCTACCACTGAGCCTACTGGCCAGGGCCAGAACACTTCCATCACTTCAGAAAGTTCTATTTTCTAGCTCTGCCTTACATCATATGAGTACTCTCCACTCTACTTCGAAATTCATTAAAAAAAAAAAAGCTAATCTCTGTCCCCTACTCACTTCCTCTGCTCTTGGATGGTGAATCTACTTAGTAGTGTCCTTTTTCCACACCTTCAGTTACTCAACTCTTGTCTAAGAGTTGTAGAGGATATGACCAATGTGACAAGTGTCTTTTCTTTCATGGCACGTATTACCTGGTTGGAGAGAGAACAAATGCCAACAAAGCAACTATAAAATAATCTTAGCCTGACCTGTGGTGGTGCAGTGGATAAAGCGTCGACCTGGGAACACTGAGGTTGCCAGTTCAAAACCCTGCACTGGCCTGGTCAAGGCACATATGGGAGTTGATGCTTCTAGCTCCTCCCCCCTTTCTCTCTCTCTCTCTCTCTCTCTCTCTCTCTCTCTCACTCTGTGTCTCCTCTCTAAAATGAATAAATAAAAATAAATTAAAATAATCTTAGAAAAAGCACGTTAGGGAACGTGCCCATGGCAGGAGAACGCCCGCCAAGCCTCGTTGCGCTAACTCGCTTTCATCCACCTATAAACAACAGGAAAGCTCTCCAATACGAACACTGCATGAAACACATCAAATATGCAAGTAGATGACAAATATAAAAGGAATATCAACTTTATCTGTTCATTTTTTCCATCAATACTTATTAAAAACATATTATGTACAAGGCACTGTACTCAATTCTGGTAAAAATACAGAGAAGAATAAAATACTACAATTAGCCCTAAGGAGTTTAGAGTGTGGTCGAGAACTGATGGACATTATCATTACTGAAATCTGGGGATACTTCAATACTATAATTGTTTTGAGCCCTAGAAAATGTTAAAATACATTTTCAGTTAGTGTTGTTTCTTAAATGCTACTGAGTAACTTTAACCTAAGTATGAATATACCTAGAAGTCACTAAGCACAACTACATAACATGAATTCAAGATACATAGAATTTACAAATCTGTTGATGGTTGATGGTTAATTACTGACAATTTTATTTGTATATTTAGTCAATCTTAATGACCTCCATAAATTAACCAGTGTATTACCATATTGTTCATTAGTCCTGTTTCTCTCTGCATAGTTCTAAATAAGTCCCAAGGTCTAACACCAGCTATAAGTAAAGACTTTGTAAATTTTTTTTAATGACAATCCACAATTAATACATAATCGTTCTATAATGTCTTTGTTACAAGTAAATGCTTACTGTAAGCAGATTTCTCCACAGACTTACCCTTTCCTGGTACCGTCTTTCAAAGAAAGCCATATCGTCCTCTTCGGGTCTCCTCAAGGAAGAAACTTGACTACTTGTACCTACTAATAAGAAAAAAAAAGCCAATTCTAATTATAAATTCTCCTAAAATAAGAAACAAAAGAAAACTTTCCTCCTACCTGGTGATTATTTTTTTATTTTTCAAACTATAAATGGTCTAAATGGAGAACTGTTGCTACTACAAATTCTTTCTTAGAAGGCAGAGCATAAGACAAAAATAATTTTCATTGGCAAACATTCTGCAAATATTCAAACTGGCTCATATTAAATAACAATATAACTATTTCATATAACAGCACACTTAGCTTCATTTCATTATATTTTACACTTTATAGCTAACCTAGAAATTCATGCACCACTGTAACATAATACACAGAAGCAGTTATAGAAGTGCTATGGTCTGAATGCTTTTCCCCACAAAATATTCTTGAAATCCTAATGCCCAATGGGATGGTCTTAGAAGGTGGGGCCGTTGGGAGGTACTGAGGTCATGAAGATGAGCCCTGAAACGGGATTAGTGTTCTTACAAAAGAGACCCCACAGAGCTCCCTCAGCCCTCCCCCCACATGAGGACACAACAAGATGATACTGGCTATAATCAGAATGAGGGCTTTCACCAGGACTCAACCATGCTGGTGCCTTGTTCTTGGGTTTCTGCCCCCCACCCCAGAACTGCAAGCAATGTAAGTGTCTGTTGTTTACAACCCCCTCAGCCAGGTGTTTTGTTATCACCACCTGGACGGACTAAGACAGTGTGTGTAGGTAACCATCATGATGAGTCTATCTGCTTTGAAATGTTTCAAAACTAAAATGATTTTAGCCATTTCCCACAGTATTCACCTTTTAAAACCAATCCAACACTAGTTTATGTGCTGAAAGAGCTTTTAAATTGCCTCAGAAGCCTGGTTGCATGGAAAAGTTCACCTCCATTTCAGGTGAATATCTTGGGTATTGGGTGGGTCCCTTCATATCCAAAAAAAGAGTTATCAACCTGAACACCTGTTCTTGCTGCTGTTATTGTATTTTTACACCCATTCTTGTTTTTAAAACACATGAATTTACCCTCAACCAGCAATACAAAAATCATGTAACTCCAGATAATCACCAGAGTATAATCACACTTGTCAACTAACAAAAGCCTTGTTGAGAAAAATAAGAAAACGAACTTAGAACATGAGCTATCTATTCATTCGTCTGAAAACTCTGGGTCGGCCCAGGCTGGATAGCTCGGTTGTTTGGAGCATTGTTCCGAAGTGCTGAGGTTGCCAGTTTGATTCCTGGTCTGGGCACATACAGGAACAGATCAATGTTCCTGTCTCTCTTCCTTCTCCTCTCAATAAAACCAATAAATAAATCTTTAAAAAAAAAAAAAAAAAACCTCTGGGTCGTTCCCTGAATAATGTGGGATCGTATGGGCAAAAACTCTTGCAGAATCACCTTCACTGAGTTGCAATTTAATAATAAAATGCATTTATCTGGTAAGCTGGTATTATCTGGTAAGCTGGTATATTACCACTTTTACCAAAGATGACTATTAGAAATGACCTGAATTTGCTGGAAAAAAAAATTTCTAAAAACCGCGGACCACTGTATCATTGAGGGTCACAATATAGACATCTTTAAACCCCAGCATTGGTGTAACTTTTCTTAGCATGGAGGAATTCATGTCTTCTCCTTTCTAAGAAGAAAAAGTATTAAACTGATCACACCTTCCTTTGTGCCTTGGTTGCCACTACACTCGGTCAAAACGAAACGTTGGCCTTGGCCGGGTAGCTCAGTTGGTTGGAGCATCATCCCAATACAACAAGGTTGTGGGCTCATCCCCGGTCAGGGCACATACAAGAATCAACCAATGACTGCATAAATAAGTGGAACAACAACAAATTGATGTTTCTCTCCCTTTCACACACTTTCTTTCTTCTCCTCTTTCTCTAAAATCAGTAAATTTTAAAATAAAAACCGAAACAACACAGCAATTACAACAACCTTGAACATGGACACAACTGCGTCCTCGTTCTTGGTTGTGATATTCTATCTCTATTTTATCATACTTCATTGTGTGTTGTTGTGTAAGCGGCAGCCTTAAAATCCCTTATGGAGAAAGTCATGGTACATAACAAGGTTGTATGAAAATACAAAGAAATCAAAGAAAATTCTCATTTTAAAATATTTTTAAATATTAAATACCTAATCATACAAATTCCTTCCTCAATGTTTATAGTCTTACTTTCAATAAAGTAAATGGAATACTAGTGCTTAAACTGAATTCTATTCATTTTTAATGTATAATTAGAAATGATAAAACCTTGCCCACCTACAATTACCACTGGATACATCCTGTTTGGGAGAACCGCAGGGATCAAGGCAGTTAGTCCACTAGAGGGCTCTCTTGTTCAGACATCAAAGCGGTAACGTGCCAGAACAAGGTTTTTCTTTGTTTTTGTTTTTAATTTTTATTTATTCATTTTAGAGAGGAGACAGAGAGAGAGAGAGAGAGAGAGAGAGAGAAAGGGGGGAGGAGCTAGAAGCATCAACTCCCATATGTGCCTTGACCATACCAGTGCAGGGTTTTGAACTGGCGACCTCAGTGTTCCCAGGTTGACGCTTTATCTACTGCGCCACCACAGGTCAGGCCAGAACAAGGTTTTAAAACTTCAAAATACTTTATCTTCAGAATCCTCATAATTCTCAGATTTAACCATTTTTCCCAATAAAAAAAATAAAGCTCCTTCCCTTTTCTCACTGCCCGGCCAATATAAAATAAAATGATAATCAAATTGTGGTAATACTGAAGAAAAGGAGAGCTATCAATGAATCGATCTATATTCTTATTTTCTACACCCAAACGTATTTCTCAGTTTATTATCATTACCATCAGTTAGCGTTTCTGGAGAAGAACTGGACGTTGCCTGAAATGCTTTTAGAAACGGGTGGTCCATGGCCATACCTGGAGCATCTAAAACTTCAGGTGAAGGTGTACCTGATAACAAAACACACGAAGAAAGGAAATTAAATCTCTATTAGTTAGGATACAAAGAAGTTATTTCAAATGTGAAATAAATTATAACTTCATCAGAATCATTAGATAAACTCTTTCTGTAAAAAAGAAAATTTTTATTTAGAGTTTTCAGCCATATAAAGTAGGGGCAAATAGGTAAAAGTATTTTTGTATTTGTCAGAGATCTTTTTCACAGGAAAAAAATATGCACAAATGTAACTATATGTCAGCAAAGAGTACACCATGTTAACATAGTTATACAGCACTAGCACAAGCAAGACATTTGATAAAGAAACTCTAGCTTACCAGGGCAGAATAAGTATATGTTTATTCCTCACTGGGAATAAACTAAAAACAAAGTATGAAGAATAAAGAAACCTCCTTCAATTACATGAAGAAACATCCACAACTCCAAACCACAAATTACAAAGACCAATCGCTAAATAATTGACTTTTGAACCAAAAGGAAGGAGGCGCGGAGAAATCTGTAAGTGCTCTGTCTTCTTCACAAACCACCATCGCCTCCACACCCCTATCTCCATTCGTCGGGTAGAGGGGAAGAAAAGAAACATTCAGTCCGATTTGGTTTTACAAGTCAATCCTTCCTTATAATGCAAACAGCGTGGGGCAATTGCTCAGTCCAGATTCCCGCCCCTCCTTCCCCAGCTCCTCTCTCATTGGCTTATGGGACTATAGGAGGAGGGTGCTCAGATCCAGCCCGTCCTTGTGCTGTCCTCTGGGTGCTGCGTGCATTACAGATCTCAAATGCTCAAGACTAGCCTAAGGGGTAATTTAGTCTCAGCTTGCTAGGGCCTGGGCCTCACGCTTTTCTCACTGGAAGTACAGACCCTTGATGGATGTCACTTCCTCTACTGAATCCCCCAGAGCTCAGGGAACTCGCCTGTGGCTCTGCTCTGAGGTCACCCTTGTGCCTTTCTTGGACAGATACCATCCATGGCAGGCCCAGGGAATTCTGGGCTTCTGCAACATAAGCCAAATTCTAGGAAAGGATGCTTTCTGTTCAGGACTGTACATGACCAAAACGGGGAAGGTTTTCTTTCCTTATATTATAAAGAGGCTTAAGTAATAAACTGCCAGAAGTCAGAAAAAGGCAAAGATGTCAGCTACTGCTGCTATTACTTAGCATTATTCTGAAAGAACCCGCCATTCTGGATAGTCCAGTGTAAGAAGAGTCATAAGTATTAGAAAAAAAGAAGCAAAAATATCATTATTTGCAAAATCAACTAAACATTTATTTAAAACTCTAATAGTAAGTATAGTAATAATGACTAGTAACAAAAGCAGCATAAAACATTTCCTTTTTTTAATAAACAATAACCAACCAGAGAATAAAGGAAATAAAGGGCCCATAGGTGATAGCTATAAAAAGAAGAGGAAATACCTATTAACAAAATTAAGAACTGTGCAGGACTTTTATAAAAATAACTTCAGAATTCTACTTAGCTACACAGAAGACAAATAAATGAAGAGACTCAATATTTTAAAATATCAGTTCTTCCTACATTATTCAATGTGATATCAACTAAAATAATAGAATGTTTTTTAATAATACAATGTTTTCAAAAATTATGCCAAAGTTCTAAAATAAGAGGTAAGAGGAGGTCGAGTAAATTCTGAAATAGTACAATCAAGTCATAACCATGAATGTATTATAAAGCTCTAATAATAAAAACAATATGACAGTTGCACAGAAATAAACAACGAAAAGGCAGACTAAGGTGCTCAGAACATCGTGGCCTAACCCAACCCTACCACTTACTAACTGAATAACGCAGAACAAGATGTTTTATTTCTATGTGTTGTTTCCTCATCTGTAAAATAGGATTAATAATAGCGCCTAATCAGAGTTGTAAGGATTTAATGAGGTAACAGATGTACAGAGGTTAGAGCAACTCCTGGTCATCAATATCACTGTCATTCCTTATTTTTTGCCACTGTCAAGTGGGTTTTTTTTCAAGTGGGTTTTTTTTTTCAAGGAGGTTTTTGTAACTGTTATATGTGCCTAATAGAATCATGCACTTACAAATAGAGTAAAAAAAAAAAATTTATTTATGGAATTTAACATGCTATTTGTAAAATTACTTAGAAGAGCAGCACAATAATATATCAAGGCAATCTTGGAAAAAAACACAAACTGGAGACATTAACCCTACCAAATATCAAAACATACTATGAAGAATAACAATTAAAAATAGGTGCTGCCTGACCAGGCAGTGGCACAGTGAATAGAGCGTCGAACTGGGATGCAGAAGACCCAGGTTCGAGACCCCGACCTCGCCAGCTTGAGCGCGGGCCCATCTGGCTTGAGCAAAAGCTCGCCAGCTTGGACCCAAGGTCGCTGGCTCCAGCAAGGGGTGGCTCAGTCTGCTGAAGGCCCACGGTCAAGGCACATGTGAGAAAGCAATCAATAAACAACTATGGTGTCGCGAAGGCAACGAAAAACTAATGATTGATGCTTCTCACCTCTCTCCATTCCTGTCCGTCTGTCCCTATCTATCCCTCTCTCTGTCCCTGTAAAAAAAAATAATAAATAATTGAAATGATAACATGTTCACACACAAGAATGGCTAAAATTGCCTGACCAGGCGGTGGCGCAGTGGATAGAGAGTTGGACTGGGATGCAGAAGACCCAGGTTCGAGACCCCGACCTCGCCAGCTTGAGCGCGGGCCCATCTGACTTGGGCAAAAGCTCGTCAGCTTGGACCCAAGGTCGCTGGCTCCAGCAAGGGGTTGCTCAGTCTGCTGAAGGCACGCAGTCAAGGCACATGTGAGAAAGCAATCAATAAACAACTATGGTGTCGCGAAGGCAACGAAAAACTAATGATTGATGCTTCTCACCTCTTTCCATTCCTGTCTGTCTGTCCCTATCTATCCCTCTCTCTGACTCTCTCCCTGTCCCTGTAAAAAAAAAAAAAATTAAGTCCATGAATGTGGGGTCATAATCCAATTTGACTGAAAATTTGGGTTTATGAGAAAAAAAAAGAATGGCTAAAATTAAGTTTAATGTTATCGATGATCAGCATAAATGTGAGGAAATGGACCACCTAAAACATTACTAGAGAAAGAGAAAACAAGTAAAGCATTTCTGAAAGGCAATCTGAAGAATGTATTAAAATTTCACATGTCCACACACTTTGAACCAAAAATTCTCTTTCTCTAAGTCTACCTTACAGTCAAATTAATGTAGCATACCAGGAAGCAAGTTCAAGGGTGCTTTTGGCAGGATTCTTTATAAAGGCAAAGAAAAAGAAAAACTAAGAAAAGGAAATGATTTAGATAAACTGATAGATCTATAGTGTGGAATACTATGCAGCAGTTAAAAAAGAATTAAGTAGACTTGTGCGTCCTGACATAATAGGAAGTTTAAAATAATAAAGTGTTAATTTTTTTCTAAGTTAAGAGTAAACCAGAAAATTCATGCTAAAAAGAAAAGTTCATATCAGTTGATGACAGCAAATTACCTTCTGGTCAAGAATCTAGAGCAAAGACAGGTGTTCAGAGAGGCGTTGTACTTCATTTCTATTATTTGAATCTTTTAGGATAAGAAAATATGCATTTATGTTTATGTAATTTTTGAAATGAAAAAAATGAAAAGTAACACATGCTTGTAAATAAAATTCACACACAAAGTTCTTTAAGTAAAAAAAATCATATTCTTGACCTGGCTGGTTGGCTCAGCAGTAGAGCATCAGCCCAGCGTGTGGAAGTCCAGGGTTCGATTCCCAGCCAGGGCACACAGGAGAAGCACCCATCTGCTTCTCCATCCTTCCCCATCTCCTTTCTCTCTCTCTGTTACCCTCCTGCAGCCAGGGCTCCATTGGAGCAAAGTTGGCCCTGGTGCTGAGGATGGCTCCATGGCCCTTGCCTCAGGCACTAGCATGGCTCCAATTGCAGCGGAGCAATGCCCCAGAGGGACCAAGCATCGCGCCCTGGTGGGCATGCTGGGGGATCCCACTCGGGTGCATGCGGGAGTCTGTCTGCCTCACCCCTCTTCTCACTTCGGGTAGAAAAAAAAAGAAATCGTATTCTTCTCCCCAATACCATTCAATTCAGAAAAATCCAGTTACCTTCAATGGTTTGAGATACATCCAATTAAACTTTTCCTTATATTGCTCTAAACTTTTATGTATGCAAGCAGGTATATCTGTGTACATACACATACATGCATAAGAGCATGAATTTTATAAATATGATTACATGTATACACATGCATATGCATATTCACATATGGACATAAGCCTATGTTTCCAAAATGGGATGGTTATAATGGCAAAAATTGCATACAGCAAGATAATAGGTAAACTGTATCATATCAAATAAAGGAAATATTTAGCTATTATGGGTTGGGATTTGGGTAAGTATTGGGGAAGGAAGCAATCTTTTTTCTTGTGATTTTTTTAAATTGATTTTTAGAGAGAGAGGAAGGGAGAGAAAGAGAGACAGAAATATCAATCTCTTCCTGTATTTGCCCTGACCAGGGATCGAATCAGCAACCTTTACATATCAGGATCATGCTCTAACCAACCAAGCTATATGGCCAGGGCTCTCTTGTGATTTCTAAATTTTCTGTAATGACCATAGCGGCAATTAAACCTTTTCAAAAAAGTAAAAATAAAATGAGAGAATGTTTTCTGGGGAAAAACAACATAAAGGCTATAAAGTACTAAACAAACATAGGCTTCACTAGTTGTTAACACACTTAAAAACAATATGACAAGCTCCCATTTCTGTGTCATTACTTACCAATTCCACTGTCATCTAACCGCATGTAGCCTTCTGCCAGTGAGCTAAAGCCAGTTAATCCTCCCATTGCCGCGTAAGGAACATCCCGTCCCACTGGTCTTCCTTGAGCCAGTCTTTCTTGCTTAGTCTCCACCACTGTGTCATGGGTGTATGCAGGCTGACCACAAGCACAAGTGAAGCAACTATGGAATCCTGAACACTTGGAACCTGAATCAGGTGTAAAGGGAGTTAAGTGTTTTGAAATATAGGTACTGAGCTGTCTTCCCTAAAAACGCTCAGCTTGGCCAAAATCACTTGAATCTGGCTAGATTCCTCATGCGCCATTCTCTAAACCCTGTAACTGTTACCTCCAGACCTTGAACTCCCTCCCAGCCACTGCTCTTACTTCTAAAAGATTCTATAGCAGTAATGGATTCTATAGCAGCAAGGAAAAAATATATTGGAGAAATCAACAAGGACTGAAAGAAATTGGGCCAAACACTGGAAAGCCAGGAAATGCAGGCTCTCCTCAAATACTGAGTTAAAAGCAGGTGTGGTGGAGACAGCCAATGCCCAGAACCAGTAGAAGAGATCATGTGGAAACCTCTCTATGGATCAATTTCTCATAAAAGCCATCCAGAAAGACCAGCCCACAGACAAAGAAAGCATGGAACAAAATATTGTTTAACAATAAAAAGGAAAGAAGAAGTACTGATACACGCTACAACATGATGAATGAGTAATTAGTAATTGTGCTAAAGAAGACAGTCACAACAGACCACATATTCTATGAGTCCATTTATTTGAAATGTCTAGAATAAGCAAATCCATAGAGACAGAAAGTGAATTATTGGTTGTGCAGGGTTGAAAGGGGGACAGAGGGAATAAGAAATAACAGCTGTTGGCTATGAAGTTTCTATCTGGGGTGGCAAGTATGTTCTAATGTTTATTGTGCTGATGGCTGCACAACTCTGTGAGTACATTAAAAAATCAATAAATTCAATATCTTAAAACAGATGAAGTGTATGATATGTGAATTATATGTTTAAAAACTAGTTACATGTATATATAAAAGCCATATTGAAGTGAAGGCCAGAATACACCATTAACAAAATCTTTACACGAGCCCACTTGCAACAAATATGTGTGGGAACCAAGTCACATAATAAGTTTTATTCAACTATTTGCACACTTAGCCAATGAAACCCATTTATTCCTAGCACTGTCATTAAAAAGGCTTTATAATACATTTAATCATAAGATTTCAGCTCAAACTACTACAGAAACAACTGAAATAACTAACTTCTGAAGAAAAATATTGGATTATTTCAAAGGGTTTTTAAAAGAACGATAAAGTGAAAGGGCATATGAGACGGGCTTGGATACGGGTATAGATACTGAGTTAAAGGTGCTATCCCGTATCACCTTATATTTTGCTTTTCCCATCAGCCTATGTTTTAAGACAGCAATTTTCAACCAGCATGCCACAAGAATTTTTAAAACATGAAATACCTGACTACTTAGTCAGGGGTACTGATCTCTTTTCCCTTAGATGATCAAATTTAAAATTGACAATAGCCAACACAACAATAACCATCTGCTGTAAATAAATCAAAATTATACCTATTTTATTGTCAGATCAGCAAAAAAAAAAATATTTTTGTGTGTGCTGAAGAATTTTAGTAATTAGTGTTGTGTGCCATGAAGTGAAAAAGAAAATTAGTTTTAAACAATAACATAATAACCTACTAGCAAATTATAAAATTTCTGACTTATAAAATCCTTTTTAAAAACCTGTAAAAGGATTTAGTTGATAAAACTCCCACTATTCAAAACTTCGAATAAAAGCACATCTAATGATTATTTAAAATCTAGCTCTAGCTGGTTGACTCAGCTGTAGAGCATCAGCCAGTGTGTGGAAGTCCTGGGTCTGATTACTGGTCAGGGCAGACAAGAGAAGTGCCCATTTGCTTCTCCATCCATCTTCCTTTTGCTTCTCTCTCTCTCTCTCTCCCCCTCCTGCAGCCATGGCTCTAATTGTTTGAGCAAGTTGGCCCCGGGTGCTGAGGATTGCTCCATGGCCTTGCCTCAGGCGCTAAAATAGCTCAGTTACTGAGCAATGGAGCAGCAGTCCCAGATGGGCAGAGGGCCTGCTGGGTGAATCCCAGTTGAGGTGCATGCAGGAGTCTGTCTCTCTGCCTCCCTGCCTCTCGCTTAAAAAAAAATAATCTTCTTGACTGATTTGAATTACATAAGATTAGGGTTTATAAATGCAAGGCATACAAATAACTTGGAATTTTTCCAAAAAATAAAATTTAGAGTAGCTACCCATCAAATTTTTCTTAGTTGCTTCGTACTGACTCTATAGCTGAATAAAAATGGCACAAAGACACATTAAATATTCAGTAAAGAAATAAGAACATTCCGTTGGCATGTTTGTAAGAACATAACTCACAGGCATTGCACATAGAGCCAGGCGCAGCGCTGTGCTGATCCGCAAAGTGCTTGCACCTGCAGCGGATGGGCTGTGTGCCATTCAACGGGACGTACTGGTAAGCCCTGCACCGGCAGCCCGTCACTCGGCAAGGCAGACTAATAGGGCGTTGCTGCGGAATCATTTCAAAGTCAGTTTTATGTTGTTTATACCTAAAATAATAATGATAATAATAGGGAAGAAATAAAAATACATGCAGATAATGCCAGAAATTACTATTTCTAGTCTGTTAAATGCAAAGTGTTTCTTTTTAGTTTTGTTTTTGCTTCATTGTTCTTGTTAGTAAAGTGAAAATAAACTCCCCTACCTGCAGGATTTCTTACAGCTATGTTGCAGTTGCTCAGAGAAAATCTTCACTCTCAGATATTTATTTTTAGTGATCACAGCAATATACAAAGAAATATCATATAATTGCCCTAAAATAATTGCCACTACCGATTCTTTAATATAGAAGCCCAACCTAAGAGCATAAAATAAGTTCTTTATAAAATTATATTTATTTAATATATTACTTAAATATATTTTTACAGGTTTACAATTTAAAATTGAAATAAGTTCAATAAACTTATGTTAATGTAACTTATTTTAATATAATTTAATTTTTAACTTTTAACTTCAAAATAAAATATCAACATTTTTAAAAGCCAAAACTCTCTGTTAAAATACTAAGTAGCCTGACCTATGGTGGCGCAGTGGATAAAACTTCGACCTGGAAATGCTGAAGTTGCCGGTTCAAAACCCTGGGCTTGCCAGGTCAAGGCACATATGGGAGTTGATGTTTCCTGCTCCTCCCCCCTTTTCTCTCTGTCTCTCTCTTTCTCTATCCCTCTCTCTCTCTCCTCTCTAAAATGAATAAATAAAAATGAAAAAATAAAATAAAATACTAAGTAATTTTATTAAATAAACTACTCATTTCATTCTCATAAGGTAATACTCAAAAATATAATATTAAATTTATTATTCTCAATATTAATCTAGGTAATAGAAGATAAAGAGAAAGTATTTTTCACTTAGCAAAGAGAGCCAAAGCTTTTTTTATAACTATACATAATTCACAATGCTGCCAAGTGTAACTAAAGAACCAATCCCATTTAATGTTTTAAGAAACTTAAACAGATCCATCCTTTAACCCAGACGGTTCATTTTTAAAAATATATCCTAAAAATAGAGCTTTGTATATATAGTATTAGCAAGAGTACTTACAATAGCAAAAAAGAGACATATATACCCATACCTACATACCCATACACACACACACCCCATACTAGTAACAGGGACATGGTTGAGTAAATTACAAGACACCTATTTTCAAACTTTTTATCAGTGAAACCCTTTCTTCAAGTACAACCTTTTACAGAACCACAATAAATAAAACAGATGAAAGCAGAATTGGTTGAAGCAAAGGAAAGAGCCAGAATTGGAGTCTGCCCTCCCCCTAACCTGCCTGAGACTCTCTCACACCTCTGGGGAACACGCTATCAAGGAGCTCCAATATCAGGCAGGTATTAAATAGCTTGCTTGTGATTACTACACAACAATGTGGAAACACATTTCTGTGATTCTGTCATGAAAAACTGGTTCAATATTTATATGCACACATAATTAACTAAATGAATTATGTCAATAAAAAATTACATGAATATAGTAAAATGTATTTATTAACAGCAGCTGGATTTGCATGGTGAGTCTTCTTTCTACTTTTCTATATATTCCTCATCTTCTTTAATAACCACATTTCACTTTTACAATAGGGGGGGAAACTGTAAACAGAGATCTCACTGAAGTGACCAGTACTAAAGAACTTTTTCATCAAAGTTGACTTGGGTCCATTTTGAAGGTTAACTCCACACTGTACAAGTATAGATAGATAAGAGACAGGCACTAAATTTGTACAAGAATAGAAACTAAAACTAACACAAATTTATCCATTCCAAAAGAAATCAATGTAACTCATTCTCTTTTTCTCCACAGTGTTTTTAGTTGGAGTTGCTAAATAAATTTCAAGTCAATCTATCTACATTAGTCATCCTAGCAACTGCCTAACAACCTTTGGCAAATTGCAAGTCTGTAAATAGCAACTGTACAAAGAGTGTCTCATGAAAGAACCTCAGAAAGATCAGAACAGGGCGGACCTCCTTCCATGGCTGCTTTGGAACAGAGTTAGAGTTGTTACCTGAAAACCCATCGTGGGTTCAGTGATTTCTCCTTGAAGCGGTTTGTCCTTTGGAGCTTTACAATTGTGACCTGTGACAGTAGCAAAATTGCAGGTAGACCACGACAAGCACAACCAAATGCAAACCTCAGGCACAAGCAACACACACTTCAAGGACTGGCGCCTCGAGCATTTTCTTGGCTGCATGTACTTTTCTTGGAAATGGACCGTGTAGAATTAAAAGCTGGGAGCTTAGCATTTTTGTTTGTTTAAAGAAAGGTATTGACACAACACTTCTTTATCTTTTTCAAGTATAAAGCTAGATTAGAGAATTTGAGAAGAAATATTTCTTTTTTTAGATTGAGAAACTGGTCAGTGTGGGTCAACTCAAGCAGTTCTGCAGTCTGACCACCTACCTGTCCTTGCCCATCGTCCAGTGGTGAGAGAGGCAGACTGTGCTCTGAGCTAGGAGACCCCTGGCAAAGCCAAAGGAGCACCAAAGGCAAGAGAACAGACATCGAAGGTAATGACTGTAATGAGTCTTCATAGGACATAAAGAATTTTTAAATTATAGCAAAAAAAGTTTTTAGATAATTTCTAGTGCATACTATAAAGGCCTATTTTAAATGTTTCTCCATTATCACAAGTAATGTTATTTATAGAAGGAAAATATACTCTGCTTTAATTTTATCTTTTCTGATTACCAGAAAACTTAGCAATAAAATATCTTACCTGTGTGTACAAAAGCACAGTGTCTCCGGGCCCACAAGTTTACAGTCTATCCCGGTCGGTGATCGCCAGCTCACGAACAACCTATTCTGTAAACGCATAGGTAAAATTTTTCTTTTGTATTCTTCATATTCTTCAGGAGTGAAAAGTTTCCCTCCGTCATCTTCACCCACAATTCTACAACAACAACAAAAAAAAATACTTCCCTCAAGCCTTGATTATTTACTTTTCAGGTTAAGAATCCTATACTCTAAAATGGAATTATACTGGTACAGTCAAAGGAAAGACGCTACAGCTCTGAGTTTTTTACTTTAGGTTTCTGTTAATAGCAAAACTACACACAAAGGTAAGAAAGCTTTTGCTTCCCATACAAAAGAGGATTATAAATAGGAAAGTCAATGAACTTATAACATCTGACCTGACTGATCGAGGTGCACCACTGGAGAATTACCACATATTCATCTCAATTTCCCCTTTGACTCTGAAGCAAACATGCTCATTCTCATTAAAAACGGGAGCCTATACTTCTAAAAAGTCCAACATTTTCTTACTTTAAAAATAGTAAACCCCCTCAAAAAAAAATAGTACAAAAAACATCCGTGCATAAGACAACATGACTAATGTCCATACCTGACCCTAAACCCTGGCCAGGAGTTACATGTAGGACCTATAAACACCCGTGGATCTGCATAAGCGCAAATCCACAGCTGTTGCTGAGTAATCCTATGCATCACTGTTTAATTCCAGAAGACCTCAGAATTTTATGGAAAAAGATTAGGTCACCAATTTCTTAAAATATTGAAAGCTGGCCTCCCTGGAGGAAAGGAAACCTCAATTAAAAATATTTGTTCAAAACAGAAGAAATTTCTCCTTGAATATATCCCCTTTTAAAAGTCATGAAAAGGCACTGGCCAGTTGGCTCAGTGGTAGAGCATCCACCCAGCATGTGGAAGTCCAGGGTTCCATTCCTGGTCAAGGCACACAGGAGATGTAACCATCTTGCCTTCCCCTTCTCTCTATTTCTCTATCTTCCCCTTCCACAGCCATAGCTCCACTGGTTCAAGCATTGGCCCCGAGTGCTAGGGATGGATCCCTGGAGCGTCACCAGCGCTCCTCCACCTCGGCACTAAAAATAGCTTCATTGCCAGCACAACCCCAGATAGGCAGAGCATCATCAGCCCCAGGCTGGGGTTGCCAGGTGGATCCCATCAGAGCACATGCGGGAGTCTGTCTCTCTATCTCCCCTCCTCTCACTTGGAAAAACAAAGTCATGAAAAGTGTTGTTTGCAGAATGCTACATAATTTTTTGTGCAAGCCATATCTTTTCCATACTTCTAAGCCTTTAGCTTAGGTAAATAAATAAAACCAATTCAGAAGTTATGAAACCGTCACATCCTTCTTCCTTAAATAACTGAGATACACAATAGTAAAAAAGACAAAAGACAAAATGATCTCATTTTATTCTGAGATCATTTGGGGGCCAACTCACTTATCACAGCTACCAAGAAGTATACCAACAGGTACTAAAAAAGACCTTAAGATCAATTCAGGTCTTTAAAGGAAAAAGAGATCATTTATATCTAAAGTCTAACCCAGTGCAGCTCAAACTTTATTGTACTTACACAACCATCAAAGGGACCTAGTTAGTGCCCTGCTTTTCAACCACAGATCCAAGAACCAGTCCACCAGAAATTTCATGCTGGTCTGCGAAAGAGTTAACCACCCTGATGTATGAAGACTGACCCAATAATCTTAGTCAAATTCAGTTATGCTCAGGGTAGTTTCAGCCTTAGAGGTCCCCAAAATAATTCTCCTATTTTTATTTGTTCCCAAGTGTGAAAATGTTGAAAACCAGACTGAGAGTCTGCATTTCTAACAAGCTCCCAGGTGATGCCTACACCGCTGGTCACTGGTTGCTACACTTTGAATAACAGCAAGCTCTAACTTTTAAAGAGAATTGTTCCAGGTTATTTGTGTTTGCAGAAATAATTTCCCGCCAGATCAGAGGAGACTTTAACGCGGGCACACAAGGTGTGCGCCCTGAACCTCGACTTCTGAAGGGCCCTGCAAAACCCCAACTTTACACTTTTTTCTAATGACAAGGGGCCCAATATTTTCTTCTGCGCCCCGGGGCCTCAGCCAACCTTAATCCACCTCTGCACCAGGCCCTAACATTTTTCTGGACCACAATCTACATATCTAAACATCTAAATACCTAAGTTATCAGTCAACACCAGAGCCTAGCAACTTGGTCCCAGTGAAAAGCCCTGGAGACTTGGAGGCTAATGAGCCGGCTCTGCCCTGGGTGAGGGTTGGATTCTGGGCACAGGACTCTTGGCGTTACCTGGACCCACCTCAACCCAAAATGAGGCCTGACCCATCAAGCTCCTCACTCTCACTTCTCTGGCTCAGAATTACCAGGCATTTCTAGGCGTTACCCAAAAGTATATCACGAGACAGTCAGAGGGAGTACAGTCAGGCAGAAAACCCTCCCCACCCCCCCGAACACCCCTGGGTGATTCGGGCGGCCACTTTAAACAGAGCGGCCCTCTCGTTCAAGTTTCCCAGATGGAGCTGTGATCACGTCGTGGCTTTCCGTTTATACACACACATAACCTGCATCCCCAAACTCCGCATCCTCCTGACTGTTCCTGTCCAGTAATTCCCACTCGCTCAGTTTCCCAACTGTCAAAAACCTTCCTTGGGAAACCAAAAAGAGCACGTCGTCGCGAGTGCACCAGACGAAGAGCCAAGGGGCGGCTGCGTTTCCAGTGCTGGGAGAGAACTATCTCCAGAACCACTGAAACTGCACCCGTCAGTATCCTCCCAAACCCAGCGCCTTGGGGCGGGGAGCACACTTAGAAGTTCACGACTAACCCCACTTCGACACTAGCAGGCGAATTTAATATCCGCTAACTGTTAGAGGCCCTGCGTCCTGAATGTGTAACTCTCCAATGGCCGTTTAGGAAGAACAATTGGACCTTTGCATAAATCTAGAGTGAGTAATCCTTCCTGGAAGTGGTCGGAGCGGGAGACCTCCTAGATAGCCTCAGAGACTTATTCGTACAGAACTGCGTATCATTACAATATTTAATTACAGAAAGATGAAATTCGGAATCAAAGTAAGCCTCCCCCAACAGCCTGGGAACGGATTCCAGGGCCCCTGCCCGCGCCACCAGCGCTCCTCCCGCAACCGGGTCGGGCCGGCCGGGGAGCCCTAGCCCTGCGGAGCCGCCGCCTCACCTCCGGTACTCCAGGTAGTCGTCCACGGCCGCCGCGCCACCGGGAGGCATCGTCAGCCGCTCCATGGCCCGCCGGGAAGCGAGAGGATCCAGTGCCGCGCGCTCGGACCGCAGTGCACGCAGGCGGACTTCGGAGAAGCTGGTCGGCCCCGCCCCGGCCGGCCGCGCCCCCGCCCGCCCGCCTCCGGATTGGCCCGCCCCCAGGCCGCGGTGACGGCGCAGGGCGCGCGCGCTTCCACCTGGCCACCCAGGCGGGCTGCGGAAACCCGCAGTCCCCAAGCGCCGCGAAGACGCACAATGGATGCTATTCACCGCCCTCCGCAAACCTAGCCCGTCTCTTTCCCTGTTCTGGTAAGTCTTGTAAAGTGGCATGCGACAAATGGTGTGCAGTTCCTTGAGTATAGTGGACGCACAGAACATTGCTTCTTTCTTCTTTTATTTTAATTTATTGTGTTAACATGGATTCAGGTGTCCCACTCAATATAACTCTCACCCCACTCCCTTATCCCCCATTACCCTCCCTTTGCTCCCCCCGCCCCGGCTCCTTAACTCCCTCCCCCCTTCTCTCTGAGATTTGCTGTCCTGTTATCTGTATCTCTGTGTTATGTATATATAATTTCACTAATCCCTTCACCTTCTCTGATCCTATCCCCTTATCCCCCTTCCCTCTGACAGCTGTCCCTCTGCTCCCTGTGACCCCGCCTCTGCCTCTATTCTTCAGTTCCCTTTGTTCATTAGATTCCACATATAAGTGAGATCGTTTGATATTTGTCTTTCTCCGCCTGTCTTATTACACTTAGCGTAACATTGCTTATTTCCTTGTACAGCGCTTTTCACCGGTTCTGAGAAGGTTCTTCTGGTTATGGCCTGCCTCCCCATAATCTCCAGCCGTTTTTCAAAATGGGCATTAAAAAAAGTGATGTAACCAGAACGGTGGTGGCTCGGTAGAAAAAGGGTGGACCCAGAACGCTGAGGTCCTCTGTTGAAAATCCCCCAAGGTCGCCAGCTTGAGCGGGGGATCACAGACATGACCCAAGGTCGCTGGCTTGAGCAAGGTGTCACTGGCTCAGCTGGAGCTCCCCAGTCAAGGTACATATGAGAAAGCAACTGATGAACAACTTAAGTGACATAACTACAAGTTGATGCTTCTCATCTCTCTCCCTTCCAATTTGTCTCTCTTAAAAAAAAGTTAATGGAAACATTATACGGAGTGAAATAAGTAAATCAGAAAAAAAAACTGAGAACAGCATGATTTCATACATAGGTGGGACATAAAAGTGAGACTATGAGACATGGACAAGAGAGTGGTGGTTACCGGGTGGGGGGAGGGAGGAGAGGTTGGGATAAGGAGGAGGGGAGGGGCACAGGGAAAACCAGACAGAAGGTGACAGAGGACAATTTGACTTTGGGTGATGGGTATGCAACATAATTGAACGATAAGATAACCTGGAGATGTTTTCGTTGTACATATGTACCCTGATTTATTGGTGTCACCCCATTAAAATTGATAATCAAAAAAATATTATTTCAAAAAAAAATGTTAATGGAGAGTGTCAGCAGGGGAATTCAGGTTCACACTTAATTACTGAAACATCAACAGTAGTTATTATCACTGGGTAGAAAAATTTACTATTTCTTCCCCACATTTTGCTTTTCTGTATTTATTCTCATATTCATATTCATTTCTTTCTCTCCTCTCCTTCTCTAGCTCTTTCAAAAGATAAACCCCACCATTGCCCCAACCAAAAGTTAAAAATCAAGGGATTTCAAGTACTAAAAAATGATTTCAATTGCCCTTGACAGAGAGGTCCGTTAGTTAGAACTTTGTCCTAAAGTGCAGAGATTTCTGGTTCCATCCTTGGTCAGGACACACACAGGAACAGATGGATGTCCCTTTCTCTCTCTCTCTCTCCCTTCCTCGCTCTAGAAAATTAATAAATATATTTTTAAATGATTTCAATCAACTCCTTTGTTTTTGTCACTTTCTTTATATCATGTCCCCTTTCCAGATACTTTCTATAAAAAAAAGAGAAATGTATTATATTGAAAGTTTTCAGCTATAAGTGGTTAAAAACAGAACACTATTTGCAATTAAACCTAAGGTGCAAGTCAGAGGTTCCTATGGAAGCTGTTAACACTTTAGGCTTCTGAGACATAATTAAACGAGATGAGGTAGATTCTCTAAATTCAAAATAAGGAAGAATGTGGTAACATAACATTGAAAAGGCAGACTTGAGCCTCTATAGTCTACTTAACTGAGTCAAGATCCTAAGTGTTTCTTAAAAGATAAATGAGATCCAAGTTATCATTAACTATGTGAAATATTTGAATTACTTTATAAAGTAAACTCAAAGACATTCCAAAAGAAATTAGAAAGCTTTTAGTATCTTTAGTGATGTCTTATGTGCTAATATCCCAATTAACTGAGATTAACTGAGATATAAATACTAAGGCATGACTTTCAAAATCTCAACAATAAACTTCAACTTGAAGGTATAAAACCTAGGAAACTACCTTTGATCACAATCCTCAGACTTGTTCCTTGGACTCAGTCTCTCCTATCCTGAACAAGACAACATTCCATTTTCCTGTTTTGAAAAAGTTATCTGGCCCTGGCAGGATAGTTTTGTTGGTTACCTCATCCCGATATGCAAAGGTTGTGGGTTCGATCCCCAGACAGGACACATACAGGAACAGATTGATGTTTCTTTCTCTCTCTCTCTCTCTACACCTTCCTCTCTCTAAAAATCAATAACTAAAATGTTAAAAAAGAAAAAAAAATAGTTATCTGGAGTTGATGGAACAAAAACATATTAGAAAACCCAAAATTTTCTAATATTTCTTTTAGTCATTAACCATTTGTTAAATGCAGAACCACCATTTAAAGAAAAACACAGTAACACTTTGTAAGTACAAATAATATATTTTATTTCATCCCTGAAAACAACAAAAAACAAAAAATGTCCACATCTAATAAGAAAGACTGAACAATTATTCCAAACTTCACCTGGCAATGGTATATAATTATGTTCTTCACATCAAGGTAGAGTACAGAGAAAGTATGGAAAGCTACTTTTCATGAAACAATATTTTCTCATACTTATTTTAATAAAACATTATAATTGTTGCTACTGTGTGTGGTAGCATATTATAGTAAAGAACAATATAATATCCAAAACTAAATTCGATAGTCTAAATCTAGAAGCTAGCAGCACTTCAGCAGTTTATTATAAAGAATAAATACTATGAAATATAGGGCACCATCTAGCAATTAAATTTGCTGCAAGGGAAATTTAAATAAAGGTGTCTTTTGCTCTATACTAGAATTACCTAAGATTAGGATCTCTTGTGCTATATACATTAACTGTTTTCCTGAAAAGATAATCAATCTTCATAATTTAAATTATCTTAAATGTTCTTAATTATTTTTAAGTGGTTATTACATAAAACAAACATTTAATGTATCTATTATACAAATCCAAAACTTCATAAAGCAGGATACTCTTCTATAACATTAACATTTTCTAAACAGTGTAATGTGGCACCAATACCTTTATACAACTATACATCTGGCTAAAGTCCCTAGGAGCCCCAGTCTCACAAGTATCTGTCTCCCTTCCCATGCCAACATAAAGGTAAAAATTACCAAAATATGAAAATAATGTGCTTTCCTCATAGCACAGACACTCAGAGGGTTAAACTTTTCAATTAGCATTCATGTATGTGAAAGATCATGCTTATTTTAAATCTCATCATAAAAATATCTTTTATTCTTCAGAATACAGGTAAGAAAATGTTACATATGAGATTAGAGATTACTATTTTAATGTTATTTAATTGTCCCAATGTTAAGAAGAGATTACAGACAGTGGTTACTACCCATTTCAAGATTTTATACTCATACAAATGTTATTTTTAAAAATACACAATAATTAACCTCCAGTTATCCTGAAGGATAGTGCAAATGAAGACATTCTTTGGGTCATAATTTCAAAATATCACTTTCAACATGATACTTCCTTTCTCTGCTCATAGTTTGAATAACCAATACAGCACCGGAAGTAAGCACACTTTCTAACAGTATTAGTCTAACAGTTACATCTATTGAGAACAAAGGACAAAATGATTCAATAACAATATTCTTCACTTGTCTGAAAAACATGTTATATATTTCAATAAATACTGTATAGAAATGAAACTAAGTCTTTCAGTGTTTTTATTTCAGCTTGATCTCAAACACAAAAGGCTTATACAAAGACCACCCACCTGCATACCACATCAACCATGTTACCAAATTCCCTTGAAGGAGAAAGTACAGCTCTGAGGAGACCTGCCTGAAAGCAAACTAATAATTTTTAAAATTTACATACAGAATTAGAGTTTCATGAATCCAGCATATTCCTTAAAAATGCAGTGAGCTTTAATTATAAAGTATTACTCTATCCTAGCCAGCGATTTAAAAGCTTTTCTGCCCGAGGACATAATCCGTGGTGGATGTAGGAGCGCAAGGTGATCGTCCACTGCTATCTAAGGCTGCCTGACGCATTAATCCTTCTGTGTGTGGAAACTGGCACCGGGCTCCCACTGGTACCATTGGCAGTGTTGGCTGCTGAGCCGTTCACAACAATGTAGTCCACTCTGTTCTCTAGTTTTACCAGCCGTTGTAGAATGTCGTCCAACAGGACAGCAATGGTTCTTTTTAGATCCGCTAAAGGAAAAAAATCAAAATAAACCATATTAACATTGACAAAGCACTTAATATTTGTATTTTCACAGTTTGAGGAAACAAGTGAACAATTACTGAGTCATCTGAAAGAAAATATGAGAGCTAGAGAAGGCACTCACACCACAAATAGAAAAGGCCTAATTATTTTAATCAACAGCTTCTTAAAGAACTTCAGGGTTGTAAATATGGGGAAAACTCTCCCTTCTCTAGTGCAATAAAACAGACTTAAAGTCTGGTTTGAAAGTTAGTCCCTTGTAAGGAAACTATTTACCTGAATTTCTTAAAGCAATTTGTAAAGATGACTGAGGAGTAAGCAGGCAAGGTGAAAGCTGGCTGAGCGAAGTAAGAAATTCAATGGAATGCAGAAACAGGAAACCTGGAACCTCCAATCTGAGGCGTGGGGGGTGCTAGGATCCAGGGCCCATGCTGGGAGCCTGATTAATACAGCAGAGATACCAGCAAGAGCTCTGACTTCAATTTTTTCCAGAAAGGATGGGGAAGACTGTATCTTCTAACCTCCCTATCTAGGAGGTTCAAGGGTTTCAGTAGAACTACCTGGTGGCAAGAGTGTAATGATGATGCTTTTGTTCCTTAGAATTCTCTTCTCTCAGGTTTCCTAAAGGTGCCTAGCATACATTAGGTACTTGCTCAGTTACAGCTAACATGGTTATGTTTTGCTGGTTCTGGATGAAAAAAAAAAGCAACTCATAGCTCAGTTGGTTAGAGCACTGCCTGAGGCACAGAGGTTGCCAGTTCGATTCCGGTCAGGGCACATACAGGAATAGATCAATGTTCCTGTCTCTCTCTCCCTCTCTCTCTCTCTAAACTCAATAAAAATAAAAAAGCAGCTCAAGCCCTAATCTGTAATCTGCAGAAAAATTATCTAACAACAACTGATAAATCTGCTGATGGTTCTCTTATAAAGATACCAGAAAAAGCACTAGCAAAAGAAAAAACAGCCTGACCAGGCGGTGGCGCAGTGGACTGAGTGTCGCACTGGGATGCGGAGGACCCAGGTTCGAAACACTGAGGTCACTGGCTTGAGCACAGGCTCATCTGGCTTGAGTACAGATTCACCAGCTTGAGCACAGGTTTCGGGTCGCTGGCTTGAGTGCAGGATCATAGACATGACCCCATGGTCTCTGGCTTGAGCCCAAAGGTCACTGGCTTGAAGCCCAAGGCTGCTGGCTTGAGCTGAAGGTCGCTGGCTTCAGCAAGGGGTCACTCACTCTGCTGTAGTCTCCCCCCTCTCCTCCCCATCAAGGCACATATGGGAAAAAAATAAATGAACTAAGATGCCGCAACGAGAATTGATGCTTCTCACCTCTCTCCCTTCCTGTCTGTCCCTATCTGTCCCTCTCTCTGACTCTGTCTCTATCAAAAAAGAAAAAAACAACACAAACTGGACTTCATCCAAATTTAAAACTTTTGGGGCCATGGCCGGCTGGCTCAATGGTAGAGCATCAGCCTGGCGTATGGATGTCCAGGGTTCAATTCCCAGTCAGGGTTCATAGGAGAAGCAACCATCTACTTCTCCACCCCTCCACCTCCCCTTCACTTTCTTTCTTCCCCTCCTGCAGCCATGGCTCGATTAGAACGAGTTGGCCTTAGGTGCTGAGGATGGCTCCATGGCTTCCGCCTGAGGCGCTTCCAACAGCTAGGTTGCTGAACAACGCAGCAATGCCCCTGATGGGCAGAGCTTGCTGAGTAAATCCCAGTTGGGGTGCATTCAGGACTTTGTCTCTGCCTCCCCTCCTCTCACTGAATTAAAAAAAAAAAAAAGTTTAACTATCAGAGCAAAAGAACACTGTTAGGTAAAAGTGGTTTCTAAAACCTCATAAACTCTCTAATTAAATGTACGCTGTCTACTCTTCTACATTTTTAATATAGAAGAGCACCCACTGGTGCTCAATAAATTATGTTATTCAACAAATATTTTATTACTTCCCTACTTAAGATTGTAAGGCGCAATGTTAAGATCTCATAAATGGATCAATGTATGTTCCCATCAAACTTTAAATACAAATTAAGTGCCTAGAAACATAAAATAAGCCTAATTTTTTAAGTGAGAAAAAGAAAGCAACATAATGGATTTGACTAAATGATATAAATCATGAAGAAGGTAAATGGTTTAAATGGCCACATTGAAACTACTTCCAATAGGACTTCTGAGATTCATTTTCCTTTAGTATACTTAGAATGTAAGAACTACTCATTTTATAGGTTTGGTTTAGGGTTTTAAGTTGGTAAGTAATTTGGAGATAATTACAGATTGACATATAATTATAAGAATATGTACATAAATTCCTGTACCCTTTGCCCACTCTTCCCCAATACTAACATCTTGCAAAACCACATACAACAACGCATCAGAACACTGACATTGATAGACAAATTGCAGAATATTTCTATCACCACAAGGCTCCCTATGTTGTCCTTTTATAGTAAAACCCTCTTCCCTCTAATTAGCTTGTTAATATGGACTACACTGATTGATTTTTGATAACTGAACCAGCCTTGCATTCCTAGAATAAATGCCATTTGGTCATGATGTTTAATTCTTTTTCACGTGTTGCTGAATTCTGTTGGCTAATATTTCCTACGGATTTTCACATCTATATTCAAGAGGAATATTGGTCTGTAGTTTTTCTTATACTGCCTTTGTCTGGTTTGGGTATAAATATAATTCTAGCGTCAAAAAAATGACCTGGGAAGTGTTCCCTCTTCTGCTATTTTCTGGGGGGGAAAACTGCAGAATATTCTTATTTAAACTTATGATAGAATTTTTCAGTAAAACCAACTGGTCCTTGGAGATTTCTTTTTGGGGGAGTTCTTAAACTATAAATTCAACTTTCCTAACGGTTATAGGACTAGTCAAATTATCTATTTCATATTGGGTGAGTATTAGTAGTTTGTGGTTCTCAATGAACTGATCCATTTCATCTAAAATATTAAATTCATGTGTGTAGAGCTATTCATAGTCCCTCGTTACCTTTGTGTCTGCAGGGTCTGTAGTGATGCTATTTTTTCATTCCTGATATTGGCAGTTGATCTTTTCTTTTCCAGTCTTGCTAAAACTTTGTCAATTTTTTTGACCCTTTCAAAGGATGAAATCTTTTGTTTCACTGACTTTCTCTACTGTTTTTCTTTCCATTTAAATTTCTGTTGTCTTGATCATTTCTTTTCTTCTACTTGCTCTGGCTTTGTTCTGCTTTTTCTAGGTTGAGAAGGGAGCTTAGAGAATGAATTTGAGACTTCTCTTTCCTAACTTAAGCACTTATGAGTGCTCTAAATTTCCCTCTCTGAGCTGCTTTAGCTATGTCCCACTTTTTTTGTTTGTTTGTTTGTTTTACAGGGACAGAGAGAAAGAGTCAGAGAGAGTGATAGATAGGGACAGACAGACAGGAACGGGGAGAGATGAGAAGCATCAATCATCAGTTTTTTGTTGCGACACCTTAGTTGTTCATTGATTGCTTTCTCACATGTGCCTTCACCGCGGGCCTTCAGCAGACCGAGCCACCCCTTGCTGGAGCCAGCGACCTTGGGTCCAAGCTGACGAGCTTTTGCTCAAGCCATATGGGCCCGTGCTCAAGCTGGCGCCCTCGGGGTCTCGAACTTGGGTCTTCTGCATCCCAGTCCGACACTCTATCCATTGCACCACCACCTGGTCAGGCTGTCCCACGGTTTTTATGTTGTGTTTTCATTTTCATTCAGTTCTATGTATTTAAATTTCCCTTGAGACTTCCTCTATGACCCACAGATTATTTAGAAGTGTGTTTAGTTTCCAATTATTTGGAGATTTTATTATCTGTTATTGATTTCTAATTTAAGTTCACACTATCATTTCAATTCTTTTAATTTTGTTGATGTCTGTTTTATGGGCCATGATATAATTCATATTGGCGAATATTAGACTGTGTTCTTCAGATCTTCTATATCCTTGCAGATTTTCTAACAGCTCCTGAGAAGGAGGGTGTTTAACTTCTCACTGTAATTGCAGATCTATTTCTCCTTTTATTTTCATCAGTTTGGAGATTTTTTTTAAAGAGAGAAAGACAGGAAGGGAGAGGGGTAGGAGAGAGATGAGACGCATCAACTTGTAGTTGGTTCATTTTAGTGTTTTTTTTTTAATTGATTGCTTCTCATATGTGCCTTGACGGTGGGGAGGGGGGCATGGCTCCAGTTGGGACAGTGACCGCTTGCTCAAGTCAGCAACTTTGGGCTCAAGACAGAGACCTTTGAGCTTCATGCCAGGGACCTTGGGGATCATATTGGCTGACCAGCAGTCAAGACAACAACCTTAGGGTTTCGAACCAGAGCCCTCAGCATCCTCGTCAAAGCTCAATCCAGTGCACCACCACTGGTCAGGCACACATTTAGGATTGTCATTCCTTCTGGGTGGGTTCACCCTTTTATAATCAGATAACGTCCTTCTCTGACTTTGGTTGTTTTCTTTGCTCTAAAGTCTATTTTATCTGATATTAATAGGGCCACTCCTCACCCTGTTTGCACGATACATCTTTTTCCATCCTTTTACTTTCAACCAGCCAACCTCAGTAAATTTGAAGTGAGTTTCTTACAGATAGCACATGAGAGTCAGATTTTTAATCCAGTAGGCAAATGATCTTTAGAACATTTATACTTAAATTGTGATATATTAGGACTTAAGTCTTCTATCTCATTTTTGTTGTTCTGTTTTTCATTTCCCTATTTTCTTTTTCCTGCCTTCCTGTGGATTATCTGAATATTTTTTATAATTTTCTTGATTCATCTGTTTCTGAATGTATCTCTTTGCATAGTTTTAGTGGTTGCTCTACATATTACAACATAGATAACATCATAGTCATTTTACCATTTTTAGTGGAATATATAAGCTTTACTTCTCTTTACCACCTATGATGGTTCATTTTGTGTCAAGTTGGCTAAGCTAAGTTATGTGTCAACTCAACTAGGCTAACGTGTCCGGACAAATCCACCTCCACCAGTCTAGACGTTGCCATGAAGGTAGTTTTTAGGTGTAATGAGCATTTAAACCAATAGACCTCGGGTACAGATTATCTACATCATGCAGGTGGACCTCATCAAAAAGACAAGTTCCTGAAATAGAAAGGAATTCTGCCTCCAGCATGACTACCTTCAAACTCAGGACTACATCATAAGCTTTGGCCAGAATTTCTAACATCTATCACTGGTTGTCTTTTTCATTCAGTTAGAAATAATCCCAGTTCTTTGTATGACAAGTGATTTATATTTCAAACCTGTACATTTACACATTATGAGATTCTGGATCTAACTTAAACCTCCCATTTTAAGTGGTTTTGCCTGATACCTCTGTGGCCAGGCAGACGGTGGCATCTTATTGCCAGGTGGAGTCAGAAGTCTAGGTTCTTCACTTAGCCTCATTGTCACCTGCGGGTGATGAGTTCCTCTTTACTCTTAGATGGAGATAGAAGTTCCAGGTCCCCATGCATTCTTCACTGACATTGTGGTAGGATGGTCCCCTTACCATTGAGCAACAATAGAAGTCCCTAACTCTCCTCGAGGACTCCTCTGACATCACCCAAAAGGGGGACAGACATCTTCTTATTTGCCACGTGGAAGTCAAAATCCATGTGATGTCCACTGGTTACATGTGTAGGGGGGATGCGGGGATGACTCATGATAGCCTGCAAGGGTGGCGTTTTATCATGTGGGGAGTGGTAAGCCACAGTTATTTTCTGTTTGGCTGGAAGAGAATAGTTACCGTCCAAAAGTTTAGTCTTGCTGGGCCACCACTTTCTCAGCTACAGAAAACACACCTCTGTTGGGGCCTTTTTGGTCGTGCCTGCCAGCACTTCTAGGCTGCTTACTTCTTCAGTTCCAAGTCTGGAATATATGAGGTAAAAAGAAAACCAGGGAACCACCACTGTCTTGTTCCTTGGGTCCTAGCGAGTCTGACGTTTTCTCTCCCAGAACCTATCTGCTTTATATAAATGCCCAGGGTTTTCAGTTGTATTTACACAGCAAGAATAAGAAAAGACGGATAGCTCAAGTAAAGACAATTCAATAAATATTTTTGATTGACTAGCTTTTCTATATAGCAATAAGAGGCTAAATGATTTCTATATGGCTAAAGGTTCAACTTCTCCATAACTTATAAAATTCTCATCTTATTGTAACATATACTGTCATTTCAAATAATGAAGTAAAGGATAGAATTAAAATAATAAAACTGAAATAACTGGCCACCTAATTTGGGGGAAAAAATCTGCATCTCAACTATATTATATACATAAATGTTAAAATAATAATATTTATATTATAAGAATGTGAGTTTTGGAGAAAAAATTTTAAGCATAAAACTAACCCATAAATAACTATCAACATGCTTCACAATAGACCAA
This sequence comes from Rhynchonycteris naso, assembly GCA_037038555.1. NCBI lineage: Eukaryota > Metazoa > Chordata > Mammalia > Chiroptera > Emballonuridae > Rhynchonycteris > Rhynchonycteris naso. The sequence goes on along the minus strand of CM073002.1, from coordinate 135,674,106 downwards.
GTTATTGCACAACTTAATAAAAAGCAGGAAAAACCTTTGCAACATATACAGACAGCAGTAATGTCTCTATAAACAATCAGTCAATTAAGAAATTTCCCAGCAGAAAAATCGGCAAAAGATTCCAACAATTCACTCTCATACATACAAGCAATATAAATAGCCAACAAACAAGAAAATCTTTTAACCGCTCCTTTAAACAAACAAACCCACAAAAGCAAACAATTAGGTGCCATTTAAGACTAAAGAGAATTGGTACAGTGTGGAGGAGCTGGTATTTTCACACTGGAGGGAAAGTGGTAGTGGACATGTATACTGGTAAGACCATTCTGGAGGCAACAGAGCCCTCTAAGTAATAATATGAAAAGATGTCCACTGTAATTAAGTGAAAACAAATAAGTTGCACTCTAGTATCCACAGTACATTCCCATTTATTTTTTCTTTTGACAGAGACAGAGATAGGGACAGACAGGAAGGGGTAGAGATGAGAAGCATCAATTTTTTTTTTTTTTTTTTACAGGGATAGAGAGAGTCAGAGAGAGGGATAGATAGGGACAGATAAACAGGAATGGAGAGAGGTGAGAAGCATCAATCATTAGTTTTTCGTTGCTGTTGCGACACCATAATTGTTCATTGATTGCTTTCTCACATGTGCCTTGATCGCGGGCCTTCAGCAGACCGAGCAACCCCTTGCTGGAGCCAGCGACCTTGGGTCCAAGCTGGCGAGCTTTTGCTCAAGCCAGATGGGCCCGCACTCAAGCTGGCGACCTTGGGGTCTCGAACCTGGGTCTTCCACATCCCAGTTCGATGCTCTATCCACTGCGCCACAGCCTGGTCAGGCTAGAGAAGCATCAATTCTTCATTGCAGCACCTTAGTTGTTCATTGATTGCTTTCTCATATGTGCCTTGACCGGGGGACTACAGCAGACCCAGTGACCCCTTGCTCAAGCCAGTGACCTTGGGGTTTCGAACTTGGGTCCTCTGCATCCCAGTCCAAAGCTCTATCCACTGTGCCACTGCCTGGTCAGGCATACAATCCCATTTTTGTTCAAAATAAAACAATGTGATGTACCATGTGTCAGCAAACTATAGCTGTCTGTCTGTCTTTGTAAATAAAGTTTTATTGTAACACAACCACAACCATGCTTATTTAATGCAAGGGAGACCATATAACCCACAAACCTGAAAACAGTTACTACTTAGCATTTTAAGAAAATGTATGCCACCCCTCATATATGCCAAATTAACTGACATTCATTCTCTCTGCTGTACTTTTCCTTATCTATGTTGTACATTTCTGTAATATTTGAGTGCTTATAATAAACATAATATTTTTATAATAAGAAATAAGTACTGAAAAAAAAAAGAAATAAGTACTGAAAAGGAAAAGTAATTATAATGTACTACATGGCTCAGTAATGAATAGCATTAACACTCATAATAATAGAAGCACTAATATTGTTCTAACCAAAATTACGATGGGAAAATGGCAAGATAAGAAGGACATATATGTGTGAAAGTTGCCTGGGGTAGGTGGGATGCAATTCTGGGGAAGAAAGAAAACTGAACCCTTACTGTGCATAATGGAAAGTTAACAGATAACACCTACAATTGAAGAACCAAAAAAAGCTTATACGGCATGTTATTTAGAGATAATCACCAAAAAATCAAGTTAAATAATTTAAAATGATAGGCTCTGAAAAATGGGAAACTTTAGGGTTCTTGGGGGCTGGAAGAACTTTTATTACAAGAATCATAACAAATTTTGATTCTTTAAATACATATTTGTATTAACTTAAAAAAAAACACTGAAATAAAGAAGACAAAGTGTTCTATTTCTTTTCTCACTCTCTTTTTTAAGACTTAAAGGCAAGAGAGAACGTGGTATGCATACAGAACTTAAAACACAGCCAGAACCAGGGATGTGACAGAGAGAACAGTAATAAACAATACTGGAAATCTAGCAAATGCTGCTTCATAGGAATTAACAGATACTATATAATTGATGGTCCATATTGGGCTAATTGGGAAAATGTAAATATAAATCAAGTATGATCATTTTAATTATGTAGGAAAAGATTGTTTTTAAAATATGCATATGGAAATATCTAGTCACTAGTGAAATGTCACTATTTCTATAATTTAAATATTCTTCAACAAATATTGCAAAATGTTAAAAACTATTAAAATGATGGATATATGGATATTTACCATATTATTTCTATTTTTCAGTACACTTGAATTTTCATCATAAAAAGTGAAGAAAAAATTATTTTGTAACAACCTATGCATGAAGAGTTAGATTTCCATGACTATCTTTATTTTTTTTCCTTTTTCCATGACTATCTTTAAATGGGACAAGCTGAAGAGGAGAAAACTAGGAGCATTGTAGTTATCTTACCATATCCTGCCATCGAAGCGCCATTCTCCACATCCCCTGTGTTCTTATTTTCCTCTGCTAGGGCTTTAACATATCTCTTGCTTAAATCTAGTATTTGTTCCCGTAACTTGACACTGCTTTGATGTCTTGGTTGTAGAAAAGTATAGTGCAGTAACATCAGTCCCCAAATGAGTCCAAATACAAGCAACAGGAAACTCAATTTCTGGGACATATTTTTTCTTGAGATTGTAAAAATCATCTCTCATGAAGCAAAAAGACTCTGCAGAAAAGTTCTAGCTAAAGGCAAGCCACCAAACAAGCAAGACTTTTGAAGGGAAAAGAAAAAATCTCCTCCTCCTCCTCCTCCTCCTCCTCCTCCTCCTCCTCCTCCTCCTCCTCCTCCTCTTCCACTAATATGGTATATTCTTCATCTTCAGCAAGGTTGCCTCCAATGCTGAATTAACTCTGTAAAACTGAGAAGAAAAAGGGCCATTACTCACAACCTGTAACAACAGAACAGACAGATATAGTTTTGATTTGGAACAATGTCACCTTCTTTGCCAACGTTCTCCATCACTCAGCAAACTTTTAGGTCTTTAATCAGTTTCATTTACACAGCTCTTCAAAAATTTAAAATAGAAATAAATGATATGTTGTATGAAAGGAGAGAAGGTTAGCACTCCCCTTGACAAGAATGGAAGAGGCCCTCAGGCCTAACAACATGCAGAAATAAATGTCAATACACTGAAAATATCTTTTTTTAAAAAATGCCACCATAATCACAAAATTCTTTGAATGACTTCTTGTCATTTGTTACTAAAATTATGAATATAAGATTTTAGGAGCTCTCAGTCTATTCAAATACAGGTCACCAGCGAAAATGTGTCACAGCTATTTCTCCTCCTTTAAAGAGGAGACGCCAAATGGAAGGGTCAACTGGAGGCCTGTCCTGAAGCAATCGCAACAGGGCCCAAAAGCCCATGTGACAGCCAAGCCAGCAGAGGAGAAGTGAGAACATAGACTCCTAGATCTTTTGGCAAATGAAGTTTAAAATGGCAACCTGGAAAGTATACGTCACTACACACACCCAAGGCCAAAAAAAGGAAGACTCAAAACCAGAGGCAAAGATGGTAGTTTTATTAAATAACAGCAACAACCATTACTACAATCACTTACTTTATTTCAGATTCTGTCCCAAGGTCTTTATATGAATTAACTCATTTAATCTTCACAACATCTCATACTAATATTCTCACTTAACAGGTAAGAAACTGAGGCACAGAGAAGTTAAAGAACTTGCCTAAGGTCATACAACTGGATAGCGGTAGAGGTAGTATTCAAAGCTTGGGCTCTTCGCCACCACCCACCTCGTTTTCCCCTCATAATAGTTCTGAATTTACTAACCCTCTCATGAGAAACCTGCACAGTCCCCAAGGCTCAGGCCACTGGGGAGCCTTCACCCCCTGCCAGCGCCAACACCGGCCTTTGCAGTCCCCCTGACTTTCTTCGTTTTGTCCTCGCATTTCCTTCCCTTTCCTTGGGGTCTTCTATTGTCATACAGGCCAGTCTGTCTTTGCCTAGCCCCCTGGTCGGCAAACCTCGGCTCATGAGCCACAGGTGGCTCTTTGGCCCCTTGAGTGCGGCTCTTCCACAAAATACCCGTGCGGGCGCTCCCGCGATAAGGAATGCACCTACCTATATAGTTTAGGTTTAAAACATTTAGCTCTCAAAGGAAATTTCAGTCGTTGTACTGTTGATATTTGGCTCTGTTGACTAATGAGTTTGCCGACCACTGGCCTAACCTAAAGAATCATAAATCATGCCAAAGCCAGTTGTTGTGCCCACCTAAATGGGTTCTGACTCCACACACAAAGATGACATCTGGTGTGGTCTTGCACATTTTCGCTACTTTTTCCTGAATTTGTCTTAGGAACTGCTGCCCTCCCAGGGTGAAGGACACCTGTGACCGCTTGTTTCTGCTGAAGTAGTCTGCTGGTCATGAACTTCCTGGTCTAAATAGTCACTATGTTATGCACGATGGCGGCCAATCTTCCAGTAACCAGGAAGGGAAAAGCCACCACCTCTCTTTCGTAGCAAGAAAACGACAAGAGAAAAATTCTGACATATCTTAATGTCCTAAAATTAAATCACAGCAGGACAATGGCAGGAGGAAGTGACCAGGGAGGTTAATCAGTTAACAGTGGGGTTGGGTGGGAGGTGCAAAACCAACAAAAGACTGCTCACATTCCTGAGTGGACATGGAAACTGAATCAACATCCAGGCAGCTATTTCAATTCTGATCTAAAAGGAATACAGGACCACCAGATGCCACCACATCCTGCTTCCCGACTCCACTGTTGCCCACAGCCAATCCAGAAGCATCAAATACTTCTTTACGGACTATCTCAGAACTTTCTCTGGTTCACCTTCTCCCACGCTCCGGCCTCCTATCTCTAGCCAATGTAAATCCTTTCAGAATACCTTACCTCTTTCTTCCCCAAGCCCATCTAGGAAGCCCTGTCATCTCCAGGATGGCAGACATGTTTGTCTTCTCCATCGAGCCCTGCCTCTGGTGGTTTAGATTGCAGGCCCCAGGACCTGGCCCTTTCACTGGCTAGCATGCAGTTCCACACACCCTTTCTTTCCAGACAACATTTGGTCTCAGAAGCTTTTGTTTAACAAAAACAATAGCAGAAACTGCAGCAGTGAACAATTATTGAGTTCTTATATGCCTGATTCTGAAGTAAACACTTCACAAGAGGTATTTCACTCAATATTTGCAATAACCCTAAAAGAAAGTAGTTGTTATTCTCACTTTAAAGATGATCAAATTAAGGCTTAGAGAGTTTAACCTGCCTAAGGATTTTATCCAGGCCAACAGACTTTGTAACTGTGCAGGAACTCCATGTCTTTAACATGGCCCTTTCTCCTTTCTGCCCATCCACTCCCTTCCCTTATCATTAATAATTAGGGCATCAGATTCTGATCAGTACCAAACTATCTTAAGAACAAAGCCTGGGATGCCTGACCTGTGGTGGCGCAGTGGATAAAGCATCAACCTGGAATGCTTAAGTTGCCGGTTCGAAACCCTGGGCTTGCCCGGTCAACATCCAACAAGCAACCAATGAACAACTAAAGTGGAGCAACTATAAGTGATACTTCTCACTTCCCCGCTCCCTTATGTCTAAAAAATCAATATATAAAATCTTTTAAAAAAAAGAAAAAGAACAAAGCCTGAGGTCTGCTGACCACAGACAGAGTTTTTTCAGTCAAGCTAAAGATAACTTGGCTTTAGTTGTGTTTTAGCCCCAGGCCCATGAAAGTAGAATGACTCTACTGACCACACCCTCATGAAGTCAGACAGCAAGGCCAAGGCTGACAACAGGACTGGATTCACCGGCCCCAACCAATCAGGAGAGCCCATGACTCCAACTCCTTTAGCCATCAAGAGTAATGATTTTTCTTCTATGTAACCTTACCCTACAGGCCATGAGGGAGCCAGGTCTTTTAGCACTGGCTTACCTGTGACTCCAGGATTGGTGCCATTTTCTCAACTGATAAACCTCCACTTCCTTGGCCGTGAGCTCCTGTTCACATTTGAGTGGGCAAAGGTAAACGGAACCCGTTAGTCTGGTAACAACATCACCTTCCTGAACTTTAGCAAGAGTTACAAGTCCACAAGTTCCGAATCTTTATCTCCATTCAGGCTCTCCCTCCCTTTAAAAAGGGTCCTGAAAGCCCTGGCTGGGTAGCTCAGTTGGTCAAAATGTAGTTCCAATACGCAAAGGTTGCAGGTTTGATCTCCAGTGAGGACACATACATGAATCAACCAATGAGTGCAGAAATGGGTGGAAAAGCAAATCAATGTGTTGTTTTGTTTTTCACTCTCTTTCCCATCCTCTCTCTCTCCCTTCTTCTTTCTCTCAAAATAAATTTTTAAAATTAAAAGGGTCCCTAAACCTAGGCCTATTAGAATTCATAGGTTTTATAAAACTCCACTGTAAAGCCAGTAGTCGCGGCCACCATCACAGCCGCCTGACCCACGCAGGTTCGCATTAGATTCGGACAGACGGCAATGAAACACGGGAGCCACAAACTGGTGAGCCATCAGCTTTAATTCTAGCTTGCACCCGGCGGGCAAGCAAAAACACACACTGGGCTCCAAAACCCATACATTCAGTGCTCACAAAGCTACTGACTTATCCGAGTTTCCTAGCATCAAAGCTTTCTAGCTCACCAGACTTATTCACCTCTGTTTTCCATCTCCTACTGCACAAACTCTTCACAAACTGGCTTCTTCCTCAGCATTCTGCCATCTTGGCTGCTTCTCCTGGCCTTCACGTGGCCTTACTCTGTTCTCCTCTCTAATACTAACCTCAGGAACTCAGGAACCAAGAGAGAGAGAGAGATCTAGCTACCGGTCCACCCACTTTATAGCATAGATAATCCAAACTTCTAATCCAATTATACATACCAGAAAGTCTCTGATACAAAGCCACCCATCTGAGGCATAATGGGATTCCTCCCTACATCACCACCCTACATCATCCAATCAGTCAAGGGTGTGGAGAAGAGCTTACTCTTAAAGCCTTAAGCTATAACGACCCGGCCTGCTTACAACTTTTCCCCCACAGCCATCACAAGCATAAGCGCAAATAATATCACCTGGGTGACAGGCTTCCATGTGGGCAGCACCATCTTTAACAAAGTGAGCATATTATATTTTATCTGCCGAACATCCACAAAAGTGACAAATCCCATGACATTAGAGAACAGGAGGTCCACAGAGGGGTAAGGGACCGTGAGTGGACAGAGAAGGTCAAACATATGGAGTCTAATCTATAAAAAGCAAAGTCCTAAATCCTTGGTTGGATAGCTTGGCTAGTTAGAGCATCGTCCTGATATGAAAAGGTGGCTGGTTCGATCCCTGGTCTGGGAACATACAGAAACAGATGATGTTTCTGTTGCTCATTCTCTCTCTCGCTTGCTCCCTAAGATCAGTAAATTTAAAAACAAAAAGTCAAGCCCTTCCAAGTAAGTACAAGCTTCAGAATGAACGGCTGCTCACCACCACGAGCTCTGCTTACGGGGGGGGGGGGGGGGGGGGGGGGCAGGACCGGTGCGGGTGGAAGCAACACTCTTTCATGGAATCATTAGGAAAGCACTCAGCAGAGACCCACACATGTGGGCATGAGTTTCATGATAAGATTCATTCGGGGTTGAAACGGAAGGCTGCACACAAGTTCCCAGGGTCTCATCTCCATCGATCCTGCCACTAATCAAGTCCAGCCTAGTCCTCACAGGCTCAATACAAAGACCAGTGTCCAGATTTCCATGCCATGAATCCAGTCCAGTGCATCCTCAGCCAGCCAGCATAGCCTGTGTTCTCTGGCTGGCACTCTGCTCAGGTACCTGCTTGGAGCCTGCACTTGGGAGTCCCAGTGGCCAACTCCCAGGCAGGGGCTGGCCCGTGTCGTTCCTGGCACTGCACAGCTACTTGGGGAATGACCGAAACGAATGGGGTGAGCACATGTTCCCAAGAGAGAGAAGAGAGCCAGCTCTTTGTTAAGCTTGGGTTATATTATCTCAGGTTGGAGAGAACTAGGCAACCTTTAAACTAACCAATCAACTTCCCAATCTTTCACAGGCTGTATTGGAGCCTTCCCTAACCAATCCACAGGCCTCTGTGGCCTCTTGATTATTACTGCACATGCCTCAAAGTGAAAGATGCCCCCAGTGCCATCTTGACTTCTCCTGGGCATGGTCCAGCAGAGGAATGTCTCCTGTTGCTATTCCCCCACCCCCACCCCAGTAGTCTAGTCTGGGGAGGGCCTGGCCATACTCTGGGGAGATTGAAAAGCTGGTCCTCCCTACACGAGGGAAGGAGGAGTGTTAATCCCTTTAGTAGGGCAGGGCTGCCATCCTCTGGAATGTCTGAAGCTGTCATTTCCTAGCGAAGCAAGCAGGCTTTTCAGTGTCTGATTCTCTTTGCTCCTTTCCCTTATTAATGTCTAGCTATCTACACTGACAGTACCAACACCAGACACGGAATAAAAACAGACTGGTAGTGAGCAAGGAAGAAACAGAGTTGAGAAAGGTATACCTTCAAAGTAATAAATCCCAGAGAACAAGGAGACCTAGTTTATACCCAGTATCTCAGTGTGAGGCCCCCACATATCTAAGCTGCAAACATTAAGTAAAGAGCTTCATGCTCTACACTGAAGGAATATCACTTGACCGTACCATCAGATTCAGAAAGAGGCCTTCATGAAAGGTCGACATAGCCTTGACTCTGCATGGAATGTGTCCGCTCACCATTGCCCTCAACAAAATTAAAGCAGCCCATTTCCGAGAAAAGACAGAAACTTTTATAGGGACTACTACAGTAAAAAGATGTACATGCTTTGTGACTTGCTTGGGTTTGTATATGCTTTTCTGTAGTGATGAGAAGGGCAACAGTGGATATGAAAGGGTTTCTCTTTGGGAGTAGCAGAGGTGAGAAGCCGGGAGTAGCTGATCGCACTCTGTACTCGGGAACTATAAAAGGACACCAAAGAATTAAGTGGGTGTGACAGCTCCCAGGAAGAAAGGACAGCTTGGAGCCTTCTCCAGTTTAAAAAGACTGCCAGGAGCCAGTTTATGCCTGACAAAGGGCAGAGCAGGACAAAGGCCCATGCGGAATTCTCTGAAGCAACCCAAGAAGGCCTGAAAACTGTTTTAAGGTTCATTTAAACAAGCAATTCCAAGCACGCCCAGCAGAGATGACTAAGATTCCTACAAGGATAAAATTGCAGCTTTCGGCCCCAACTCACGGAATGTTTCACCTTAAAATCACCTAGAGCCTGACCAGGCGGTGGCGCAGTGGATAGAGTGTTGGACTGGGATGCGGAAGACCCAGGTTCAAAACCCCGAGGTTGCCAGCTTGAGCGCGGGCCCATCTGGCTTGAGCAAAAGCTTGCCAGCTTGGACCCAAGGTTGCTGGTTCCAGCAAGGGGTTGCTCAGTCTGCTGAAGGCCTGCGGTCAAGGCACGTGTGAGAAAGCAATCAATGAACAACTAAGGTGTCACAACAGCAATGAAAAACTAATGATTGATGCTTCTCACCTCTCTCCATTCCTGTCTGTCTGTCCCTATCTATCCCTCTCTCTGACTCTCTCTCTCTCTCTGTCCCTGTAAAAAAAAAAAAAAAAAAAATCACCTAGAGAGTTTTTTCAAAATCCCAGTGCCAGGTCACACCCCATATCAATAAATTAGCATGTCTGGGAGTGGAAGTCAGGCATCAATTTTTTTTTTAATTTCTTTTTATTTTATTCATTTTAGAGAGGAGACACAGAGTGAGAGAGAGAGAGAGAGAAAGGGGGGGGGAGCTGGAAGCATCAACTCCCATATGTGCCTTGACCAGACCAGTGCAGGGTTTTGAACTGGTGACCTCAGTGTTACCAGGTCGACGCTTTATCCACTTCGCCACCACAGGTCAGGCGAGGCATCAATATTTTTTAAAGAGCCTGTAAAGTCAGAGGCCATGGCCACCATCAGAGCCGCCTGACCCATGCAGGTTCGTATTAGATTCAGACAGTCAGTAATGAAACAACGGAGCCAAACACTGGTGGGCCATTAGTTTTAATCCTAGCTTGCACCCGGCGGGCAAGTAAAAACATACACTGGGCTCCAAAACCCACTCATTCAGTGCTCACAAAGCTACCGACTTATTCGAGTTTCCTAAAATCAAAGGTTTCTAGCTCACCAGTCTTATTCACCTCTGTTCCCCATCTGCTTCTCTCTGCACAAACTGGCTTCTTCCTCAGCACTCCACCATCTTGGCTGCTTCTCCTGGCCTCCTCCACATGGCCTTTCTCTGCTCTCCTCTCTAATGCTAATCTCAGCAACCCAGCGAGGGCAAGCTCCCAGTCTGCCCCACTTTATAGTATAGAAATTAAAACCTTTAATCCAATCTACAAACAAGGAAGTCTCTGATTCAAAGTCACTTATCTGAGGCATAATGGGATTCCTCATGAAAGTGCACCACCCCACATCATGCAATCAGTCAAGGGTGTGGGGAAAAGCTTAGTCTTCAAACTAAGCCTTAGGCTATAATGACCTGGCCTGCTTACAGCCTGCCGCCCCACACACACCCAATGCAAACTATAAGCGAGCAAACATATATATCATATTTACAAACTTATTTGACTAACAGAACCCTACTTGGTAACCACTGTCCAAATCTCAAATTTCTTCATGAAGCAGCAATGATAGCAACAGACAGGCCCATTAAAGTCAAAGTTACAAGTCAGTTCTTCAGGTATGACATGGAATACCTACTTGGACCTTGTTAGGCAAATGAGTTTGTAAAATTTGTGTTTTTTGAGTTTGCTCACTTTTGTTGTTAAAAATGGCTCTGGAGGCCAGGTATGTGATCTGTGAAGTTGCTAATTACCTTCCTGCTTGGGAAGGGCCACTGTTGTGCTGTTTGCTGGAGGAGAGGTTTTGGCACCAGAAAAGTTTTAAAAGGAAAGAGAAGGAGAAGAAGAAGGAAGCCATTTTTGGAGAGTGAGAGCACAGAGGATGCAGAGTGCTGAGAAAGAAGCCAAGATGGCAAGAAAGAGAGAGGAGAAGCTGGGGAACCAGAGGTGAGGGGCTTTGGGACTGATGAGGCCTTTGATTCTAGGAAAAAAACAGAGAAGATTCTCCTGGTTGTGGAACCAGAGAATTTGTCAGTGGCTTTGTGAGCCCTATGTGTTTGTTTGCTCATTGGCTGGTATGAGACTTGAATAAAGGAATGGCCCACCATTTTTTGGCCCCACTGTTTCTTTACCGTCTGCCCAAATTCAATGGGAACCTGCATGGGAATGGCCATGACGATGGCAGTGGCCGCTGGTCTTACAAACTTGAAGTAGGGACTTGCCCAGAATAAGAGATAACCAGAAATAACCTTTTTTGGCCTAACTGTAGGGCTGGACAAACTTCTGTTTACTAAGCATCTGCTCTTATTATTATCCTGCAATGACCCTTGAAGCCCTCAATACACCTTACTTCATCCCTAGCTCAGGGTGTCTTACATACCTACATTCCTTTTCTGTCTCTGAACCTGGCCTGCATACGAGGTCTCTCTCTCAGGTCTGTAGGATTTCTATACATATTTATGGATTAAATTTGGTTATCTTCCCTTGCTAATCTGTCCCATGTCTATTTAATTATTACACCAGCCAAAAGAACCTTGAGAGCAAAGTTTGTTCCTCCCCCACAAGCTATTATCAGAAAAACAGGTGTTTGTTGTGGATATGGAGAACTGAAACCCTTGTGCACTGCTGGTGGGAACATGAAGTGCTGCAGCCACTGTAGAAAACATTATGACAGTCCCTCAAAAAAATAAACAATTACCATATGATCTAATAATTCCATTTCTGGGTATAATCACAAAAGAATTGAAAGCAGGGACTCAAAAAAATACTTGTGAACCAATGGTCATTGCAGCACTAGTCACAATAGCCAAAGATGGAAACAGGCCCGGCCGGCTGGCTCAGTGGTAGCACAGGCCCAGCATGTGGATGTCCTGGGTTCCATTCCCAGTCAGGGCACACAGCAGAAGCAACCAACTGCTTCTCCATCCCTCCCCCTCCTTCTCCTCCTGCAGCCATGGCTTGATTGGCTCAAGTGAGTTGGTCTTAGGCACTGAAGATGGCTCCATGGGCTCCTCCTCAGTTGCTAAAATATGGCGCAGGTTGCAACAGATCCATGGCCCCAGATAGGCAGAACATCGCCCCCTAATGAGCTTGAGAGTTGGATCCCAATGGGCACATGTGGGAGTCTGTCTCTGTCTCCCCTCATCTCACTAAATTAAAAAAAAAAAAAAAAAAAAAAACCTGTAAGGCAGTGGTTCTTAACCTGGGTTCTATCGAACCCTAAGGGTTCGATGAGTCGGTCTCAGGGGTTCGGAGAAGCCTCTGCCGTGGAGACTAGAATAAAGTAATACTGTAATTTGTTGTGAGTTTATGCACTTTGTTGGTTTTGTTCTTTCAGCAAGGTGATGTTCATGCACGGCTCATTTTGTGCACCAGTAAAAAAACATATACCTATGTCTTGAATTTGGAAAAGAAAATCATATTTTATTTATCACTAAAGAAGGGTTCGGGCCTGACCTGTGGTGGCACAGTGGATCAAGCGTCGATCCAGAACCCAGAATGCTGAGATCACCGGTTCTAAGCCCTGGGCTTGTCTGGTCAAGGCACATATGGAAGTTGATGCTTCCTGCTCCTCCCTGACTTCTCTCTCTCTCTGTCTCTCTTCTCTAAAATGAATGAATGCATAAATAAAAATAATTAAAAAAAAAAAAAAAAAGAAGGGTTTGGTAAATGCGCATATGAAACTGGTGGGTTCAGTACCTCAAAAAAGGTTAAGAACCACTGCTGTAAGGCAAGGAACCCAGCGCATGCTCTTTCTCTCTGTAGCACACCCGGCCTTTTCCTCCTCCTTTTCCCCAGGCAGGTTTTTTTTGCCTTTCTCTCCCCTAAGCTCCAAGAGCCCTTCTTTTGCCTCTGTAGCTTGTTTCCCCACATCTGCACAGCCCAGCTGGCTCACTTCCACGGCTCATATCTTCTACTGTTGACCTTCTACATAAACTTTCACTTGTATTTGAATCTTGGCTCTTAATTCTTTCTTAGCCAGAACTCAAGGACCAAGGTCTAACATCTGGTCCTGTTCACTGTTAACACAGGCAGCTCCAATAGTCAGAGACACAGATAGAAAGTAGAATGGTGGTTACCAAGGGTTGGGGAAGTGGGAGAATGGAGAGTTATGGTTTGAAGCTTAGGGTACAGAGTTTCATTTCTGCATGATGAAGATGTTCTGGAGACATACAGTGGTAATGGCTGCATCATGTGACTGCACTTAACGCCTCTGAACTACAGATTTTAAAATAGTTAACATGGTACATTTTATGTAATTTTTATCATTACACACACACACACAGAAAGTCATATCACATCATTCCTATTAAAAACCTTTCAATGCCTGACCTGTGATGGTGCAGAGGATAGAGTGTCAACCTGGAATGCTGAAGTCGCCAGTTCAAAACCCTGGGCTTGCCTGGTCAAGGCACATATGAGTTGATGCTTCCTCCTCCTCCCTACTTTCCCTCTCTCCTTTCTCTAAAGCAGTGGTTCTTAACCTTTTTTGAGGTACTGAACCCACCAGTTTCATACGTGCATTCACCGAACCCTTCTTTAGTGATAAATAAAATATGATTTTTTTTCCAAATTCAAGACATAGGTATATGTTTTTTTACTGGTGCACAAAATGAGCCGTGCATGAACATCACCTTGCTCAAAGAACAAAACCAACAAAGTGCATGAACTCACAACAAATTACGGTATTACCTTATTTTGGCCTCTGCGGCAGAGGCTTCTCCGAACCCCTGAGACCGACTCATCGAACCCCTAGGGTTCGATAGAACCCAGGTTAAGAACCACTGCTCTAAAGTCAATAAATAAAATCCCTTAAAACTTTCAACAGTTTCCCACTGCACTTAGAATAAACTGAAAACTTGACCACAAATCACAAGGCCCTGCATTAGCTGACTTCTGCCCTTATCTCTCTCTGTCCTGATCACACACACTTCCCCCTGGCTCACTGTGCTGGAGCCACTCTAGACACGGGCCAATTCTTTCCGACCTCAGGGTCTACTCAACTGCTACGTCCCTGCTATAAAGGCTCTTCCTGTGGCTGTTCTTTTTCATCCCTTAATATTTAGCTCAAATGTCACCTCTTCAAAAAGTAGCACTCCCAACTCCATCGCCAGCTCCAGCCTCAACATATGCTGCCATTCTCTATATGAAATTATGTATTCTATCTTTAAAACCTTAAGAAGTTATTTTTATTTCCCTAAACCCTGTTGTCCTGCATACTTCTATAATACAGACAATGGTACTTTCCTAATGGTGGTGAGGATAAAAGACACCTCATACTACTGATAAATATTAGTCTTTATTATTAGTGTCAGGCATTTATGCAGCAATGCCAGTAATTCTTGATAACCTGAGTAATTTAATACAGTTAACATTTGAGTTTAATTTGCTAGACCCAAATAAAATCCCTCTGATTATAGCTCTCGTGGTCCTCTATAATCCAGTTCCCAAAGACCAAATTTATTTCCCATTATTCACAAAAATATTTCCTTCAATCAAGCCAGTTTCAGCCAATAATAATATAATACCTACATTTGGCCCTGGCAGGTAATTCTGTTGGTTAGAGAGCATCATCCCAATATGCCAGGGTTGCAGGTTCGAACTCGGGTCAGGACACATACAAGAATCAACCAATAAATGCATAATTAAGTGGACAACAAATCAATGTTCCTCTCTCTCTCCCTTCCTCCCTCTCTCTAAATTCAATAAATAAAAATGTAAATAAAAAATAAAATCAATAGTTTTTAAATTTAAAAGTAAGTAAATGAACACATCCCTGAGCCTAACTTCGCCTCCTCCCAAGCAGCAATGTGACCTCCCTGCGATGTTTTTTGGATGTGAAGGGGCAGGGAAGATGGAAATTTTAAGGTAAAATTAAAGTATCTTCAATTATCCTATTTCTGGGCTGGTAGAACCTGAGAAGAACTCGAATCCAATCCCCTCATATTTCAGATGAAGAAACTAAAACCCGGAAATGTTAAGTGTCTTGCCCAGCATGAGACAGCTTCGTTGGAGATGCTACACTGGTCCAGAACACAGGTCCTAGCTCACCACTTCGGTTCTCCCCCATACCACACTACCTCCCTTACCTCCACTGAATGAACTGTAACACTGAGGGAAGCTGGTTCTTTTTTGCTCTAAAAGATATAACCAGAAAACAGTAATGGCAGTTTAGAGCAAAGATATTAAAGTTTAAGATACATATCTTAGAATATTCGTTAAGTTATCAAGCTGACACATTAAATTTCAAATATGCTTTAGTCACATAAATTAAAATATTACCAAGTTGCTATAAAAAGTATTGAAGCATTCTTAGATCTTAGTTTTGTTTTTGTTTTTTACATAGGCAAAAATTACAATTAAAAAAAAAGATGAAGTAACCTGACCAGCAGGTGGTGGCGCAGTTGATAAGAGTGTTGGACTGGGACACAGAGGACCCAGGTTTGAAACCCCAAGGTCGCTGGCTTGAATGTGTACTCACAAGCTTGAGTGTGGGGTTACTGGCTTGAGCATGGGATCATATACATGACTCCATGGTCGCTGGCTTGAGCCCAAAGACCTGGCTTGAGTCCAAGGTTGCTGGCTTGAGCATGGGGTCACTTGCTCTGCTGTAGCCCCCAAGTCAAGGCACATATGAGAAGCAATCAATGAACAACAAAGGTGCCTCAAATGAAGAAGTGATGCTTCTCATCTCTCTCCCTTCCTGTCTGTCTGTCTCTATCTGACCCTTTCTCTGTCACCAAATATATATACATATGAAGTAAAACAAAGATAAATACAAGGTCTTCTGGATGTAGACACCTTCCCCATGATCAGCAGACACAGTGATAAGAACACATTTCCAAAAGAAGGAACTTTAGGAAGAGGAATTGAGGGGAGGATGCATAAAGGCCCAGGCTCAAACTGTCACCAGTTCCACAGTCTTGTTCTGTGTCCTTGGTTCTTGTCTTCTCAAGAGAATAATTTCAGATGAGAGATGCAAATAGCAAAGCAGGTTGCAGTTTATTTAGCAAAAGAAAGTACACTTGGAAGACTTCCAAGCAGGCAACTCAGACGCACCTGAGTGTCCACTTGGTTACATAGTCAAAGTGTTATGCTTGACCAGGCACCTCACCCACCTCTTAGTTCCTCCTCCCTGGCCAGTACGCTCCTTCCCACGGCACGGGCACACCTCTGCCAGTAGTAGGAGGTGGTAACCCACATGTTCTTCTCTATCATTTTGCCCTTTCACATCTAGCATCGCCAGTACGAAATCATACACGGGTCACTGCCTTATTTGTCAGTCACTTTGCATATGCTCCCCACAGGGGTAGCTGCCCTGGGTGTACCAGAGGCTTCAGAACCAAATTTGGCCATCTGGCTATCAGCTGATGATTATATTTAAGGTTAACTTTCCTTCCCCTTTTGGTCCCCTTCGCGGATCATGTCTGAATAGCTACCTCCTCTAACAAAATCCATCTTTACTACATGCAGTTTCATTTAAAACATGAAAGAACAAGGTTTATTGATTCATTTGCACACTTACTCATTCACAATATTTATTAAAGTACCTACTATGTGCCAAAAACTGAGCTATAAAAGGTGAAACAAGGTAAGACAGGAGTCTTGTTCTTCCAGAGATAATGCTTTAGTAGGAGTAGGACAATAAACAAGTGTTGGGCATATAAAATATATTATGCTCACTTTGTTAAAGATGGCACTGCTGCCTGACCAGGTGGTGGTGCAGTGGATAGAGCATCGGACTGGGATACGGAAGACCCAGGTTCGAGACCCCGAGGTCGCCAGCTTGAGCGCAGGCCCATCTTGCTTGAGCAAAAAGCTCGCCAGGTTGGACCCAAGTCGCTGGCTCCAGCAAGGGTGGCTCGGTCTGCTGAAGGCCCGCGGTCAAGGCACATGTGAGAAAGCAATCAATGAACAGCTAAGGTGTTGCAACGGCAACGAAAAACTGATTGATTGATGCTTCTCACCTCTCTCCATTCCTGTCTGTCTGTCCCTATCTATCCCTCTCTCTGACTCCCTCAGTCCCTGTAAAAAAAAAAAAAAGATGGCACTGCCCATGTGCAAGTTTTAAGAGTAAGCTTTTCCCCACACCCTTGACTGATTGCATGATGTGGGGTGGTGCACTTTCATGAGGAATCTCATTATGCCTCAGATAAGTGGCTTTGTATCAGAGACTCCCTTGTTTGTAGATTGGATTAAAGGTTTGGATTTCTACACTATAAAGTGGGGTGGGCTGGGAGCTTGTTCGCTCTCGGTTCCTGAGATTAGCATTAGAGGGGAGAGCAGATTAAGGCCACGTGGAGGAGGCCAGGAGAAGCAGCCAAGATAGTGGAATGCTGAGGGAGAAGCCAGTTAGTGCAGAGTTTTTGTAGAGAGAAGGAGATGGGGAACAGAGGTGAATAAGACTAGTGAGCTAGAAACCTTTGATTCTAGGAAACTCGGATAAGTCAGTAGCTTTGTGAGCACTGAATGAGTGGGTTTTGGAGCCCAGAGTGTGTTTTTACTTGCCCGCTGAGCGCAAGCTAGAATTAAAGATGATGGCCCACCAGCTTTTGGCTTTGTTGTGTCATTACCGACTGTCCAAATCAAATGTGAACCTCCATGAGCCTGGCGGCCGTGATAATGGCCGCAACTACTGGCTGTACAACAAGCAAACACAGAAACAAGCTAATTTCAGCCTGTAAATTGCTATGGAGAAAGTAAACAGGGCAATGTGAGGACGTCTGGGGAGGTGTAAGGTCAAGGAAGACCCTCTGAGGAGTTCTGATCTGAGAAAGTAGGGGAAGTTCAAGGTCTGGTTCCAATTACATTCCAACTAAAACCTTTAGAATTCCTTTCTGACCGGGATCTTGGGAGCAGCCAGTAAATTCCTTATTCTTAGCCACCTCAAGGTCAAACCAATGAGAAGGAGAGGGACCCCAACCCCCAGCATGAGGTGGTCTGATTTGGAGAAATCATACAAAGTGAAAAGAAGGAAACCCAGTAGCAAAGAAAGATGTGTATTCCCCTTTCTTATGAGAATGTCAGTTGCTGTCCGGTAATATACAGGAGCAGTAATGACCTAATATGGTGACCTTTTACACAGAAAAACATAGCCTTACTGTCATTTTCTAATATGAAGGAGGCAGCAGCAAGATGAGTTGTGGAATAAAGTCTAGGTAGCAATCCACTGGCATGCTAACTTACAATTGTTATTAAGCATTTTAAATATGCTTTCTTCAAACTCTAAAATATTCCTTTTAAAAAAAAACCACAAACATAAAAAACAAAGAACATGGGGAAAATTGTTTTCTTTATTATATTTATTACAAGACTTAACATCTCCACGCCAATTTGTAAGATCTCTGGAAATCTGGAAATCTCAAAAAAATCTGGTTTAAGTTTTACTGTGCCATTTGCCAAACAGCAAACATCAACCCACTAGATATTTAAGCAATTTTTCAATGGTTCCTCCCTAGCCCGGACAAATATATTAGTCCACTGTTATTAGTAGGAAGAAGTAAAGACAGAGAATCAGTGAATATTCAAACTAGAGCACTCGCATTATAAACATAAAGAGAAGTACAAA
Organism: Rhynchonycteris naso; assembly: GCA_037038555.1. NCBI lineage: Eukaryota > Metazoa > Chordata > Mammalia > Chiroptera > Emballonuridae > Rhynchonycteris > Rhynchonycteris naso. Next base: position 135,655,482 of record CM073002.1, on the reverse strand, counting down.
GAGGACTGACTACCCAACATCAAACAAATGGGGGGAAATTAGACATCCAAACTCTCAATCCAGAACTCCAATGTTTTCCAAAAACAAGAAGCAGATTCAACTTAATAGTTTGCAATTGGCACTTAAAAAATAAAAAAGAAGGATAAAACAGAAACTATCAGATTAGGCTGTACACATGTAAAGCCAGGAGCCAGGGCCACCATCACAGCCACCTGGCCCATGCAGGTTCGCATTAGATTCGGACAGATGGTAATGAAACAACGGAGCCAAGAACTGGTGGGCCATCAGCTTTAATTCCAGCTTGCACCCGGTGGGCAAGTAAAAACACACACTGGGCTCCAAAACCCACTCCTTCAGTGCTCACAAAGCTACTGACTTATCCGAGTTTCCTAGATTCACAGGTTTCTAGCTCACCAGTCTTATTCACCTCTGTTCCCCTTCTTCTCCTGCACAAACTCTGCACAAACTGGCTTCTTCCTCAGCACTCTACTACCTTGGCTGCTTCTCCTGGCCTCCTCCACATGGCCTTACTCTGCTCTCCTCTCTAATGCTAATCTCAGGAACCCAGAGAGAGCAAGCTTCTGGGCTGCGCCACTTTATTGTGTAGATTCAAAACCTTTAATCCAATCTACAAACAAGGAAGTCTCTGATACAAAGTCACTTATCTGAGGCATAATGGGAGAATTCCTCATGAGAGTGCACCACCCCACATCATCCAATCAGACAAGGGTGTGGGGAAAAGCTTACTCTTAAAACTAAGTCTTAGGCTATAACAACCCAACCTGCCCACAGTCTGTCCCCCAACACACATTAATATCAACGGACTTGCACGTGGGCAGTGCCATCTTTAACAAAGTGAGCATAATATATTTTACCTGCCCAACAACACACTACAGATTTTGTTTTGTGATACGTTTCTTTCAGTTTATATATGTATGTATACATACATGTCTTTTTTTTTTTTTACAGGGACAGAGAGAGAGAGTCAGAGAGAGGGATAGATAGGGACAGACAGACAGGAACGGAAAGATGAGAAGCATCAATCTTCAGTTTTTCGTTGCGACAGCTTAGTTGTTCATTGATTGCTTTCTCACATGTGCCTTGACTACGGGCCTTCAGCAGACCAAGTAACCCCTTGCTCGAGCCAGTGGCCTTGGGTCCAAGCTGGTGAGCTTTTTTTTTATTCTCTTTCTCAAGCCAGATGGGCCCATGCTCAAGCTGGCAACCTCGGGGTCCCGAACCTGGGTCCTCCACATCCCAGTCCAATGCTCTATCCACTGCGCCACCACCTGGTCTGACACATATGTCTTTTTCATACAAAGATACAGACAGTTATACATCTATGGAATCTTGATATAAAGACTTTTGCTATGGGTAGCAGTCAATATTTTTATTTTATTTTACTTTAAATTGAATGTATTGGGAGGACACTGGTTAACATAATTATACAGGTTTCCAGTGCCCGATTCTATAACAAATCTCTGTACACCATACTGTGTTCACCCTGCAGTCGAAATGTTAAAAAAAAAAACACTGCATTTCACATTGCCTGTCTTGAAATACTTCCTTGTATTTTTACGTAAACACTGCGATAGCAATATTAAAAACAATAATAGATGGCTAACCTACCTTAAAAATCTCTCCTTCAAATCCTATTTTTGCATTTATTCCGTGTTCTGCTTCTTGTATTGTGGTGACCACAGCTAAAGCAATTATCCACAGCAATAGCAGCAACTAGCGAGCAGAGACCCTCACTCAGCCAAAGGTGCTACAGGAGTCACTGCCAGTTGGTCTCCTACAGAATTCACAGCTAGAGAGGCAGAGACTTATTACAAAAAGGGCACAGTATGTTCAGCAGGGCTCAGCAGTTCAGACAGTTCTCTCCAAAAACGATTCAGAAACAAGTCCTCCACTGATCTGACCTCAGAATGTAATTTCAGGGGGAAAGGCCCATTCCAAAAATACTTTCTCTACATAATATTGCCTGAGGTTAGTAGTATCTAGGGGGAAAATTTTAACATAGGACACAGTCATTCACTGCTAACTAGGTCTAAGATTTAAAATGTGAACTGCCTTGAGAAAAGCTACACAGTTAAACTTCAGTTGAGATATAGACATAACAAATTTAAAGATACTAGATCATTTTTAGATGACAGATATTTTTTAAAGTTTTTATTGATTGATTTTAGAGAAGAAGGGAGAAAGAGAGAGGCAAAGAGAGAAGCATCGATTTGTTGTTTCACTTATTTATGCGTTCATTGGTTGATTCTTGTATGTGCTCTGACCTGGGATCAAACCTGTATTGGACAGATAAAATATATTATGCTCACTTTGTTAAAGATGGCACTGCCCACGTGCAAGTTTTAAGAGTAAGCTTTTCCCCACACCCTTGACTGATTGGATGATGTAGAGTGGTGCACTCTCATGAGGAATCCTCCCATTATGCCTCAGATAAGTGACTTTGTATCAGAGACTTCCTTGTTTGTAGATTGGATTATTAAATGTTTGGATTTCTACACTATAAAGTGGGACAGACTGGGAGCTTGCTCTCTCTGGGTTCCTGAGGTTAGTATTAGAGAGGAGAGCAGATTCAGGCCACGTGGAGAAGAGGAGAAGCAGCCAAGATGGCGGAGTGCTGAGGAAGGAGCCAGTTTGTGCAGAGTTGTGCAGGAGATGGGGAACAGAGGTGAATAAGTCTGGTGAGCTAGAAACCTTTGATTCTAGGAAACTCGGATAAGTCAGCTTTGTGAGCACTGAAGGAGTGGGTTTTGGAACCCAGTGTATGTTTTTACTTGCCCGCCGGGTGCAAGCTAAGATTAAAGCTGATGGCTCACCAGTTCTTGGCTCCATTGTTTCATTACCAACTGTCCGAATCTAATGAGAACCTGCACTGGCCAGGTGGCTGTGATCCTGACTGCGACTATTGGCTTTACAACCTGCAACCTGGTATAGCAGGATGACTCTCTAACCAACTGAGCTACCCAGCCAGGGCTACATGGCATATTTGGGAGAATGAAGAAAAGACTATAGCACTGAGTACAAAGAAAATGGGTTAAGTACGTCAGGGTTAAGACGACAAAATATTAAAGCAAAAGGGAAACTACTCAATTACCATGCCATAGTACAAATTTACTCTAGAATGTATTATGCAGTACTAGATATTTCAGCCACAGAATCTGACCTGCCCACAGCCTCAGCCAATCATGTTCTGGGCCACATGAGCCTACCTACCCTTCCACAGCTAACCAGACTAGCAGAGTACCTTTGCCTGAGGCCTCGGACAGAGATGCCCTTAAGAAAACCAGGATGCTGCCTGAACATTGGTGGCTCAGTGGATAGAGCATCAACCTGGGACACTGAGGTCCCTGGTTCAAAACCCCAAGATCACCAGCTTGAGCTCACGATCACCAACATGACCCCAAGGTCATTGGCTCTGCTGGAGCCCTCCCTCATCCCCCCATCAAGGCACATATGAAAAGCAATCAATGAACAACTACGAGTTGATACTTATCTCTCTTCTCCCTCTCTCTCCCTTCATGCCTCTCTCGCTCTCAAAAACGAAATATAAAAGAAAGAAAAGAAAACCAGGATGCTGAGAGTAAAAGCAAAAAGGAAAATAATTCACAAAAAGATGCAATGAGGTTGGGTTAGGGGATTGACAAACCAGAGTTATAAAAAAGCACACATAATTAGGGAAGCAGAGGCTATGAATAAAATAAGAGATGCATATAGTGGGGAGGAAAAGAACTAAGCATGTCAAAAATGCAAAGGAAGCACATGCAGCTCATGAAAGGAAGGTGAACTCGGCAGTAGAGATTCTTATTTGCGGCAGCTTTCTAGATCCTTCATAGGTATTCCCTTCCTAAGACACAAATAAATGACTAAAAGGGTTTACATCCATTTATTTTTCACATTAAAAAGAATGTTTAAAAACCCTTACTGTTGAAAGTCCTTGGAATCAGACCAAGCCACGATTTTAGAGGAGGAAATTGAGGACCACAAAGGAATCTAAGGTTACACAGATGGTGACAGAGCTGGGACAAGAACCAAGGTCTCCTATTACCGTGCGTAGTCTTTACCCTACACTGTATAAAAACAGCAACACAGAAACATTTTTATTGTATTTTTTCCTTTTTATTCTTTTTCCTTGTTTTTTAAAACTTTCTTTTCAAAACATTTTTGCCACATGTTTTTAAATGAATCAGAAATCCTGGCCCTGGATGATTGATCAGTTGGTTAGCAGTGGTTCTTAACCTGGGTTCTATCGAACCCTAGGGGTTCGATGAGTCGGTCTCAGGGGTTCGGAGAAGCCTCTGCCGCGGAGGTAAAGACACACTTGTGTAAAGTCGTGATGACACGCCCCGCTTGGCCATCAGTTGCTGCAGAGAATCACGTTACATTGCTTGGCCAACCAGTGCTGCGGGGAATTTAGTGCGCGCAGTAGTCAACGGCTGTCGTAGTTGTACGTTGTGTGGTTTCCTTCTTAATATTTTAATCCATACTAAATATGTCGAGCAAAAAAAGAAAGTGGTCGGACGAATATGTACAACATGGATTCACATGTATCACGGAACGGGATGGGAGTCAGCGTCCTATCTGCATGATATGCAATGCCAAGTTGAGCAACTCTAGTCTCACACCGGCAAAACTAAATTTGGAAAAAAAAAGTCATATTTTATTTATCACTAAAGAAGGGTTTGGTGAATGCGCATATGAAACTGGTGGGTTCGGTACCTCAAGAAAGGTTAAGAACCACTGGGTTAGAGCATCATCCCAGAGCTCAGAGGTTGCCGGTTTGATCCCCGGTCAGGGCAGATACTGGAACAGCTCAATGTTCCTGTCTCTCACTCCCTCTCTCCCTTCCTCTCGAAAATAAATAAATAAAAATAAAAAATTTTAAAATAATGAAATCTTTATGGGCATATGCCATCTCCCATAGTTTAAGGTTTCTACTCATTTATTCTCTGGCTCTCTGTTATCCTTATGAAATACACTCATTAGATTTCTCCTTTTCTTCTGAAAAACAAAAGCTTTAAATACATCTGTTGCTAATGACATTATACAGAAAATTCACCAGGCACCACTGGCTTTTCCCCAATGTAACTGTACATTCAGGCACAGCATCACTCAAGACACATTGTCACAAACTGCACAGTCGTGTTTGAACTCAAAGTAGTGTAAAACACACATTTTAATTTTAAAAAAAATTTTCCACTAAGGACCGTAAAGATTTCTTTGAGGAAAAACTAATCAGCAATGTCAGTAAAATTCAGGAGCAAACAGTGCAAGAACAACCAAAACTAAAGAGGAGCTAATGTGAAATGATTCAAGTCATTCCTTTAAAATGTATTACATTCAATCAGCCTATCCTGAGAACAAAAACTACAACTGGAAAACACAAATCCCAAAGGGAGGAAATTACTAACCAGTGGGAAAGAGTAAAAAGAGGTAGAATAAAGTAGGTACAGGGTTGAAAAGGCAGTGAAGCCCCACATCAGGATTGCAGAACACTTAGCCACTTACTCTGCCCAAACACCTAAGCTCCTCTAAGGATCCCACAAAGGACAAAGCTGGGAGGAGGGGTGGATAAGTCCTTCTCTGTATCTGGAAAGCTGAGCCACAAAAAAGCAGAGTCATCAATTTCCTTAAAAACATTATCAGCCATCTTAAAACATTGGAAATCAGGAAGAAAACATATTTTTCTTTAATTCTTCGCTTAAGTTTAAGATGAACAAGGCATAAAGTAAACACACAATCTGAGGCGATAATGATTAAAAAAAGAAAAGCACAAAACTCAAAAATCCAGAGGTTACTTCAGTATAACTAATGAAAGCATCATATTCAAAAAATTTTTCATCGAATAAAGAATGAGTGGCAATATAAGCATACTAATTCTTATTCTAACAAGCTAAAGGTGTGTGTTTTATCTCCATTTGATAGATGAGAACACTCAGGCATATAGCCTTTAATTAACCGAAGTCACAAAGCCAGGCAGTGACTTGTCAGAATTGGAACTCAGGCAGTCCGGGCCACACTTAACACCGCTAAGGAGAGCTTTAGCAGTTTTCTGTTCCTTTTCCGTGACCCAGGAGCTGAGTTTTAAAGAGAGATTTAAAAAGAGAGCTTTTGGCTTTTTTTTCTGTCTCTCAAAGTTTTGGATGAAAAATGGGCCACATACTAAATAAATCTGACAAGCTCAGGGGAGGCCTGTATGGCAGGCCTTACAAACTCAGAAACCTAAAGTAACCACTTAGGATGGTCTGAAATCAAAACTTCCTAACTAAAAACAGGAGTCGTGGCAGGTATCTTCCTTTACAAAGGGCAATCTTTACTTTAACTGAGCCTGTCTATGGTCTTTTTGCAGGTAGTACAACATACATTTGAAATGTCAGGGTAATTTCCTTTCTCCAGACCCCTCAGGGCACCACCGCAGCATCAGAGCAGACTGCAGAACCCCCGCACTGTTATTACTAGAGTGTTGTTAATTAGTGCCTGTTAACTACCTTTCACTTACCACCTTAAAAGTGTCTGTTTTTACTTTTTATCCATTTCCGAGATTTCCCGATTTGCTTTCTCCCACCTCCTAAATCTAATCTACCACCGACGGATTTCAAGTAACCCCCTTACTCCTTCCCCTTTGGTTCTGCTATATAAAATAAGTGGCGAAGTGCCATATCCCGGAGATTTTCTCCATTTGTTGAGACTTTGCTTCCCAGGAATTGTCAGTTTGGCTCCAATAAACTCCTAACAATTCTTACAGGTTCGGACATTTCTCACCTCCACAAAGTAGAAGAGAGCTGAGCTGTCAAAAACAAAAAGAAGCGAGTGCGGCAGCAGCGGCAGCGCTCCACCTCTGCAGCTCAGGTCCGGCGCTCCCCCGCCGGCAACCACGGGACCCAGCCCGCCCCGCTTGATCACGCAGCCAGAGCCAGCCACGGATCTCCGCCCAGGGCCCACGGGGCCGCGGCTGTCAGACCCAGAGGGGCAGGGACAAAGGTGGCGGCCGGGGCTGCCAGCCGGTCCCCAAGCCGGGTCTCCAAGCCGGGTCCCCGCGGACGCCAAGCGGCAGCCCGCGGGGGGCGGCAGGGGATGGGGCGCAGCCCAGGAGGGGCGGCCACCCGACCCCGGGGTTCCGCGAGTGACGCGGGCGGGCGCCTGGGACGCCTCCAGTCCCCGCTTCCCTCTCGCCCCTTGCCCATTACCTTGCCTCTGGGCTTCTCGTCACCGTCGCCGCCACCAGCGGTCTCCCGGGCGGCGCAGCGAAAGCCGAATAGAGGGTGTCAGCTGCGCCCCGCGCCGGCGAAGCAGCCTCCAGGTCGGGATGGAGAAAGACGAGACTCGCGATCAGGGTCGAGGTTGCTTCCAGCTTGTGCAGACTACTCTTCTAGTCCCTCGCACTCGCTTCCGCTCCGCCTCCCGGCCTGGCCGGGCCCTTCCCCCACTCCGGAGACAGGGCGCCCGCACCGCACGGCATTGTAGGAGTTGTAGTCTCAGAATGCGAAGTGGCCGCACGTGCTCAGAGCCCCTGCGCTCCACTTTGGGTCGGGCCGAGGCCGTTGCGTAGCAACCAGAGGGGACAGGGACTGCTCTTGTCTGCTTGACTCCTTGTAGTAGCTGAAAGGGGAGTGTGGGCATCTTACTTCTGATCCTGCAGCAGGGAACCAACAATTCAAAAGCTCATGGCTTTAAGCCAGTGATTCTTAACCTGGGTTCCATCGAACCAGGGGTTCCATGAGTCGGTCTCAGGGGTTCGGAGAAGCCTCTGCCGCGGAGGCCAGAATAAAGTAATACTGTAATTTGTTCTGAGTTCATGCACTTTGTTGGTTTTGTTCTTTGAGCAAGGTGATGTTCATGCATGGCTCATTTTGTGCACCAGTAAAAAAACATATACCTATGTCTTGAATTTGGGGGAAAAAATCATATTTTATTTATCACTAAAGAAGGGTTCGGTACCTCAAAAAAGGTTAAGAACCACTGCTTTAGGCAAAAGGACATAATAGTGATTGAAAGTGTGCTACAGACAAGAATATATGTTATTGCCACTGAATTATCCTTAACCAGTGGAATAAGGCAAGAAAAGTAAAAGATTGACTAGGAAGAAATGAAATTTTTTTAAATATTTTATTTATTGATTCTAGAGAGAAGAGAGAGAAGTGGGGGACGAGAGAAGAGTGGGAAGTATCAATTCATAGCAGTTGCTTCTCCTATGTGCCTTGACCAGGCAGGCCTGGGGTTGTGAACCTGCAATCCTCAGCATTCCAGGTCAACACTTTATCTACTGTGCCCTCATAGGTCAGGCTGAAATTGGTAATCTTTACAGATGATATTATGTATATGGAAAACTATAATGAAAAAGAAGGAATCTATAGATAAATTGATATAATTAATAAAGTTAACAAATTTAAGAAAGTTAATAAATCATTTTTATATATATATATTTTATTATTATTAATTCTAATGGGGTGACACCAATAAATCAGGGTACATATGTACAATGAAAACATCTCCAGGTTATCTTATCATTCAATTGTGTTGCATACCCATCACCAAAAGTCAAATTGTCCTCTGTCACCTTCAATCTGGTTTTCCCTGTGTCCCTCCCCTCCTCCCTATCCCACTCTTCCCTCCCTCCCCCCACCCCGTAACCACCACTCTCTTGTCCATGTCTCATATTCTCATTTTTATGTCCCACCTATGTATGAAATCATGCTGTTCTCACTTTTTCTTTTTTTCTGATTTACTTATTTCACTCCGTATAATGTTATCAAGGTACATCCATTTTGTTATAAATGATCCGATGTCATCGTTTCTTATGGCTGAGTAGTTTTCCATAGTATATATGTACCATAGCTTTTTAATCCACTCGTCTTCTGACGGACACTTGGGCTGGTTCCAGATCTTCGCTATTGTGAACAATGCTGCCACGAACATGGGGGCGCATTTCTTCTTTTCGAACAGTGCTATGGTGTTCTTAGGGTATATTCCTAAAAGTGGGATAGCTGGGTCAAAAGGCAGTTTGATTTTTAATTTTCTGAGGAATCTCCAAACTGTTTTCCACAGTGGCTGCACCAGTCTGCATTCCCACCAGCAGTGCAGAAGGGTTCCCTAATAAATCATTTTTTTAAATATATATATTCCAGGGGAAAAAATTACAATTTCTTTTTTATTTATTTGTTTATTGTTAGCACAAGAGACAGACAGGAAGGAAGAGAGATGAAAAGTGCCAACTCATAGTTGAGGCACCTTAGTTGTTCATTGATTGCTTTCTCATATGTGCCTTGACCAAGGGGCTCCAGCTGAGCCAGCCAGCCAGCAACCTTAGGCTTCATGCCAGTGACCATGGGGTCATGGCCATGATCCCACACTCAAGCCATGACCTCTGCTCAAGCTGGTGAGCTCCTCCCTGCTCAAGCCAGATGAGCCCATGCTCAAGTTGGTGACCTTGGGGTTTTTGAACCTGGGTCCTCAGTATCCTAGGCCAGCACTCTCTCCACTCTGCCACCACCTACTCTGGCAAAAAGATTGCAATTTTTAAAAGCTAGCACTTAGAGTAGCTTAAAACAAATATTAAATACCTACGAATAGATCACTCAAAGAAATTCAAGATCTGTATGAAGAAAACATTTTTATAAAACACTGAAGAACTGCCTGACCTGTGGTGGCGCAGTGGAGAAAGCATCGACCTGGAACACTGAGGTCAACAGTTCAAAACCCTGCACTTATCTGGTAAAGGCACATATGTGAGTTGATGCTTCCTGTTCCTCCCCCCTTTCTCTCTCTCTCTGTCACTCTCTCTCCTCTCTATAAAATGAATGAATAAACAAATAAATGAATAAATAAATAAACAAACAAATAAACGCTGAAGACCTTAACAAATAAGAGATAGTAACAGGTTCACGGACTGGAAGATTCAATACTGAAAGACGTCAAATCTCCCCAAATTTATCTTTAGATCCAGTGCAATTCCAGATAAAAATCTCAATATGAAAAATAAAATTGGGCTCTTCACATTACACACAAAAATCAATTCCAAGAGGATAATTCACATACGTTTGAAAGGCAAAACAATAAAACTTAAAAGATAAAATATAACCTTGAGTAAGGGACAGACTTTTAAAATAATCCAAAAAGCACTAACTATAATAGAAAAACTAATAAATGTGACTGCATTAATATTTAAGACTTAGTTTCATCAGATGATGCCATCAAAAGAGTTAAAAACCAAGCCTCAGAGTCAAATAAGAAATTTACAGCATTATACTGTACACTTTAAACTTATACACATCTCCACGTCGATTATATCTCAATAAAACTGCAAAAATACATGTACAGCATGTATAACCAAAACAGTTGTATCCAGAACATATAAAGAATCACAAATATAAGAAAAAGATATGAGGGAGTAAACACACAATATGGTGTACAGAAGGTGTGTTATAGAATTGTACACCTGAAACTTGTATAATTTTGTTAACCAGTATCAACCCGATAAATTCAATTAAAAAATATTTGAACAGGCACATCACTAAGAAATCCAAATTACTAGTAAACATGTGAAAAAGTATCAATTTTATATGAAAACAGGTAAATTAAAATAAATAGAACACTACACCCAACAGAATAACCAAAATAAAAAAGACTGACAATTACAAGTATTGACTAAGAGTAAAGCAATGGGGCCTGACCAGGCGGTGGCGCAGTGGATAGAGCATAAAACTGGGATGCAGAGGACCCAGATTTGAGACCCTGAGGTCGCCAGTTTCAGCGCGGGTCCATCCGGCTTGAGCAAAAGCTCACCAGCTTGGACCCAAGGTCGCTGGCTCCAGTAAGGGGTTGCTCCATCTGCTGAAGGCCCGCAGTCAAGGCACATGTGAGAAAGCAATCAATGAACAACTAAGGTGTCACAACAGCAATGAAAAACTAATGATTGATGCTTCTCATCTCTGTCTGTCCCTATCTAACTCTCTCTCTGTCCCTGTAATGGCAAAACTGTTTTCCCTTATCTACTAAAATTGAACACAGGCCAATAGATGATCTAGCACATGCTTTTCACGCAGATGCCCTAAGAAATCCATGCTCCTGTACCCTGCATGTACGTGCAAGAATGTTAACAGCAGTACTGTTGTTACACCTAAAAATTGTAAACAACCCAATGTCCTCTATCAACAGCAAAATGGATAAATTGTGATATAGTTGTATAATGGAATAAAACAAAATAACCAAACTACATGCAACAATGTAGATGATATCTGTATATGGAGAGAAAAAGAACACTTCTATCTGCCCTGGTCTGTGGTGGCACAGCGGATAAGGCATCCACCTGAAATACTGAGATGGGCAGTTCAAAACCCTAGGCTTGCCTGGTCAAGGCAAAGATGATAAGTAACTACTATCAGTTGATGCTTCCTGCTCTTCCCATTTCTTTATCTTTCTCTCCTCTATCTAAAACCAATAAATAAAATCTTAAAAAACCAAACAAAATGAATGGTAGCAGAGCACAGTGGAAAAGAGACAATACTGGTCAGGTGCACAAAACATGAGAAAATATGGCTACAGATTACTTGTGATATCTAATACAGAAGCCACTAGCCACATGTGGCTTGAGGATTTGCAGTGTGGCTAATGTGAATTGATTTGTGTTATAAGTGTAACATGCACACCAAGTTTTGAAGATTCAGTACAAAAAAAATTCTGATAGTTTTAAAATAATAATTATATGTTAACATGATATTTTTATATGTTCAGTTAAATAAAATACATTATTAAAATTAATTTACTTCTTTTACTTTTCAAATATGACTACAGAAAAAATAAAATTGTATATGTGGTTCATATTATATTTCTATTGGACAATGCTCCTATAGCTACATATGAAAAATAAAGGTAGGACAGAGCAAGGGCTTTAAATGTCAAACTGAAGAACTTTTACTTAATTTGAAGACCGATGCAAATCCTTTTTATATCCATGCAAAATTTTAAGATGAGGAGATGGTTATGCATTTGTTTATGAGACTTTCATTATCTAATATTTACTTACCAATCTCCTGTATTAGATTTTAAATACTTTATTACCCACTATTTCCCAAGACTGGTAAAAGACACTCAGTACTTCCCACTGCCATCATACACAGGTCTCTGGACACCACATATATGTAATAAATGCTGTTCAATTCTTATTCTAGTCAGGCAATATATCCCACTGTACTTTACAACTTAGAAACAATTTTCTTAGATGTAGTAGGATGTATTGCCATACTCCTCCCACTCATCTGTCAAAAAAGACCTAGAATCAGAAAAAAGGAATCAGCTGCTCAAACAAATTTTATCAGAGTTGAAGCCATTCTTTCCTGGAATCAAAGATAAAAACCATAGCCAACTCGTACTAGGCGCCAGATAGGAAAGTGCCTTGTCAGCAACACAATAGGGGAGAAGGTAGTCTATACTGAAAGACAAGACTAATAACATCATGCTAACAAGAAAAAGAGCCTTTCCAAAGATTAATAGTGTTGTTGTCTCGGAGGAAACATGTTAGAAACCGAACAGGAGAAGGAATTGGAATTAGAATACATACTTCTACTCTTATTAGAGGCAGAACATGACACTGCTCAGGCCTGCAGTATTGCTCAGATTTGCTGAGACCGTGAAAAGAACTGAACTAAACTTGTGGGGAAATGGTGATACTTTCCCACAGAGAGAGGTGGCTCTTTCTTGAGAGTCTAAAATGGGCAGAAGAACAGAAGGAGGGAAAGACAGGTCAGAAATAAAGGGAGCCTCTCTGAAGGATGCCATTGTTGGGTAGGCCTAAAACTGAAAGCATCCTGCATTGGGCTATGAAGGGAACATGTGGGAGACAGGCTGTAAACTGACAAAGTCCTTATAGCCTAGGGCTTAGTTTAAGACTAAGCTCTTCCCCACCTTTTTAAGACTAGGATCTTCCCACACCCTTTTAAGACCAAGACCTTCTCAACACCCTTCTAATACTAAGATCTTCTCAAACACTCTTTTTAAGACTAAGCTTTTCCCCACACCCTTGACTGTTGCATGATGTGGTGGGTGCACTCTTATGAGGAATCCCATTTATGCCTCAGACGAGTGACTTTGTATCAGAGACTTCCTTATTTGCATATGGCTTAAAGGCTTTAATTCTCTACACTATATAATAAAGCAGACCGAGGGCTCTGGTTCTGGCTTGCCATCAACTTGCAGAGGCCTCCCGATCCCATCCTTTTTTCTCTCTGAGTCCATTTCTTCATTCTGCGCCCTTCTCACTCAGAACCTGGACAATGACTAGCTGCGCTGGTTGGCGGCAGGTACATGCAAGTTAATAAAATCTCTGTTCCTCCTACATCGTAATATTTTTCTGATTTGCCTGACCCTTCATGGACAGTTCCATTTTTCCATGTGAGCCCTGGATGTATGTTCAAGAATGTGTCCAAAGGGTTTGGTCTGGGGAGTCTATACATTAGGGTAGGGAGGGCCCTGACTTGCCCCTCTTCTTTGGGGTTTGGGAATGTAAGAGGAGCCTACTAACCACAGGAAAAGCTCCTAATCAAAGATATAATAAAGACTTTAAGCCAAGTGCAGTATTTTAATTCTCTGTCTCATATTGGGAACTCATAAATTGCCCAACTCAAATTTAGACCTTCCTTATAGAAAGCAGATTTTATTCATTTAAATTCCCATTTATATTGCCCTGGCCAGGTAGCTCATTTGGTTAGAGCATCCTCTCAATAGGACAAGATCACAGGTTCCATCCCCAGGTCAGGGCACATACACAAAAATCAACCGATGAATGCATAAAGAACTGGAACAACAGATCAGTGTGTCTCTCCCCCCCCCTCCTCTCTCTCTTAAATCAGTAAAATAAAGTAAAAAGTTTTAAAAAATAAAATAAAATAAACTCCCAGACATAAATTGCAAAAAGGCAAGGATGAACATTCAAATTATCAAGCTCATAATGACCATTTTATTTCCTAGCAGACTTAGTCACGCTCATATACACTCAGTGACATGGATTTTAACCAAACAGAAGGTGAAAATATGTATTTTTTTGCTAACTTGCCTAACCACAAAAATTACCTATATTTTGCCCATTATTATAAAATTCAGAATTACTGCATGTAAACTAAATGAAATGGTGTTATTGCATTCAAAACTCATCATTATACATTTTTTTTCATGTATGGAGCTAGGTTTAAAAATTAAAGCCTCCTAATATTCTAAATTAAATAAAATTGACTCAATTTTTAAGAACAGTATTTGATAATTCCCAAGGATCTAGCCAATTTCTTTGGCTCTGTCTTATTTTACCCATTTGTTAAATAGTGTATAAGTATTTTTCTATTTACTCTTTCTCAAATATAGATTATGAAATCTAGTCAGAAATGTATGACACTGTGAATTAAAAGTTGCTAAATAGTGTAGACTTGTATTAATATTTTGGTTTATGCATTACCCAACCTTTTTTGTATTTAATTCTTATAATCCCCAAGAACTTTGTTTGTCATGATCCCACTAACACATTCTGTAAAATTCACACTCCAACCTATTCCTCATTATATACTACTCAGAGATCAATTCTTTAGCAGAACAGATAGATGCAGCCTCAAAACTCTAGTCCCTGTGGAATCCATCAATTCCCACCCACATCCTGTCAGCCATCTCAGATTCCACAAAAAGCGAGCGGGAGGAAATTAAGAGAAAGACTGGCAGGCATTAATTACACTCTCGTTTCCTGCCTCCCCGCTCCAATGGCTGATGATATCAGAGCACACACTCTCAGTTATCATACAGATAACTTTCCCCACTCAATCCCTTCATCAACAAGTATTATGGAGCACCAGCTGCCCAGCTTTATGCTTAGCGTGTTGGATAACACATGGCAAGCACAAAACAGGCCCACACTCCTGATGATTTTACGAGGAGGATGGGCAAATAAGCCCAATGGGGAAAGTAAAGAGCAGTATAGATATTACTAAATGTGACACCAGTGATAAATATTATAGCAATTCAAGGTGATATAATGTTTATTATGTACTTAACGCAGACCAGGTGGTGGATAAGTGCAGTTCAATCATAAAAGGACTGTGAACTTTGGAAACCTCTTCTTCTGTTACTACGATTGTTGGAAACTTATAAGCAAAACATATAGAAAGTACTGGATTGGTAGGGAAGAAAGATAGTGGCTGATATTTGTATACTTCTGAAAGCATTTTTGCTATTTGGAAAAGTCAAGCATGGTAAGTTGATAGCGAGTGGCAAAGGAAATGAGAACTATTTATAAAGGTGGGGGGAAAAAGTAAGTTTACAGTTGTTTGTATAAAAAACAATACAATAATTAATTTATAATACAAAAATAAACTCTGGCCTGACCAGGCAGTGGCTCAGTGGATAGAGCATCAGACTGGGATGCGGAGGACCCAGGTTTGAGACCCCAAAGTCAGCAGCTTGAGCGTGGGCTCATCTGGTTTGAGCAAAAGCTCACCAGCTTGGACCCAAGGTCGCTGGCTCGAGCAAGGGGTCACTCAGTCTGCTGATGCCCCACAGTCAAGGCACATATGAAAAAGCAATCAATGAACAACTAAGGTGTTGTGACGGCAATGAAAAACTAATGATTGATGCTTCTCACCTCTCTCCATTCCTGTCTGTCTGTCCCTATCTATCCCTATCTCTGACTCTCTCTCTGTCCCTGTAAAATAAATAAATAAATAGTCTGGGCAGAACACCTCCATCACTATTATGTGACACTGCTATCCATTTTTGGTACTTCTAATGAATTTTAATGATATCTTCACCTTGCTTCCTTTGCTCCAGACTTACAGCCCCAGGTGGGAGAGGTTGAAAGATGAAGTGCAAGGCCCCCCGCCGGTGCCCCAGCTGCAAAGAGACAAAGGGGGGGGGGAGGAAGGAACTCCCTTCTGGGGCAACCAAGGATAGGAGCACAGCACAGTCTCCCCAAAAGCTGCCATCTAATGACAGTTTTCCAAAATAGAAAGGCCTTGGAAAGTCAACTACCAAAAAAGGACAAAATTCTACTATAGTTTCTGTGTCTTGCGATTAAATTAGCACTAACACAGCCCCCAGAGAAAAGCAGCGACCCAAGACCAAATCAGAACACAGCATGCAAAATAATGTCTGTCTTAGGATATTTAGTAAGCATAAACTGGATACAATCTAGGGGGTTAAAACCCAAATATGGGAAGAAGAAGATCTTTGACTTAATGATTCTTAAGGTCTAGAGAGAGAGACAAAACACACAAAAGTGAAATTTCAAAATAAGATAGCTTATGGATGGGCCAAAAAAAAGCG
The DNA here is from genome assembly GCA_037038555.1 of Rhynchonycteris naso. Lineage (NCBI taxonomy): Eukaryota > Metazoa > Chordata > Mammalia > Chiroptera > Emballonuridae > Rhynchonycteris > Rhynchonycteris naso. The sequence continues at coordinate 135,639,174 of CM073002.1, read as the reverse complement.
TTACTGCTAATAGGAAACAGTTCAACATTGTGCTTAAAAACTTTTGCTCTAGAACTAGATTGCCTGCTTTTGAATCCTGCCACCATCCCCTGCTAGGGGCAAACCCCTGGGGACATTCATTCCTCTGGCTACAATTCCCTCATTTGTAAAAAATGTGGGTAATAAACAGCCCTACCTTGCAGAATTTCAGTGAAGATCAAACTCAGAGCAGCCATGTAAACTGCCTGGACAACACACAGTAAACACTAATACAGGTAAGCTAAATTAATAGTTACTATCTTTCATCATGATCAGTTGATGCCACCAATTATAAAATACAGCATCATTTTATGAATTACAATGAAAGAAAATCACTTCTAATAATTTAATAATTTTTTAACATTTTATGTGCTTTTATTTATTTTAATTATTTTTATTTATTTATTCATTTTAGAGAAGAGAGACAGAGAAAGAGAGAGAGAGAGAAAGCGGGGAGGAGCAGGAAGCATCAACTCTCATATGTGCCTTGACCGGGCAAACTCAGGGTTCTGAACCAGTGACATCAGTGTTCCAGGTCAATGCTTGATCCACTGCGCCTCCACAAGTCAGGCCAGAAAATCACTTCTAATTAAACTCATATAATGCTTTTTTTTTTTTTTTTTTTTGATAAAGACAATGTTTTTTTGTTTCTTTTTTAGGGAGTCAGAGAGAGGGATAAATAGGGACAGACAGGGACAGAGAGAGATGAAAAGCATCAATCATCAGTTTTTTGTTGCCCTTGCGACACCTTAGTTGTTCATTGATTGCTTTCTCACATGTGCCTTGACCGTGGGCCTTCAGCAGACTGAGCAACACTCTGCTGGAGCCAGTGACCTTGGGTCCAAGCTGGTGAGCTTTTTGCTCAAGCCAGATAAGCCCGCACTCAAGCTGGCGACCTCGGGGTCTCAAACCTGGGTTCCCCCGCATCCCAGTTCGACGCTCTATGCACCGCCTGGTCAGGCTATAATGCTATTTTATCATTTAAAATTTTTCCACCTGCCCTGACCAGGCGGTGACGCAGTGGATAGAGCATCGGACTGGGATGCGGAGGACCCTGGTTTGAGACCCCGAGCTCGCCAGCTTGAGCGCAGGCCCATCTGGCTTGAACGAAGGCTCGCCAGCTTGGACCCAACCAAGGTCGCTGACTCCAGCAAGGGGCTGCTTTGGTTCGCTGAAGGCCCACAGTCAAGGCACATGTGTGAAAGCAATCAATGAACAACTAAGGTGTCACAATGGCAACGAAAAACTAATGATTGATGCTTCTCACCTCTCTCCATTCCTGTCTGTCTGTCCCTATCTGTCCCTCTCTCTTACTCTCTCTCTCTGTCCCTGTTAAAAAAATAAAATAAAAAATAAATAAATAATTTTTTCCACCTGACCAGGCGGTGGCGCAGTGGATAGTGCATCGGACTGGGATGCGAAGGACCCAGGTTCGAGACCCTGAGGTCGCCAGCTTGAGCATGGGGCCTATCTGGTTTCAGCAAAGCTCAGCAGCTTGGACCCAAGGTCGCTGGCTCCAGCAAGGGGTGGCTCGGTCTGCTGAAGGCCCGCGGTCAAGGCACATGTGAGAAAGCAATCAATGAACAACTAAGGTGTCGCAACGAAAAACTGATAACTGATGCTTCTCATCTCTCTCCGTTCCTGTCTGCCTGTCCCTATCTATCCCTCTCTCTGACTCTCTCTGTCTCTGTAAATATATATATATAATTTGAAATGTTTTCAGGAGGTGGGTAGGGGCAGAGGAGTAAAGAGGGATAGGTATACAGTGATGGAAAATGATTTGACTTTGGGTGATGGGCACACAATGTGATCAACAGTTCAAATGCTAGAGAGATGTTCACTGGAAATCTATGTACTCTTTTTAATCAATGTCACTCCATTAAATTTAATTTAAAAAGAAAATAAATTCTACATAATCTGATCATCCATGCCATCAAGAATGTTGGTGGTGAAGCATTGCTTAAAAGAGTTCTCCCAACTACTTCTGGGATTCCCCAACCAGCTACTGACATCCAGTCTGTAAGTCATTCTCAACATTAATTACATTCAACACATGTGGTACCAATAATGCATTTAACTCAGCTGAAATAATGACAATTTGAACAGCTGTGGCCATATTTATAGATAATTACATCTGTTTTAACTGCCACCTACTGATGGTGAGTATAGATACATCTTATTACAGAGACATTAACATTTAAAAAAAACGTGCCTTACCACTTATAAAATTATTGTAATTTATAATATTCAAAGACACTCAGAAGAAGACAGGAGTTTGTTCAGGAGCTCAACTCTGCAGTTTTAGAAACTGAAAGGACAAAAAGCAATAGCTTTGACAGATGTTTGCGATGAATCATCTTTGTTGCTGTATATTTGTAGAAAACTGTTAAAATTGTTACTAGAGTAAATACTAAAAGAAAGGTACTTTCAGAACTGTCAGGCCAAATGGATGTACAGAGTTTTCTCAGAATCCAAGAACTAGAAGAGTGAAAAGGGGCCATACAAGACTTGAACCCATCCATCTAAAGGCCATCCAGCCTTTAAAAAATATTCTTCCAGTGATAGTAAACTCACAACTTTCAAAGGAAGTCTGTCTCATTTTATGAAAACTCTGCTTAAAGTTCTTACATACTAAACAAAACAAAACAAAAACTTACTTCCTTGCTATCCACCTCTTCACCTGAATCCTATCCTTGAAAACCATATCTTAAACATAATCATTTTTCAGTCCACCACATGCCCCTGCCCTGTATCTTCTGTTTTCCAAGATCTATCAGTCATGAAGGTCAACAATTCGAGCTGTGCTCAGCTCTGTGATTCTGCTGCTAGCCTTAGTTGGAATCACTTATGTGGTTGTAATCATCTGGCAGTTCGACTAGCACTGGGTAGCCTAATGGCCTCACTCACTTGTCTAGCGGTTATCCTGGCCATCAGCTTCAGATTTCTCCAGAGGGTCTCTTGTCCCCAAGAGGTCTTGACTACTTTACCAATTGTGTCAGGACAAGAAGAAAGAGAGAGCAGGTGCTCATGGCCTCTTAAGACGTAGGCTAAGACCTCCCACAAGGACAGTTCAGCCACTTTCTATTGGCCAAAACAAGAAACAGGCCAGCTCACAATAAAGGAAATAGATAGACTCTACTTCCTGTTGGGAGGAGCAGCGAAGTCCCAGTGCCAAGGGCCGTGCATACCAAGCGGTGCTTGGCATTTTACTTGCATTCTCTCACTTTCCTCAGCAACATATGGAGTAGGCCTATCATGATGTCATATCAGAGATGAGCATGGCTGATACACCCAACGGATGGGACTAAGTTATAATTGAAAAACAACTGTCTGTACAGAGATGTGTTGTACAATTGGGCACCTGAAGCCTGTATAACTATCAATATGTTAACTGGTGTCACTCCAAAAAATTAAATTTAAAAAAAAAGAAGAAAAACAACTGTCTTTCTTTTCTCCACCTTCCATTCAAACCAGTTCTGTAGGAATGAAATCTAAGCAAGTTCTCAGATTTCTCTGGTCATTCTTAGATAGTAAAAAGTCTATTCTTTAGGCTTCTGAAATAGTCTTGGTTTAATAATTACAATATCAAGTCCTGTGTAATATGCTGACTTCCAACTTCTCATTTTGTAATTATCATAGTACTAAATGATTCAGGCAAGAATAATCACTGGCCTGACCAGGCGGTGGCACAGTGGATAGAGCGTCGGATTGGGATGCAGAGGATCCAGGTTCAAGAGCCTGAAGTCGCCAGCTTGAGAGCAGGCTCATCTGGTTTGAGCAAAGCTTGCCAGGTTGAGCCCAAGGTTCGCTGGCTTGAGCAAGGGGTTACTCAGTCTGCTGTATCCCCCACCCCCCGGTCAAGGCACATATGAGAAAACAATCAATGAACAACTAAGGTGACACAATGAAGAATTGATGCTTCTCATCTCTCTCCCTTTCTGTCTGTCTATCTCTATCTCCTATCTGTCCCTCTCTCTGACTCTGTCTCTGTCACCAAAATAATAAATAAATAAATAAGAATAATCACATAGCTGGATTTTAAACATAGCTGGTAAAAGTTTGATGAGAAAAAGATTTATATTGTCTTAAAATACCTAAATATCTTCTTGAAAAATAAGTATTCACTATAAATGGGAAACTGTAATTTTACAGCAGAAAACTTTGGCAGACACCTCCTTATCTAAATGATCAAAGTTCACATGAACATAATGGGACAAACTGACCATGTACCTTCTGTGTGATGTACTGAGAAGAACACAGCATCCATTACAAAATATTTCTAGTTTAAAAAATTACAACCTACTCATGAGTAAACATCCAATAAACTCACATTGAGAGATGTGCTACAAAATAAACGGTTCACAATCTTAAAAGTGTTAAAGTAATGAAGGACAAAAAAAAAAATGGCTGGCCTGACCTGTGGTGGCGCAGTGGATAAAACATCGACCTGGGAACACTGAGGTCGCCAGTTCAAAACCCTGCACTGGTCTGGTCAGGGCACATATGGGAGTTGATGCTTCCAGCTCCTCCCCACTTTCTCTCTTTCTCTCTCTCTCTCTCTCTCTCTCACTCACTCTGTGTCTCCTCTCTAAAATGAATAAATAAAATAAAAAATAAAAAATAAATGGCTGAAGAACTGTCCAGATTAAAGGAGAATAAAGACCCATGAATCTAAATGTAATGCATGAGAGGAACTCCCTTTTTGGGGCCAAGGCCTTACAGGATACTGACAGCCACAGTTCCCCCCAAACATCCTCTTCTAACTCCCAGCCTCGCCCTCAGGATAGGGGTATCGTCAACCAGGAGAAATCAGTGCTCAGCCATCTCCTCTCCAACTCCTGATTTGGTGATTTTACCCATCACTCATCACTTTGGAATAATTAATAATACTGGAATAGTTGATAATTTGGGGGGATTCACTCAAAATGAGGACAAGAAGTTGTATTTTAACATTACATTACACAACAAAACTAAGGCTTTAAAAGTTTAAGTAACTTGTCTTCGGTCACAGATAATAAAAAAGAAAATTGAAATTCAAAAACTAATGTCTTAAATTTATGCTTACAGGCCCTGGCTGGTTTGCTCAATTGGTTAAAGTGTCATCCAGAAACACCCAAGTTACTGATTTGATTCCCAGGAAGGGCACATACAGGAAGCAATCAATGAATACACACCTAAATGGGACAACAAATGAATGTTTCTCTGTCTCTCTCATTCTGTCCCTTCTTTTCTTTGTCTCTCTAAAATCAATTTAAAAAAAAAGGGATAATAAATTTACACTTACAAATTTCACCTTGATAGATTTCACTTTGATAGTCGGCAAACTCATTAGTCAACAGAGCCAAATATCAACAGTACAACGATTGACATTTCTTTTGAGAGCCAAACTTTTTAAACTTTAACTATATAGGTAGGTGCATTGTTATTAATTAGGGTGCTCCTAAGCTGGCCTTTGCCAGCACGGGGTATTTTGTGGAAGAGCCACACTAAAGGGTCCAAAGAGCCACATGTGGCTTGTGAGCCAAGGTTTGCCGACCACTGGATTAGCCTGTTGTTCAGAGCTATTTTAACCCTTTAGATTAGGTCGTTTAAGGAATCTGCCCTAATTCTTTATAATTATTTATCAAGCATTTACTGTGATGTGCCTTCCATACATTGTCTGTTTATTTTATTTTTTCCAAGTGAGAAGAGGGCAAATAGAGAGATAGACTCCCACATGTGCCCCAATAGGGATCCACCCACAACCCCTGTTTGGGCCCAATGCTCTGGCCATCTGGGGCCATGCTGCCAACCAAGCTATTTTTAGTGCCTGAGACAGAGGCTGCAGGGAGCCATCCTCAGTGTCCCGAGTCAGTGTGCTTGACTCAGTTGAGCTAGGCCATACTTAAATTTAAAAATGATGCCTAACCTTTGGTGGCGCAGTGGATAAAGCGTCGACCTGGGAACACTGAGGTCGCCAGTTCAAAACCCTGCATTGGTCTGGTCAAGGCACGTATGGGAGTTGATGCTTCCAGCTCCTTCCCCCTTTCTCTCTCTGTCTCTCTCACTCTCTCTCTCTCTGTCTCCTCTCTAAAATGAATAAAATAAAAAGAATAAAAATTGAATAAATTTCTGCTTCTATTGCTTGGATAAAATAGGATTAACTTTCCCTACTGCTGTAAACAACTAGAAAAAAAAAATGAACAATGAATTTTTAAACTCTTATGTTGAGTTATAATTTGTATACAAAGTGCAATCTTGCATGTATAACTCACTACCTTTTTACATTCTTATACCTAGGTACATACCACACAGATCAAAAAATAGATCAGCTCCTCAGATGGTTCCCTGGGGCCCCCTAGTAGTCAGTACCCCCACAAAGCAACATCTTATCTCTATCCTCATACATCATAATAATGAAATGATATCATGTTAAAACATTGTAATGCAGCCTGACCAGGTGGTGGCACAATGGATAGAGCATCGGACTGGGATGCAGAAGACCCAGGTTCGAGACCCCGAGCTCGCCAGCTTGAGTGCGGGGCCATCTGGCTTGAGCAAAAGCTCACCAGCTTGGACCCAAGGTCGCTGGCTCCAGCAAGGGGTGGCTCGGTCTGCTGAAGGCCCGCGGTCAAGGCACATGTGAGAAAGCAATCAATAAACAACTATGGTGTCACAACAGCAATGAAAAACTAATGATTGATGCTTCTCATCTCTCTCCGTTCCTGCCTGTCCCTATCTATCCCTCTCTCTCTCTCTCTGTCCCTGTGTAAAAAAAAACAACAACAAAAACATTGTAATGCATATGATATTGCTTTATTATAACAAAAAATATTATAAATATTTTCATCTTACCATAGTTTTTTTCAGTTATATTGCCATTTTTATTGTCTATTAAAACGATGCAGATTCCCTAGAATATTTCTTAAGTTCTTCTTTCAAAATTTTCAATGCTGTGACATTATAAAGAAAACCAAAACTGGAGGCCCTGGCTGGTTGGCTCAGCAGTAGAGCATCAGCCCAGTGTGTGGAAGTCCCAGGTTCAATTCCCGGTCAGGGCACACAAGAGAAGCACCCATCTGCTTCACTACCCTTCCCCCTCTCCTTCCTCTCTCTCTCTCTCTCTTCCCCTCTCGCAGCCAAGGCTCCATTGGAGCAAAGATGGCTCCATGGCCTCTGCCTCAGGCCCTAGAATGGCTCCAGCTGAAATGGAGCAATGCTCCAAATGGGTAGAGCATCACCCCCTAGTGGGCATGCCAGGTGGATCCCAGTCTGGCACAAGTGGGAGTCTATCCTACTGCCTCCCCGCTTCTCACTTTGGAAAAATACAAAAAAAGGAAAAAGAAAACCAAAACTGAAACTAGGCTAATCAATTTGTTCAAAGGTCTCTTTCATTGTCATTGATACTATATATTAATAGATCATTGCTAGAAAACATGCTTAATGGAAATGAGTTTGATGATTGCTAATAAATCTTCTCATTTATGAAATTTACATAAAACCTTTTGTTTTCTTGCTCTAATTTCTTTTTCTTTTTCTTTTTTTTTTACAGGGACAGAGAGAGAGTCAGAGAGAGGGATAGATAGGGACAGACAGACAGGAACGGAGAGAGATGAGAAGCATCAATCATTAGTTTTTTCTTTTTTTTTTTTTTAATATTTATTTATTTATTTATTTATTACAGGGACAGAGAGAGAAGGATAGATAGGGACAGACAGACAGGAACAAAGAGAGGTGAGAAGCATCATTAGTTTTTCGTTGCCGTCGCAACACCTTAGTTGTTCATTGATTGCTTTCTCACATGTCCCTTGACCGCGGGCCTTCAGCAGACTGAGTAACCCCTTGCTGGAGCCAGCGACCTTGGGTCCAAGCTGGTGAGCTTTTGCTCAAGCCAGATGGACCCGCACTCAAGCTGGTGACCTCGGGGTCTCGAACCTGGGTCTTCCGCATCCCAGTCGGACGCTCTATCCACTGTGCCACCATCTGGTCAGGCGCTCTAATTTCTTATATTTTATTTGAGTGGCATCATTGTTAAATATCTTTTGATTTAGAAAAACTATTTTCTTTATAGTTAGAGAATGCGTTATTTTCCAAAGTGGAACTTAGCTATGTAAATTTTCTTTTGTAAAACTTTGGCTAACATCAGTAATAACAATGAACAGTTTACACCAAACAACTATGGCCAATGAAACTTCAAAATAAACTTCATTTTCCTGTAAAGACCACAAATTGCTCCTTCTTGAAACTTGGTATTGTTTTGTTTTAACTGTCTTAAATGCATCCTGTATCTTGTCTAAATTAAATGCAATTACTTTGACAAAATTTAGGAAGCATTTTCCATATGTGTTCAAGAGTGATTCTTATAGGCTTCATTATCAAGATGGTCAATGTTTGGACAGATCTAGAGTGATGTTTGTAATGTTTGAATTTGTTCCAAAGAAGAATATCATTACTATTGACATGATAAAGACCAACTTTTTCTAACATGAAAAGTTTGTAAGTCATTTCATGAATGTTTCCAGGTTATTGGCTAAATTACAGCATGTGCACTTAATTTTAACAATACCTTTATCATAGAATTGATCATGCATGGTGAGGGGTACAGTCCCAGACATCTACCATTCCCAACACATGGTACATCTGCAGCATAAGATTTACTGGCAGAGGATACACAGTCCCCTAAACTTTACTACCTTATAACACAAGCCTGGCATTGCTGTTCTTAATGCGCCTTGGGCAAAAGCCCTGGGGCCTGCCTGTGGCAACAAACTAGATGTGCCACAAACAGCCCTTGAGGAGAAAGGACTGTTATTAATTGGGCAAAGAAGCTTGGCGGGTTGGCTCAGCAGCAGAGTGCCAGCCTGGCGTGTGGAAGTCCCAGGTTTGATTCCCAGCCAGGGCACACAAGAGAAGTGTGCTTTTCAAATCTGCTTTTCCACCCCTGCTCTTCTCCCTTCTCTCTCTCTCTCTCTCATTCTCTCTCTCTCTCTTCCTTTTTCCCTTGCTAAAATCAATCAAAATAATAATAATAATAATAAAATAATTGATCGAAGAGAATGTAGGAAAGATCAAGACAAGAATTTATCAAGAGACCTCAGGCCTAGGAAGCACATGAAGGAATGTGCTGACAGGTCTTACGTGGGTCCCTGGGGATAGCCTTGGATAATCCTCACCTGCCGGCAACACTGGCAGCAGCCCGCAGCCTAGCTGTTCTCCTGCAGACAGGCTGTCCACTGAACCGACTCTCCGCTATGCTTCCAAACGGTGGGGGGAGGACATGCCTCCACAGTTGTCCAGGTTACTTTCTTAGCGGACTTGCCTTCAGTAATCCTTTGAATCAATTCTTAAAATTGAAAAATGGTTTCTCAGTTCTTCACTTAAGCCAAAAGCCTGTACTTTTTATTTATTCATTTTTTTTTTTTTTTAGAGAGGAGACACAGAGTGAGGGGCGGGGGGAGCTAGAAGCATCAACTCCCATATGTGCCTTGACCAGACCAGTGCAGGGTTTTGAACTGGTGACCTCAGTGTTCCCAGGTCGACGGCTTTATCCACTGCGCCACCACAGGTCAAGCTAAAAGCCTGTACTTTTTTATGACAGGGATAATATCAGTGAAACAGTTCTTAATTTTTCACTTTGTTTTCTTCTGATGGTTCAAATACGTGTCTTTGCTTGTATGCAATCATTCAATATGACTTTGTACAGTCTAATTGAAGTTATATAAGTAAATAACTTTAAGTTTTAATTTTATATGGGATTTCTCTCACTTTACTAACCATCAGGTTTAATGATCTTACATTAAATTTTCCATCCTAGATAGTGATCATTATTTATCTGGCTTAAATGTTTAGCCATTCTAGCTTCAACTTTCAAAATCATTTATTCTAAATCTAAAAATATTCCACCGTTTTCTGTAAATGGTGTGCTATTAAAATAGCATCACCTTAAGACTATTACAATAATGTCCTACACCAGTGTTTACTTGTGTTGGTGAATGCTATCATTGTCTGCGGCTTATTCAGCCTTTCTTTTTCTAGTTCCACTGATAACATGTGTGTTTTTGTGTGTGCCAGTGACATTTCTGTTCTTTCAATCAGGAATCTAAATATTTCCAATCACAAATACCTTTGCTGGCCAAAGCTGACTTTGAAAACTGGTTGTGAGCTCTGAGACAGCTTAACAAAAGATATAGCCTTTAAACTTGAAATATAAAAATAATTTCTATAGTTTTTTACTCCATTTGAAAGCATTCTGGTGTAAAATGAATTACTAAATTTTATGCTAAGTGAAGATAGGAATGAAAAATCATAACCATTCCTTTGAAACAAAAGAATGTGATGACCACTGTCCAGGATCATTGCTCAATAAACATTGAATAGCCTCAGGGTTTCTCTTGCTCATTCAACCTGCTGATTTGATGTATAATTCTCTATTAATTTGAACTGTTTTGGTCAGTTATTAAACTTCACTAGTAAGAAGTATGAGCTCTGGCAGGATAGCTCGGTTGGTTAAAGCATCATCTGGAAGCACGGAGGTTGCTGGTTTGATCCCCAGTCAGTGCACAGACCCGAACAGGTTTTCCTGTTCCTTTCTCTCTCTGTCTCATTCTCTCCCCCATCCTCTCTCACTAAACTCAGTCAATAAAAAAAATTTTTTTTAAATGTGAAATTGCAGAGATTTCATTTGACCTGTTCAAGCTAGAGATTTGAAGAGAATAAATTGTTCCTGGTATCATGATATCAGTTATTAAATCTCCCTTAAATGAAATATTTGTAATCTTGTATTCAAGAATATTATGTGGCTCATTCTCAAAAAAAGTCTGTTTGCTTTCATTGTTTCCAGTTTTTAAAAATGTAAGCAGACAGCCTGACCTGTGATGGTACACTGGATAAAAGGTCAATCTGTAATGCTGAGGTTGTCAGTTCAAAATCCCAGGCTTGCCTGGCCTAGGCATAAACGAGAAGTGAGTTTATGCTTCATGCTCCTCCATCCTTCTCTCTCTGAAATCAATAAATAAAATCTTTTTTAAAAAAATGTAAGCAGCCTGACCTGTGGTGGCGCAGTGGATAAAGCGTCGACCTGGGAACACTGAGGTCGCCAGTTCAAAACCCTACACTGGTCTGGTCAAGGCACATATGGGAGTTGATGCTTCTAGCTCCTCCCCCCTTCTCTCTCTCTCTTTCTCTCTCTCTCTCTCTCACTCTGTGTCTCCTCTCTAAAATAAATAAATAAAAAGAAATTTAAAAAAATGTAAGCAGACAACCTCTTTTGAAGACTTTTTTATTTATTTCCTTATCAGCTATTTTTTTAGCTCCACTTTTATATTTTCTATACTTTTGATGATCTTGAGTTGTATTCATTCTCAGTGATCAAAATTAAAATAATTATAATAATAATAATCTGGCTTGACCAGGCATTGGCGCAGTGAATAGAGTATCGGACTGGGACATGGAGGACCCGGGTTCAAAACCCCGAGGCCGCCAGCTTGAGTGTGGGTTCATCTGGTTTGAGCAAGACTCACCAACTTGAGCAAGGGGTCACTTGCTCTGCTGTAGCCCCCAGGTCAAGGCACATATGAGAAAGCAATCAATGAACAACTAAGGAAACTAAGGAACTGTCACGAATAATTGATGCTTCTCATCTCTCTCCCTTCCTGCCTGTCTGTCCCTATTGGTCCCTCTCTCCATTTCTCTCTCTGTCTCACACACAAAAAAGTAAATTAAAATATATGTGAAGAAAAAAATTAAATTTTACATATAATATTAAAAGCCTTTTCTCCTAAATTATTCAAAATTATTACATTAAAATGCAACATATAAATTACAATTAATGGATACCAGAGTACTTAGTCAAAATAGTTTAAATAAAGCTGAATTTTAAATTCAGTTTTTTGAAAATTTAACTAAATATTTTGACATACTTTTATTAAAATAAAACAACTCATAATTTTAGCATTTAATGTCCATTTAGTTGCCAATATAAAGAATCAATTTCCATTATAAGCATCTTATGTCTAAATCACATATATACACATGTAGTAATGCAACTGTCCTCAGCTGCTGTTCATCTGTTGCAAATACAGCGCTACCTTAAGAGTAGCTCGGCCTGACCTGTGGTGGCACAGTGGATAAAGCGTCGACCTGGGAACACTGAGGTCACCAGTTCAAAACCCTGCACTGGCCTGGTCAAGGCACATATGGGAGTTGATGCTTCCAGCTCCTCCCCCCTTTCTCTCTTTCTCTCTCTCTCTCTTTCTCTCTCTCTCTCTCTCACACTCTGTGTCTCCTCTCTAACAACAACAACAAAAAAAGAGTAGCTGGAATACCAAGAGAGAAGCCAGGAAATGGACACTTAGCACTACTGAGAAAGGACACTTTCTTATGCAAGAATCTGTGGCATTTGTGGCATCTGAGAGTAAGGAATTGTCAAGTAATTTGTTTACTCCCTTACCTAAGCAATTCTGCCACTCAAGTGCTCCCAGTCTTCCAAAGCCAAGTCCATCTCCAAGGCTGGCAGCAGTACAGTTTTCAGACTTCCACAACAGTCTAATTCAGTGACCCCTTTTTAAGAACATAGGACAATGTCACCCCATTAAATTTAATTTTCTAAATAAAATTAGAAACAAGAACAAACAAAACACAAAAAAGGGCATAGGACAAGACATGTAGATGCATTTTCCTGGAGCCTGAATAGCATTAGTCACATAGAGGATGTGTAGGGTGACAGGTCAGGCTGTGCCAGCCCTAAATACCAAGTCGGTGACCAAGATGCCATTGTGTACTTTCAGAAATGTCCTTTTTGTGTCTTTGTGATATGTGAAGATTTCTGAAGTGAAGGGTGCTCAAGTCTAAACTACTGCCCCTATGTTGCTTCCTGTTCTTTGCTACAAACAAAACCATGATAAACAGTCTCATTCTGTCTCCTTAAGGACCTATGAAGAGCTTCTTGGGATACATACTCAGGAGTCAAATTGTTAGGTTATAAAGTATAAAGTGTTCTTAACTTCTCTGATTACTGCTCTCTGGAACAGCCATACTAGTTTATACTCCTTATACATAAAGATTTTCTCTATTTTGCCATGCAAATAAATCATTTTTTAAAATCAAAATGTTGTCCTCTACCTATTATTTCACAATTTGAACTTTTTCATTTGTCTAGTTTGATATTGATCCATCGGCAAATTTCCCTAACCAGTATCCACTGAATTGTACAAGTATCAGAGCCATATTTCCACATCCTTCACTCAATCAATACATTTGTTTATCCAGACTACAGACTTTAGTCAACTATTAGGCATTGGGGGACCCACAGACAAATGATGCACAATCCCCTTCACTCAAGGACCTACAAGTCTGGAAGATACAATGAGAAACCTATTTCAAAACTTTGCAGAAGTTGCCTGACTGGGCGGTGGCGCAGTATATAGAGCATCAGACTAGGATGCAGAAGACCCAGGTTCGAGACCCCGAGGTCACCACCTTGAGCACGGGCCCATCTGGCTTGAGCACATGCTCGTCAGCTTGGACCCAAGGTCACTGGCTCCAGCAAGGGGGTTGCTCAGTCTGCTGAAGGCCTGCGGTCAAGGCACATGTGAGAAAGCAATCAATGAACAACTAAGGTGTCACAACGGCAATGAAAAACTAATGATTGATGCTTCTCACCTCTCTCTGTCCCTGTCTGTCTGTCCCTATCTAGCCCTCTCTCTGTCCTGTAAAAAAAAAAAACAAAAAAACAAAAACAAAAAACCCCACAAACTTTGCAGAAGTCAAGATTTACTAACATTTTATTTCATTCATTCATTCATTCTACAAATTATTTAATCTTATCAAAAGAAAGAAACTTAACCTGAAAATACATGTTCCTTGCAAACTCTCACTTCTCATTATATGCTTATTTTGTAAGAGCACATAAATGATACTTTGAATAATTCTTTCTTGAATCTAGCCCAAGATAAAGATCAGGTCTGGGTACTCCATTATCTCATTTTGGAAAATTGTCACTGCATTTGCCAATATCTGATCTTGATTTCATGCTCCTTGATTTTTGAAATAACATCTGTTTAACTATTCATTCTGGGCTGTCTGAATATGTAGTCTTATCTAGATCTCTGGATATCTTAGATACTTAATATTTTTCACCCATGTTGGGTACCATTTCTTCTAAGCCACTATTGTTTTACCTTTTTTAGTATGGAGACCATTCTTCTGGACACAGAAGACAGACTCAAAGAGTTCTATTTATTCTATCTCTTGTTCCCATTAGACAGCTTTAATCATCAGACCTAACTCTTCATCTTTTTGCTCTAAATATGATTTATAAAGCTCTTTTATTTTTCCTTAGCCGATTTGCAATTCTCAACTCATTTCGGGCTTTGATGTCATTTTTTACAGATTTATGACATACTTTATCTTTAGTCATATTTCCTTATTTCTATCATTGGTACATTTTCTATTAAAATCTAAACAAATTAGAGAACACCTCATGCTGTCACCCTAGCTTCTTCAAACACCTCTCTCTTTTCTTCTTCGTTAAAGTCCTATAAAATTATGTAATCAGAATTGAATAATTTGGGACAACCCAATCCTCCTGATGATGGTACAACTATCACAGTACAGGGCAAATAAATATTTAATGAATGATGATAAATGAAAATCTCATTCCATGGATTTATGCTTATCTTTTCTTTGAACTTTTAAGATAATTTTTTTGGTAATTTTCAAGATATCGTTCCTTTTGTTATAAAAATGTATAACTTAGGTAGAGTCACTCTCTCTCTACATTACTATCACTTTTATTTCATTTAATTCCCTTTTTTTAAAATTCATTTTAGAGAGGAGACAGAGTGAGAGAGAGAGAGAGAGAGAGAGAGAGAGAGAGAGAGAGAAAGAGAGAAAGGGGGGAGGAGCTGGAAGCATCAACTCCCATATGTGCCTTGACCAGACCAGCGCAGGGTTTTGAACTGGTGACCTCAGTGTTCCCAGGTTGACGCTTTATCCACTGCGCCACCACAGGTCAGGCCTAATTCCCATTTTTAAAGCACATAGCCTGACCTGTGGTGGCGCAGTGGATAAGGCAATGGACTTGGAATGCTGAGGTTACCAGTTCGAGGCTCCCGGTTTCCTGAGTCAAGGTACATACAAGAAGCAACTGTAAGTTGATGCTTCTTGTGCCTGCCTCTTGCCCTTCCCTCCTCTCTAAAATCAAAAAATAAAATTTTAATAAAAAGCATATGCATTTTCTGTTTTTTTGTTTTTTATTTTTACAGGGACAGAGAGTCAGAGAGAGGGATAGATAGGGACAGACAGGAACGGAGAGAGGTGAGAAGCATCAATCATTAGTTTTTCGTTGCCGTCGCGACACCATAGTTGTTCATTGATTGCTTTCTCACATCTGCCTTGACCGCAGGCCTTCAGCAGACCGAGCCACCCCTTGCTGGAGCCAGCGACTTTGGGTCCAAGCTGGCGAGCTTTTGCTCAAGCCAGATGGGCCCGCGCTCAAGCTGGCGAGCTCAGGGTCTCGAACCTGGGTCTTCCGCATCCCAGTCTGACGCTTATCCACTGCGCCACTGCCTGGTCAGGCTGTTTTGTGGGGTATTTTGTGGTTTTTTTTTTTCTTTTCTTTTTTTAGCAAAAGACAGAGAGGACAGATAGGGACAGACAAGAAGGAAGAGAGATGAGAAGCATCAACTCATAGTTGCAGCACTTTAGTTGTTCATTGATGCTTTCTCATATGTGCCTTGACTGGGGTGAGGGCTCTAGCCAAACCAGTGACCCTTTGCTCAAGCCAGCGACTTTGGGCTTCAAGTCAGTGACCTTTGGGCTCAAGCCAGCGACACGTGCTCAAGCCAGTGACCCCGCACTCAAGCTGGTGAGCCCATGCTGAAGCCATGCAACCTCGGGGTTTTGAACCTGGGTCCTCCGCGTACCAGCCCAATGTTCTATCCACTGCGCCACCGCCTGGTCAGGTTCATCTTTCTATGTTTGTAATTAGTGAAGATATTAACTCAGCACTATGGAAGCTGCTTAGGAAAACCTTCTTGGGTTTTTCTAACACCTCTCACACCTACATGTCATAATTTCTTTTTCATGGTGAGCAGAAGGATTAACAGCCAGTGAAAACTCCTTTGAAGAAAGACCTGTGTGCCCTTTTCAAACTGTGAAGGTGCTATTCCTTATTAAAAGAGAATTTGAAGAATCTTGTTTACCTCCCCTTGGGTTAGAAAGTCTATTTGTTTTTGTTCTTGATATAGTTGCCTATAAAAATAGCCTGACCAGGCGGTGGCGCAGTTGATAGAGCGTCAGACTGGGATGTGGAAGAACCCAGGTTCGAGACCCCGAGGTCGCCAGCTTGAGCATGGGCCCATCTGGCTTGAGCAAATGCTCGTCAGCTTGGACCCAAGGTCCTTGGCTCCAGCAAGGGGTTGCTCGGTTTGCTGAAGGTTTGCGGTCAAGGCACATGTGGGAAAGCAATCAATGAACAACTAAAGTGTCACAATGGCAACGAAAAACTAATGATTGATGCTTCTCACCTCTCTCTGTTCCTGTCTGTCTGTCCCTATCTATCCCTCTCTCTGACTCTCTCTCTCTCTCTGTCTCTGAATAAAATAAAATAAAAATAAAAATAAATACATTGAGACCCTGGCCAGGTAGCTCAGTGGGTTGATGTGTTGTCCCAATATCCCAAGATTGTGAGTTCAGTCAGTTCACATACAAGAGTCAACCAATGAATGCATAAGTGGAACAACAAATGAATGTGTTTTTCTCTCTCTCTCCCCCTTCCTCTCTCTTTAAAATCAATTTAAAGAAAAAAATGTAAATACATCGAGAGAATCTATTTCCTGGGTATCCCAAATAAGATAAGAAAACTGTTGTGATTAAATATGGCCATAAACTCACAATTTCTACCCCTGAAAAAAGTTATAAAACAAGGACAAACTTTCTCCCTGCTTCCCTCAACCTTTGCTAAGAGCTCAGCTGTCCCCATCAGTGCCCATGCTGTGGGCCGTGGGGAAAATCCACCAATTCTGAGCCTGCAGCCCTGAAGACAATGAAAGAACCCTGCCTTCGGAGAAGCCTTGAATACACAGTGGGTAATAGCTGGATATTGCAATGCTGCTTATCTGCTAAGGCATTAAAGGGACGTAAACCCTGTTTAATCAGTCTTTGTTGCTGCCATCCTTTAGTGTCTATCCATTGCAATCAAAATAACCAGGGTGTCCTGACCAGGCGGTGGCGCAGTGGATAGAGCGTCAGACTGGGATGCGGAAGGGACCAGGTTCAAGACCCTGAGGTCGCCAGCTCGAGCGCGGGCTCATCTGGTTTGAGCAGGGGTCCCCAAACGAGGGTCCGTGGGCCACATGTGGCCCCCTGAGGCCATTTATCCAGCCCCCGCTGCACTTCCGGAAGGGGCATCTCTTTCATTGGTGGTCAGTGAGAGGAGCACAGGATGCATCCGCACCCATAGTTCCCATTGAAATACTGGTCAGTTTGTTGATTTAAATTTACTTGTTCTTTATTTTAAATGCTGTACTTGTTCCTGTTTTGTTGTTTTTTTTTTACTTTAAAATAAGATATGTGCAGCCTGACCTGTGGAGGCGCAGTGGATAAAGCGTTGACCTGGGAACACTGAGGTCGCCAGTTCAAAACCCTGCACTGGTCTGGTCAAGGAACGTATGGGAGTTGATGCTTCCAGCTCCTCCCCCTTTTCTCTCTTTCTCTCTCTCTCACTCTGTGTCTCCTCTCTAAAATGAATAAAAAGAAATTTAAAAGAAGACATGTGCAGTGTGCATAGGGATTTGTTCATAGTTTTTTTTTATAGTTCGGCCCTCCAAGGGTCTGAGGAACAGTGAACTGGCCCCCTGTATACAAGTTTTGGGGACCCCTGGGTTTGAGCAAAAGCTCACCAGCTTGAGTCCAAGGTCGCTGCCTCGAGCAAAGGGTTACTCCGTCTGCTGAAGGCCCATGGTCAAGGCACACGTGAGAAAGCAATCAATGAACAACTAAGGTGTCAAAACAAAAAACTGATGATTGATGCTTCTCATCTCTCTCCGTTCCTGTCTGTCTGTCCCTATCTATCCCTCTCTCTGACCCTCTCTCTCTCTCTCGCACAGGTAAAAATAAAATCAAATAATCAGGGTGTGTTCTGCCCAAGAGGGCAGGCAAACTGAATTTGGGTCATCCTTGAAACTCTGTTATGACATATGAAGGCAAGTTGGAGTTACTAATTGTTCCAAAACTGTGTTTTTTCCATTCTGAATATAAATTTGATATTTTAGATTAGACATAGCCTTATTTTGACACTAACAGCTGTCATGTATATTGGATGATCCCATTTATATGAGATTCCCAGCAAAGGCAGATCTACAGAATAAAGAACATAAACTAATGATGTTAAAGGATGACGGAGAGGGAGAACGGGGAGTGATGACTTCATGGGTCCATGGTTCCTTAGGGCGATACAAATATTCTGGAATTAGATAGTAGTGATGGCTGTACAACATTGCAAATATACTGAAACTCACTGAATTGCACCTTTGACATCATTTAAATGGTAATTTTCATGTTATAACTTTATCTCAAAGAACTTTTTAAAATCTGTTTTGTTCTGCTCCAATATTTTAAACTTAGTATTATCAAATCTAAGGGTAATATAAAGCAACCACTTACATAACGCTGCAGAAGACTAATGTTAATAAAGGATGAGTTGACCAAAAGAGGGGGAAAAAGAGGGAAATGTGTATGTTCTTGGCGCCCACTCATTTAGAGACCGTGGTATCAGCTGGGAGTGGGGAGACCCTGACCTTGTTTCTGACATGATTATACTGCCACCTGGTGGCTTTGAGCCGGCAAACTGCATAAGTTTCACATTTGTAACTCCATCTCTTATTCCCTCCAAGCTTGCCCCCTTCTGGTTGTAAAGGATACGTAAAATGAATTCTTCGATAATATTTGAAAACCCAAGTAGTAAGATCTACTAAGCTCCCAAATAACTATGCAACATATTAACTCAGAAGTGGCAGAGGCAGAATTTCAAGCATACCCCATTCATTACATCAAATTAATATGTAACACCAGGCAATTAAATATAAATGTTGAGTATATTTCCCAAGTCTAAGCACACACCCAGAAGTTAGTAGAATTAGCTAAGATTTTCACAAGGTTTCATTGCATTAATGGCAACTCCTGCCCAAGTGTGAGCTGCCATGGTGCCAGGCAGTGCCTCTAGGGGGAAGAGAAGGGGTCTCCTCTCCCATGACCCCTGTGTTTGTGGGTGGCACCATGCCCCTGAGTCCTATCCAGTACAATAGGAGCAGCCTTTTTCATAAAGTCATGGCTCCTTACAAAGGCAAGTGCAGCTGGGGCTGTGGTCCGTCTGTTGCTGTCACACCTCATACCCTGACCCTGTGGTACATCATGGGTCTCACCCTTGGCATATGGCAGCACAGGATCTAATGGCCTGATATAAATGGTCTAACACGTAAGTGTCAGCACCACCTAAAACACCCGAGGAGGTTAGCAAGCTCCTCAGTAAATGTAAAACACCCATAGCAGTAGCCTGCCCACCACTCAACCAGGCATAGCAACATGCCAGAGCACGGCTTCTACACTCTCAGGGCTCTCCAAGGTCAGCCACAAAGAGTCTGCCACCATTAGCAGAAGTTGACCTCCCGCGATCCTAAAGAGGTCTTTGAGACACCCTGCAAAAAGAAACAGCTGAAAGAAAGAAAGAAAGGGAAAGGGAAGGAAAGGAAGAGAAGGGAAAGAAAAGGAAGGGAAGGGAAAGAAAATGAAAGGAAAGGAAAGGAAAGGAAAAAGAAAAGGGAAGGGAAGGGAAGGAAAAGAAAAAGAAAGGAAAGGAAGGAGAAGAGAAGGAAAAGAAAGAAAGGAAAGGAAGGAGAAGAGAAGGAAAAGAAAGAAAGAAACGGAAAGAAAGGAAGGAAAGGAAGGGAAAAGAAAGAAAGGAAAGGAAAGGAAAGGAAAGAAAAGAAAAGGAAGGGAAAGGAAGGAAAAGAAAGGAAAGAAAGGGAAAGAAAAGAAGGGAAGGGAAAAGAAAGGAAAGGAAGGAAAAGAAAAGAAAGGAAAGGAAGGGAGGGAAATGAAAGGAAGGGAGGGAAAGGAAAGGAAAGGAAGGGAAAGAAAGGAAGGGAAAGGAAAGGAAAGAAGGAAAAGGAAGGAAGGAAGGAAAGAAGGAAAGAAGAAAAAGGAAAGGAAGGAAAGGAAGAATAAAGGAAGGAAAGGGAAGGGAGGGATGGAGGGAGGGAGAGAGGAAGGAAGAGAAAGAAAGGAAGGAAGGAAGGAAGGAAGGAAGGAAGGAAGGAAGGAAGGAAGGAAGGAAGGAAGGAAGGAAGAAAAGAAGGAAGGAAGGATATATGAGTTCTCAATCCCCATGCCAATTCTGTCAAGGACTCACTAGCAGAACTGTATGGATCTCAGAGAGGGAGAGAGAGAGAGAGAGAGAGAGAGAGAGAGAGAGGAAAAGGCCCTCTATCTGGCGGGTACCAGTTACATTAGGTAATGAAATCCCAACAGAAACTCCTAGGTAGCTAGCTAGCTATCAGTAAACTAAGGCTAGACCCCTTCATCACCTTAGAGGAAGAAGTTAATGACCTCTTGTTTCAAAGCAAGTAGTACACTCAACTATTAAAGCCTGCAAGCTAGTCAAATGCAAATGAACAAATGTTCTCTTTTGTTGTGGTTAGTACTGCTATTGTGCACAGCCTGGTTAATAGGGTTGCTAGTAGACCCCTCAGGCCTAACCTTGTTTCAGGAGGTGTGCTAGAGCAAAATCATCCTGGTGCACACCTGCGTGACAGGTTAGCTCAGCACTAGGTGCTGGCTGGCCATGTGAGAAAGGCTATAGCCAGCCTGCCACCAGGTGTGTATTCTGACCTAGAGCTCACCTCTCTCTGCATTAAATAGTACCAATGGAAGTGATACTTAAATGAGTCACTCCTGCCCTGGCCAGGTAGTTCAGTTGGTTGGAGCATCATCATGATACGCCAATGTTTTGGGTTCAATCCACAGTCAGGGGCACATACAAGAATCACCCATGAATGCATAAATAAGTGGAACAACAGATTGATGTTTCTCTCCCTCTCTCTCTCCCCTTTCCTCTCTCTCTCTCTAAAACCAATAAATAAAAATATGTAAATAAAAAATAAATGAGTTACTCCCTTATTATACCATGCCAGAAATTATATCCCAGGAAGAAGAGTCATCTCAATATAGACAAATCACATTCACCTGAATGGCAGGCTTGTGCCCTAATGAACTTACCATAGTTTTGATGGGGTGATCTCTGGATCATAAAGCTTCTATCCATCAAAACATCATTACAATTAGCTTATCAGTGTGCCCAAAATGTATAACAATTGTGAACGTAGTCTCCACAAAGCTCACAGGTGGACAGACACTGCGTGCCCCTTTGCAAGGTGCACCATGAGGATCTGGGGGAGCTCACTGCGATCTGCTCAAGTAGCACAGAGCCCCTCTTTGTAGGTCCACCCTGAGCCGGGTCTCTGACCTCCACACTAATAGGGAAATGATCGTTGTGACTTAACCTTGGGGCTGAGTTGCAAAAGTGCCTCCAGTTAATCAACCCTGGCAATCCCACAGCATAATATTTTTCTGCAATAGCTAACTGCTTGCCTCGTGAACCTTGATTCTATCAAAACACTTGCTAAACTGAATAAGTCCCTCTGGCAGCATTAGACATCATTGCACCTTTAGGGCAAGCCAAACAAGGTATTCTAACCACACTAACCATACATAATAAAGCATTTCTTTGCAACACTGCCAGACTGACCTGCTTAAGCTATGATTAGGGACCTCTTGCAGCTGTGGTCACTACTTACTGCACTAGGTTAGAGCGTTTGTTTTCCACCTGATGCACACGATAGACCCTTCTCCACCTGTTATTTCCACCACGACCGCCAGCACCTCCTCCACATGGGAAATTGCCACCTCTGCTCTTCTCCATATCTCATCCATAAGCTCCTCCCCTTTGTACATCACCACCCTACCCCACACCTCAACCAGGCGGGCCAGATCCGACACAACTATCTTCATACAAACCTCCAAGATAGCAGCCCAGTCCTTACAAGTAAAACAATGTTGGATCTGTCACCACACAGGGTCAGACGTAAGGCCCCCATCACTATCCATCCCACAGTTCTTCCTAATGATCAACACTTTCTGCTAATTTCCTCCAGAACATCACAAACCTCATTACGCTAAACCAAAGCGTTCATCGATATCCCAAACAGGCACCCAATGGGTAAGCACCAAAATAATTAACTCCCCACAGTGGTACTTTCTAAAGGCTACCACCTACAATGGAACACAGAATGGCGGACCTCACTCTCTACACATACTCACTGCCCCATGATGATAAATCACATCTCACTCAAATTCCTTTTTTTCCTTTTTATTTATTTATTTTTATTAATTGACTTTATTGGGATGACACTGGTACAGAGAACCATACAGGTCCAAGTGTACAAGTCAATAAAACGCCACCTAGCCTGACCTGCGGTGGCACAGTGGATAGAGTGTCAACCTGGAATGAGGAGGTCACTAGGTTGAAACTCTGGGCTTGCCAGGTCACGGCACATATGAGAAGCAATCAACTATGGATTGATACTTCTCGGTTCCCCTCCTCCTCTCTAAAATCCGTAAACAAGATTTTATTTTGTTTTATTTATTGATTTTAGAGATAGAGGGAGAACAGAGACCAGAACATCGATCTGTTCCTTTATGTGCACTGACCAGGGATCAAACCAGCAACCTCTGCACTTTCGATGATGCTCTAACCAACCAAGTTACCTGGCCAGGCCTAATAAAGAAAACATTTTAAAAACTAAAACAAACAAACAACAACAAACAAAACACCATCTACACCCTGCATTGTGCACACTCTGCCCCAAGTAGTCTCTTTTCTTCCCCATTCTCCACCCTCCCCCTGTATGTCTCATCCAAATTCTATTGTGGACCTGACTCAAGAGCCAGGAGAAGTCTACACGGCTCTGCTCAGTCCACATGTTCTCCAAGGGATGAGCCCTGTTACCGCGACAGTTACCTTTAATATTCCAGCCACCCTTTCCCTTCCTGGCACCTGTCCATTAGAGAAGCCCTGCTCTTATACCAAAAGAGCCAATTCTTATCCCTATTCTATTGGGACTGGCTACCACCACTGAATTGGCAGATACAGGAGGAGGTGGTTCTGTCCTAGGCCAACAAGATTAGATGTTAAAAACCAAACAGCAATTGTCAGCCACCCTAACCAGTCACATGTAGACATTACAGAATACTTTGAGTCTGATGTGACAACAGTAAATGACTCACTAACACAAATGGTGATAATCGACTGACATTAGATGTCCCGTTGGCTGAACACGGTGATATCTGTTCTTTATAGAGCACTTCTTGCTGCATATACATTAACAACTCAAGACAAGTACAAGCCAACTTTTTCAAGATGTGCCAAGGTATACAGGTCATGCATTATATAACCAAAATATTTCAACAACTTCTCAAACTCCTTCAGATCCCTCCCTGATTTATTCTCATGGCTCTCACCCCCCACCTATACAGGCAAGGACTGAATCTCAGTAGCATTGCAGGTTTCACCACCATTGCCTTAGCTAAATGTGCCTTACAATGACTTTAGAAAATAACACCTGTGTCCTTTAAGATATCTGCTACAGCCTGACCAGGCAGTGGCACAGTGGATGGAGCATTGGACTGGGACGTGGAGGACCCAGGTTCGAAACCCCGAGGTTGCCAGCTTGAGCGCGGGCTCATCTGGTTTCAGCAAGGCTCACCAACTTGATCCCAAGGTCGCTGGCTCAAGCAAGGGGTCACTCTGTCTGCTGTAGCCCCCAGTTAAAGCACATCTGAGAAAGCAATCAATGAACAACTAAGGTGCCACAACAAAGAATTGATGCTTCTCATCTCTCTCCCTTCCTGCCTATCTGTCCCTATCTATCCCTCTCGCTACCTCTCTCTGTCTCTGTCACACACACACACACACACACACACACACACACACACACACGATATCTGCTACACAATTTGGTTGCTATTTCTGATCCTGAGACATCACTGAATGGACTGTTGAGAGTTTAGCTAAGTACTCTATGCCTGGTATTGCTGCCTTGGTATCCATTTTGTTTGGCCAAGTGACCTGATTTAAACTGACAATAGCCCCTCACGCAGGTGCATGCCTTATATAACAGCCCAAAGTAAAAAGAAAATGTAAATTCTTTTTTTTTTTTTTTACAGAGACAGAGTCAGAGAGAGGGATAGACAGACAGGAACAGAGAGAGATGAGAAGCATCAATCATCAGGGATTTTTTGTTGCCATCGCAACACCTTAGTTGTTCATTGATTGCTTTCTCATATGTGCCTTGACCGTGGGCCTTTAGCAGACTAGGTAACCCCTTGCTCGAGCCAGTGACCTTGGGTCCAAGCTGGTGAGTTTTTACTCGAGTTGGCGACCTCGGGGTCTCGAACCTCGGTCCTTCTGCATCCCAGTCCGGCGCTCTATCCACTGTGTCACCGCCTGGTCAGGCAGAAAATGTAAATTCTTGATATGACTCTCCAACAGCATCTGTGATAAACAATTTTTCCTGAGTCCCAAGGCCTTATCCCATGTGTATCTCTCACATAAGATCCCTTCCCACCCGAGAGCTTACTGAAACTCTACTCTGTTGTTTGAATTGATCAATCCAGCCTTAGCCTGACCTGTGGTGGCCCGGTGGATAAAGTGCTAACCTGGAACGCTGAGGTCACGGGTTTGAAACTGAACATGCCTGGTTAAGGAACATATGGGAGTTGATGCTTCCTGCTCCTCCCCCACTTCCCTCTGTCTACCTGTCTCCCTTTCTCTCTAAAATGAATAAATCTTTTAAAAATAAAACCATGAATAATAATAATAATAAGAAGAAGAAGAAGAAGAAGAAGAAAAAGAAAAAGAAGAAGAAGAAAGTATTACCATGCCCTGGCCAGACAGCTCTGTTGGTTAGAGTATCATAGGGAAGCCCAAAGGTTGTGCGTTGGATCCTCAGTCAGGGCACAAGAATAGATCAATGTTCCTATCTCTCTCTCTCTCACTCTCTCAAATCGATTTTTAAAATTTTTCAAAAAAGAAATTACCATAATTGGGAATCAAGTAGATAAATTTGGGAGGTCTTGGCTATAAAGCTATAAGGAATTATCTAAACCAAAAAAGAATAGTATGGGCCTGATCAGGCGGTGGAGCAGTAGATAGAGTATCGGACTGGGATACAGAAAACCCAGGTTCGAAACCCCAAGGTCGCCAGCTTGAGTATGGGTTCATCTGGTTTGAGCAAGGTTCACCAGCTTGAGCCCAAGGTCGCTGGCTTGAGCAAGGGGTCACTTGGTCTGCTGTAGCCCCCTGGTCAAGGCACATATAAAAAATCAATCAACCTGCCTGACCTGTGGTGGCGCAGTGGATAAAGCGTCCACCTGGGAACACTGAGGTCGCCAGTTCAAAACCCTGCACTGGTCTGGTCAAGGCACATATGGGAGTTGATGCTTCCAGCTCCTTCCCCCTTTCTCTCTTTCTCTCTCTCTCACTCTGTGTCTCCTCTCTAAAATGAATAAATAAAAAAATTTTTAAAAAATCAATCAACCTGATCTGGCGGTGGCGCAGTGGATAGAGCATTGGGCTGGGATGCCGAAGACCCAGGTTCGAGACCCCGAGCTCGCCAGCTTGAACGTGGGCCCATCTGGCTTGAGCAAAGAGCTCGCCAGCTTGGACCCAAGGTCGCTGGCTCCAGCAAGGGGTGGCTTGGTCTGCTGAAGGCCCACAGTCAAGGCACATGTGAGAAAGCAATCAATGAACAACTAAGGTGTTGCAATGGCAATGAAAAACTGATGATTGATGCTTCTCACCTCTCTCTGTTCCTGTCTGTTTGTCCCTATCTATCCTTCTCTCTGACTCTCTCTCTGTCCCTGTTAAAATAAATAAATAAATAAATAAATAAATAAATAAAAAGAAATCAATCAATGAATAACTAAGGTGCCTCGACGAAGAATTGATGCTTCTCATCTCTCTCCCTTCATGCCTATCACTGTCTGTCCCTCTCTCGCTTGCTAAAAAAAAAAAAGAAAAAAATAGTATGGCCTGACCTGTGGTGGCACCATGAATAAAGTGTTTACCTGGAATGCTGAGGTCGCTGATTGGAAATGTTGGGCTTGCCAGTTCAAGGAATGTACGAGAAGAAACTACTACAAGTTGCTGCTTCCCACCCTCCCTTCTCTATCTCTCTCCTCTCTCTGTAAAATCAATAAATAAAATCTTAAAAAAATAAAATAGGGTAAAGCGTTGACCTGGAACGCTGAGGTCACTGGTTCAAAACCCTGGGTTTGCCTGGTCAAGGCACATATGGGAGTTGATGCTTTCTGCTCCTCCCTCTTTCTGCACGCGTGTGTCCTCTCTCTAAAATAAATAAATAAAATCTAGCCTGACCTGTGGGACGCAATGGATAAAGCATCGACCTGGAACACTGAGGTCACCAGTTCAAAACCCCAGGCTTGCCCAGTCAAGGCACATATGAGAGTTGATACTTCCTGTTCCTCCCCCTCTTCTCTCTCTCTCTCTAAAATGAATAAATAAAATATTTTAAAATAAATAAATAAAACCTAAAACAAATAAAATAAAAAGAGTATGTAGTAGGGCCCTGGCAGGTCAGCTCGGTTGATAAGAGCACCTTCCCGAAAGGCAGAGGTTGCCAGTTTAATCTACAGTCAGGGAACATACAGAAACAGATCAATGTTTCCCTTTCTCTCAAATTAAAATTAAAATAAAATAAAAAATAAGAGTAGTGGGTAACTAAAAGTTACGAAAAAATTGACACAGTTGTCTCTAAGCGGAGGGGCTGGAGGCAGAGACAAGGAACTATGACTTTTCATTATAATCCCATCTGTGCAGGTATTACTTTGATAGCACTTTAATGTTTTTTATTTTATTCATTTTAGAGAGAAGACACAGAATGAGAGAGAGAGAGAGAGACAGAGAGAGAGAGAGAGAGAGAGAGAGAGAAAGGGGGGAGGAGCTGGAAGCGTCAACTCCCATATGTGCCTTGACCAGACCAGTGCAGGGTTTTGAACTGGCGACCTCAGTGTTCCCAGGTCGACGCTTTATCCACTGCGCCACCACAGGTCAGGCCTGATAGCACTTTAAAGCAAAATATTTGAAGATAACAGTGCTGAAAACATCCCAAAATTAAAGTCTATTAATTATATACGTGCTCCCAATTTTTTCTGTCATCAGAATGCACTTGGAAAATATAGAAAAGAACTAAGGTCAATAAAAGCTCATCTGGTGACTGAAAATCTTCAAAAGAGCTGACGCATTAAAAAATATACTGAAGTTTGGAGGTCAACGCTGGGAACGAGGTCACAAAATGCCGACATTCGCAGCACACGCCAACCTGGCGGTTAGGCCAGAATCGCAATCAAGCCTCGCGGGAGGCGGGGTCTGGTGACGTCAAACGACGCCCCGCCCCCTACGTTGCGCACCAGGGTGGCCAGAAGGTTTCTGGCGGCGCCGGCGCCATCTTGCAGGAGCTCGCGGCCGAGTGGGAGTGGAGTGGAGCGGCCGTTGTTGCCGACTCTTTCCTTCTCCCCGCGGTCCGGTCAGCGGGTAGATTAGGTCATCGGCCCTCAAGGCGGAACCTGTCTCTTACTTAGTTCTGGGGAGCGCCTGGCCGACATGAGTGATGTAGAGGAGAACAACTTCGAGGGCAGAGTGAGTACAAAGCCGCGGGAGCCGTCTTCGGCGGCGGACGGACGCTCGGGGTTTCACGGGGAAGAGCGCGGTCGGTCAGGCCGGGTTGCGGGAAGTCCTGCGGGGGTCCGCGAGGAGCAGCTTCTGGAGCCATCGCGGTTGCTTCCTCACATCCCAAGATGGCTTCTGGGTTCCACTCCTGTCCCCAAGCACCACGGGGACCCCACTTCCCCCCCTTTTTCTGGAGACTGACTGGTCCCTGGCCTCCTGGGTCCGATTCCACCCCGCAGCGCGCCACCCGCGAGGCTTCCTGGTCTCCGCTCCGAGGCGTGGGTCCCCGCGGCTGGGAGCCCCTCGGGCCGGCGGTAGGTGCCCGCCGCGGCGGCGGTGGTGGCGACCCCCAGCGCCGCACAGGGTCTCGGGGCCGAGAGCGCGCGGGCCCTCCCGGGCGGGGAGCAGCTGGCGCGGGTCTCGCTGGGCCTGTGTCCCCTTGGCTCTCTGTTGCAGCGAGCGGCCGCGTCTCTGGTGGAACCCGCGGCGTGGCGTCTATAAAGGCGAAAGCCTTGAGGTTGAAGGTGGGACGAGCCTAATGAAGTGGTCAGGCAGCGACCGCAGCGACCCTTAAGCGTTCTTAAGACGAGAGCTGTGAGGGGAAAACTACGCGAGGAGCCCTTTTCCCCTAATGTCCCTTCTCCTTTCCTTTCATTTCGAAATGAATGTGGAATGCTGTAACGAACGCCTTGTTCTTCCGATTCCTTGATGTTGGGGTGTTGTTTTTTTTTCTCTCCTTTTATACCTTAACTTCTAATGCTTTTTTTTCTTCCTGTGACCGTTTATCTAAAAATTGACCACTCCTTTACAGGTTTTTACGGTAAAAAAAAAAGGGGGGGGGGATTTTCTGTCTTAATCTTATATAACTGAACACATTTCATGGCTCAGTGTTTTAAAAATAGCGAGTCTCAATAACTCACAACGTTAGCTAAAAATTACAGGCCCTTTTCCATGTTTCTTAACCAGCAAAGAGGGCTCAAAGGTTTTCATTATTTTGGGTCAATGGATATAAACATCCCAAAGATGTGTTATCCTAAGCTTCAACATACTACTAGAACGTTTATCAGTGTTTGAGTTGTGTCTCCGAAGTTACCTTCGTAAGTGGAAAGTGTGGGAATGAGTTAGTGTGAACCCCTGAAAACGGATTCCCCGGGCCGCGTGTTCCTCTGCCCGTTGTGTTAGTGTTCTAATCACCCGGGGAACCGCCCAAAGAGCCCTCGAGGTGTGGGCTGGATGCCATGGATTTTTTCTGTTCCATCAGGAGGAAACAGATTTAAATATTAGATTATAAATAAAAAGGCTACTTTTAATGCCTTTAAGGTTGGGCTTTTTAAAAATATTATCTGGAGCACAGATATAAATGAGCAGTAGATCCCACTCTTTTTTGCTTGTCCCAAAAAAACTTTTTAAAACCACGTAAGAATATGTGGTGGTAGTTGTAAGCTGCTTCTTGTTTTGAAAATGTTAGATAGTTAAAAGGAATTTTGCTGTCCACTAATCTTTCCTCAGATTAACTTTAGTACAGTACAAAATATATATTTTTGTTAATGTTTGGTTTGATTTAGTCTGAGGAGGTGAAAAGAATTTACTATTTAGGACCTTTGTTTCCCTCAAGTTATTTTTAGTCATCAAATCAAGAATTAGAGCAAGTTAATTGTCACCTTACCCACATAACATATGTAATTCATGTAAGATTACAACCCAATTTTAAAGTAAAATATATATAGGCATTTATTTTAATAGAAAAGGGGTTTTTACCTTCCCCCATTCCTAAGTATTTGTTGTCATAGAAAATAGTTTTCACGTGATACCGAAGTGTATTTTAGTGACATGAACTCCGATTGAATGCATCCATACTAAACTGTTGTGTGTGTGTGTAAGTTGAGGTAATTTTTATTTGCTAACCACAAGCCAGTTTAAAGTTTTTATAGAATACAGTTGTGTTCTTATCTTTGTATCTAAATTTAGAAAAGCTCAAAAAAGGATTTCAAGGTGTTTAACTAGTTGTTATACTTCCAACTTTTTGATAAAATGAGAATAAACTGACAGCTCGGAATTCAGATTTCATTAGCTTCTCTACAGAATAAACACATATTAGCCCTTTCCAGAGACTGTAGGACACATTAAAGAACCAGGACTAATACTGAGAGTTTGTACTTGTATGGAATTTTAGCATCTCCACCTACCCCATCCCCCTATTTTGACGTACTTTCTGATTTACTTCGCACACTAATTTTTCAAGGGCTGGAGTGCTCTTACCATTTTAGAAATTAAAAACTGAGGCCCAGAAGACCATGCAGCCAGGAATCGGAGATGTTTAAGTCCCGGTCATTTGCTCCTTGCATGCAATACTATGTTGTATATATTTTGATTTACTTTTTAAAAAAGTGTGCTGTACTTCAGTGTCTCTGAGCCATTTATGGATTTTACTAAACATAGTTACAGGAGCTTAATTTTCCATTATAGATTAATGTCTCTTCCATTTTAAAGGACTGGAGTTAAAAAAAGAAAAAGAAAAAACTTGAGGAAAATATAATTTACTCAATTTAGTTATGTTATCCTAAGACTTAAACAACCAAAATTTCCTTCTGCCTGAGGTGAAGCTGTTGAGCATCTGCTGCCTTTTTACCAAAAAGGCCAGATGTTCTTCAGGGAATAAGAACTTGAAGTCTTAATTTGAGGTGACTGGCATTTCAAATCTGGGTAAAGTAAGTATATAATCAAGTGCAACGTGATAAAACAAATGCGGAATTCAGAAAATGGAGCTGAGCAGTTCTAGGTGCTATGGGAAAGAAAAAGCTGTACCCAGTGTACTACTTTCGATCTTATGGTTAGGGAAATAAATATTGATTGTGTGGGTGTTACAGTGAGTAGGTTAAGGGAAGAGTGAGAGACGAAAGATTTGACTAAATATGCATGCAGTCAGATAATAGAGGGTTCTGAATTCTAGATTTATGGATTTGGTTTTAATCTAATACGTATGCTCTAGGGAGCCATCTATGTCTTATTAATTCTGAGAGTGGTATAATGAAAGGCATTTTGGCAAAGAACAGAGAAACTGGTACAGGAAGAGCAGCAAAGCACAGTTGAAATATTTAAGGAAGGAAATTATGAAAAATCTGCTCTAAACAGGACAGCAGAGGGGTAGTAAGAATGAGTGAGACATTTTTAAGGACTCCAAGAGATTATGTTTTTAAGATGCTTGAATAACCTGGTTTATTGAACAAATGAAAAAACACAGCAAGAAACCAAGGGAAAGAGTTGAGGATAGGTTAACATACTTGGGGTAGGGTACCAGAGGGTTGGATGGACTAGCCCACCTGTATCCTGTATATGCACAGCATTTCTTTGTCCTGCCACATCAGCCTCTCTTTTGAACAAGAGGGCTCAGGGAAGGATATTACCTGGAGCCAACACATTCTTGTTCTTTTAGAGGTGTTTAGCGGCTTTGCCAATTGCTATCATTTTCACATGACCTACTAAATATCTTTGCCATTTCTCAGCTTATGTAAGGCAAAACAGACATAGTGCCAAAATAGGACCATGATGCATGTCACAAATGGTGGCTGACTTAGCCTCCAGTGTTTTTTAAATGAAACTTAGAAAAATATTGAGTTCATATTTTTCTCATAATAGCCCATTATTAACAGATTAATGATTCTTTATTGTGTGAGGTCCATCTTATAATTCCACAATTGTCTATGCTTTGAAGTACAGTTGAAGAGGAAAAGTACTATAGGACTTATTCGCCCGCCCTGCACCTCACTTTTTAGAACTTGTTCCTACTTTTTAAAGAGACTTTTAGGATTCCCCTTAATATATGTGATTATTGATTGAGTGATAAAAATGAAGAGCAAAAAAAATTCATCTACCAATTTGGGATTAAAATTGGTATGTTGATAACTGTTGAACAGCAGAAATAGGGGACAGTTTATTTCTTTGAAACCTGATTTAGAATAATAGGGGTGATGACTATGCTATTAAAAACTCAGCTTGGTAACCGGTTGGGTTTTATTTTAAACCTTAAACTGGGTTTTAAAATTTTCTGTTGCCTGACCTGTGGTGGCGCAGTGGATAAAGTGTTAACCTGGAAAGCTGAGGCTGCTGGTTCGAAACCCAGGGCTTGACTGGCCAAGATACATATGGGAGTTGATGCTTCCTGCTCCTCCCTTCCCCCTTCTCTCTTTCCCTCTCTCCCTCTCCCCCCTCCCTTTCTCTCCTCTTTGCTCTAAAATGAATAAATTTTTAAAAAATGTTTTTTAATTTCTGTTGATGAAATTTCAAAATAATAAGTGGTTTGCCTTCCCTTTTTTTAAACAAAATCTTAATAAAGTTGAATTTCTATTTTATAGGAAAAAAATGTCAGCACCTTCAAAAGAAACTTAGTTAAGCTTCTTTAGCAATTTCCTCCCTCATCACATGAACCTATTAGAAAAAGATAAGACTTCCTTATAGTAAGGGCTGTATTAAACTTGAGACAGTTTTTTATTTGTTTGGGGTTAAATTTATCTTCCTAAAGTTTTAAGTAGTATCATCTAATTTTAATGTTTTTGTATTCCATCATTTAAACATAGAAATTGTAAACTTAAGGAAACATTTTAATGGTCCAATTTTTATATTTGAGAGACTTTCACTGAGCGGTACTGATTTGCTCTGTACAAGTAGAAAGTAGGATTTTATAAAGGAGCAATGCAATTAATTGTACCCACGCTGCATAACTGTACTTTTACAGATTTGTCATAGATGCTGCTCATGATGAGTACCTTTCTGAAAGATCTTGGGATCTAAATGAATATTAAGAGATTTAAATATTTAGGAATGAGCTCCATTAAAGAAATGCAAATAAACTTTATGGACTTACTTTTGTAAATGAACTAAAGTTGTTTACCTAGGTGGTAAAAAATGGGGAATGGCCATGAAAAGTCAGGGTGATAGTTTCCTAGAACTTGCCAGACAGTGTGAAAACTTTTTTTTTTTTTGGTGTGTGAAAACTTTTTGTAGCATCAGTAGGTGCTTAGGCATTAAAGAACTTACCCTGGAACCTTTGTAAAAGGTAACATATTTACATGCCATGTTAATACTGATATTCAGCATTAGCAAGACAGAAATGAAGTGAGAAAATGGTAAAAGATTAGATGTGGGAAAGAATCAGTAAACCCTGAAAAGGAAAGTGGAGGGGAATAATGAAAGGACATGTGGTTTTCCCTCCTTTGGTTAAGTTAGTCAGGTATTGTGTATAATTCTTTTTGTCTCATGATTTTCACAAAAAGTGTAAGAGGCAAAGACCTGACCCGTCTGAGGTAGAGGAAAAGTTATATTTCCTTGAAACTAAGGCTCTGTAGTCTTATTCAAGATTCATAAACTCTTCGTGACATTAGAAGTTGAGAGTATAAGTAGAGAATTCTATGACAGGTTCTTATTTTAGTTTGCTATTTACTGGCTTTTATTATACCTAAACCATTTTCGTTCTTAGAAACTTGTTTTCTGTACCTTTGAAATTGTTGCTTATACACTAACTTTTTGGCGATAATAACTGATCGTGGCATATAAATTGGCAAGTTTATATAAGCCACATGTAAAATCTGTACAAAAGATTATAAGTTTTACTGGTAATTTCATAGTTGTGACATGAATTTGATTATATATGTATAAATGCCAGTTCTTGGTCAAGTGTTCCAAAAATATTCCAAACTTGACAAAAGATAGATAAAATACAGTGTTAGAATGTCTGTGAGCCTTTGCAGGTACAGAGGCCTCTTTAACTTTATTGGGAGTGCCTCATACAAGTATGACCTTAGAGAAAGGAAGGGAAATCATTTAAAATTGCTAATGTCATGAACAATTGTTATTTTCTCATTAAGAAATTATTCTAGTAGCAGTTAGGAGTTACGCACTGAGCCTGGGAGCATACCTTTTATAAGTCCTGAGAGTCTGTAAAAGAAGAAACCCATCATACTCAAGAGAAGTGAGGCCAACTGCTAGTTCTGTAGACTGAGATTAAAGAACTGAGTGACCACAGGTTTCCCACACGTCCTGAAAAGTGAAGTTGTAGTAAAATAAATACTATTTGGATGATTTAAGCACCACCACCCCACTTTGGACACACAGTATACGTAAATACACTAGTGTATTTCTATGGAAATACTCAATTTCATGAAGTAGTGGGAAAGTAAACTTTGAGAAAGTTTGTTTTTAAAGCTTATGTTCTATTCACATAGAGTTGAATTTGTGTAAACTTGGCACTATTACTTGGCATAGAATTTGCCTTGCCATAGTAGAATGGATTACAGTGTAGCATTTAAATTGATTTATGTGTTTATTTTCATGGGCTTTTAAGTACTAAGCATATATATTGGAAATTTTTCCCACTTACAAGATACTAGTTTTATTAACAAGCACTGTGTTTGCAATTATTGCTTGCTACAGGCGTTCATGTACTACAACAATTGAATAACCCTTTTTCCTGATTAAAAGAATGAAAAATACAGTTGTATTTTAACACAGAAGAAAGATGGTTCTTAGACTGCTTTATTGAATACTCTGTTGGTATTTATGGGTAGCTCTCTATTTTTGGCTTTGTCCTTCAGCTACCACCAGAGGGTACCTTGATAGTAAAGAATAGTTAAAAGAACGAATTGGTTTTTTTTTATTATTATTTTTTTATTTTTTTATATATATATTTTATTATTATTAATTCTAATGGGGTGACACCAATAAATCAGGGTACATATGTACAATGAAAACATCTCCAGGTTATCTTATCATTCAATTGTGTTGCATACCCATCACCAGAACGAATTGGTTTTTTGAGCAGGTTGTGTGGTGAGAACTTTTTGCCTAGCCTTTGGTTTATAGTGGTTATGGTAGCATGGAAGTCTGTTTGAGATTTATATTGAAATGTGATTACAAGTCAAAGATAGAAAAGGATAATCTAACATTTGTCCATATTGAGCTTATTGTATGTAGCCTGGTTTCTAATGCACAACAGTTCAGTGAAAATGGCATTTATTTGGTAGCTCATGAGAAATAAATTGCTTAAAAATGGTCAGTATTAATATGACCATTTTTTTCCTGTGTGTGAAGACTGGTTTATTAACTACTACATAGTTCTTATGACAGGACTTGGGTATTATAGTAAAAATAATTCTGAAGAATTAAAGTTTTATTTTATGGTTTGTAGTTTATTTTTTATTTTAAAGTCTCAAGTCTCAACAGTTTTGGGAGGTTAAATTGATAGTGACAGCTTTGAGACTAAGAGTTAAAGGGGGAGTTAAAAGGACTGTTTCTTAACCTTGAATGATTCCATGAAGAAATTTATGCAGATTTAGGTTCTCATTTAAAAAGGGGGGAATGGCAACAAAGGAGGTTAGGATAATAAAAACATCTTGGATAATAAAAAGCAAGCCTTTAAAAATATACTGTTTTTTGAAAAGATACTGTCATAGCTTAATGCTTCGTTAACAATAAAGGGAAAATTGCATTTCTTCCACTGAGATGCTATGCCAGGACTGGGATTTAAAATTTAAGATGTTGCCAAGTTTCTGAACCTGATGGGACAGTCACCACCACAAAGTCAAGCAGAAGTTCACTAGAAAACCCAAGAGGAAACAAATAGCAGCTGAAAGCCTTGGGAGCCTCCTGAATTAAGCAGAAGATTGTAGATGTGTGACAGAAGTTATATAGCATGATAACACTGTAGTCTGAGTGTTTGTGTTGCATCAAAATTCGTTAAAATCCTAATCCCCAAAAATGATAGTGATAGGAGGTGGGCTTTTGGGAGGTGCTTAGGTTATGAGGGAGGAGCCCTCATAAATGGGATTAGTGTTTTAGAGGCTCCAAAGATCTCCCTAGTCCTGCTCTGGCCAGATAGCTCAGTTGGTTAGAGCATTGTCCTGAAGCACAGAGGTTGCTGGTTCCATTTCTGATCAGGGCACATACAGGAACAGCTCAGTGTGCCTGTTTCTCTTTCTCCCTTCCTCTGTCACTGAAGTCAATAAATAAAGATTTTTAAGAAAATTATTTGTAGTCCCAGCATAACGAAATACAATAAAATTTAAGATGTTAACTGATTACCTTGTTTACATTAGTTTCTAATAAATTGTCATTTTCAACACTACTGAATAATTTTCAATTAATCATGCTTATGAGGGAAGATTTTAAAATAAATAACAACTATATTTGTATTAGAAAGCTTCACATAAACATTTAAGAATAAATTTGGAGTTTTAACATAAGGTTTTTATTTCTGGCCTAGTAAAATGAAGGTTTTATAATCTCACAGAGCACAAAGCCTTCTTATATGAATGTATAAAAAGAGCTGTGTTGATGTTCATAGATAGTATTCCATCCACTGATGTTCATCAGTAGCATAAACGAGTATTATACCAGAGGATCTGTTTTATAGACTGGAAAGCCGAAAGAGAGGGGAAAATATTCTTATCAGTGTTGTCAGAATGCAGTTACAAGCAAATTAGCTGTACCCTTTTTTCTCCTTTTTCTTTTTAAGTACTGAATATGCTGCTTTTACGGTTTCAGTGAATGAAAGGGTCTCTAAATTGCTGCTCCAGGCATCTGTCCAGGAATTTAGAGAGTATGTGAGATGTGGTGAAGGACTTTTTGTAGATGGCTAAATGGAAGAGGTTAATATTGAACAGGCAAGGTATATCAGTTTTGTTTTCATCTAAAAAAACAATACACTTAGAAGCGGTAGTGCACTTCTTGACATTAAATGTAAAGGAAAGGTTTTAAGAATGTTGCATTGTTGTAGTCTTATGGCATAAATAAAAATTGGTGTGAAATTGGGATGATTATTTACTTACATTAGTAGTCAAGGCAAAATTTTCCATCCTGGTTTGGTCATAAGTGCCTGTGTATCTGTCAGATTTAAAAACAGGCTTTTAATCAGCTTGAAATTATTGAATTTGGAAAGTTTTGTTGTTGTTGTTGTTTAATATTTAACATCTTTCAGAAGCCAGTCAGTTTTTGATATAGGATATAGTCACTGAAGGGAGTGAAAATATGCATATCTGCATAAAATCTGCAAAAATTGTGAATGAAAAGAGGTGGAATTCAAAAATAAAGCCCATGTTACTTATTTTGTAATAAATTCT
Organism: Rhynchonycteris naso; assembly: GCA_037038555.1. Lineage (NCBI taxonomy): Eukaryota > Metazoa > Chordata > Mammalia > Chiroptera > Emballonuridae > Rhynchonycteris > Rhynchonycteris naso. The sequence continues at coordinate 135,602,265 of CM073002.1, read as the reverse complement.
TGTGCATTTTGATACCAAATATAGAATTTTAAAATGGCACATTTGCAAAAAATACATTTATATAGGAATTTACAAGCCAGGGGGAAATTTTTAAGAATTCCATACTTTCTTTCCCCCTTTTTCCAGAACGCTTGTTTTACCTCAGGGCATATCTTCCTGGTTAAGTCAGAGTGAACAAAGATAGTGGTCAGACCAAATCAGGAGATGTTATTAATGGTTATAATTTTTTCTACTTCTTTGAACCTTAGCATGTGTCCTGTAATGTTTGAGTTTAGATAGGTATGTGCAAATATTTCAGGTTAGGATGCTTTGCTTTATTTTGATAGCATGGCTTAGTGAAAGCTTATTTTAAGATTACTGAGAATCTTCAGGTTATAATTTAGTGAAAATGTAAATAAAACAGGTGGGGGACTACAGTTTATGGTAGACTTATGCTTGAATTAAGTTTTTATATTCAGATTGTTCACATTTTAGGAACTAGGATGAAACATGAAAGGGGAGGAGGGTGAAGAATATGGTAAAAAAAAATTAGAAGAATTCAGTAAATTCTCTTAATTTTTAGAAACTAGACTTTTGAACAATTTTAAAGATTATAAAATTGTTTTTTAAATAAACTACTTGCACTTTACCTGCTGGCTTTTCCATTTGGTAGATAACATTCTGAACTCCAGCAGAGTTTTATAATCCCCACGTGCTTAAATATACTAAATGTTCTTTTTCCATTAAGGTTAATGTTCGTGAAGAAATTGAAGAGTTTTTTCCAAGAATGTGGAAGATAAATCAAGATAAAAGAAGGCTAATGAAAAGTGTTAAAGATCAGAAAATTAAAATTGAATGGGGGAAAAAATTGAACAGAAGATTGGTCAGATAGAAGCACTTGAATATTTTTTTAAGGCTATTTTGAATTGTTTGAATTGGGGAAGAATACACGAAGTATGAAAAATGAAAAACTCAATGAAGAATGAAGAGAAGTAGAAAGCAAGAGTGAAGTAGAATTAAAAGAATCTGGAAGAATGAATGGGTCCTAGGTTAAGTAAATGTATGGTTTATGTTCCAGTGTCTGTATGATCAAGTTGTAGATGAATTTGCATGATTACTTAGTTAATAGAGAATTGGTGATCTGGTTCAAGTAGGGAATTATTGAGGACAGCAGTATTAACAATGGGTTATTAATGAGCTGAAATTTTTTCTGGAGGGTATTGCCTAACCATTTGTTTTTCAGGAGCAATCAATATAAATAATTACGGTACTTTAAATGTTAGGTGTTAGGCATCTACGTGACCAGTGCCATTTGTAATACTGTCTTCTTTGTTAGGAGTCTCGCTCTCAGTCAAAATCTCCAACGGGAACTCCTGCTCGTGTAAAATCGGAGAGCAGGTCAGGATCTCGTAGTCCATCGAGGGTTTCCAAACATTCTGAATCCCATTCTCGATCAAGATCAAAATCCAGGTATGTGTGTTTAAATAATATTAAAAATGCTTTCCTTGGATCTTTTTTTTTTTTTTTTTTTGCTTTCCTTGGATTTTTAAGGCAAAGTGGTTTTTGCCAAATGCCTTATTTTTGCAGCATTTTATATAGAGATTTCACCAGAGATTCAAAATCATGAAGTAGTTTTCTCAAACTGTTTAAAAATGGAGTTTAAGGATGAATAATACAGCCCTGACTGGTGGCTTAGTGGATAGACTGTCGGCGCAGCATGTGGATGTCCTGGGTTTGATTCCTTTTCAGGCTACACGGTAGAAGCGCCCTTCTGCTTCTTTCCCCTTTCTCCCCCTCTTCCCTTCCCTAAGCCAGTGTCTTGATTGGTTTGAGTGTAGCCCCCTAAGCACGTATAGCTAGGTTGGTCCGAGCATGTCAGTCACAGGCACTAAAAATAGTAGTTCAGTACTCAAGTATTGGCCACAGACAGGGTTGCCAGGTGGATCCCAGTCGGGGCTCATGCAGGAGTCTGCCTCTCTTATGTCCCCTCTCCAAAAAATAAGAGAGAGAGAGTAAATGAATATTACATTCTAATTAAAGACTTAGAAAAGGTAGAATTATTTCTAAGCTCAATCTATCAGATACTAACTAGCTGTTAAAAAAATTTGACAGTTGATTTAAATATGTTTGCCATTGGAGAATTAGTGTTTGATTTTATTTCAATAATGTTTGTGCAACAAAAATGGCAATTTTTTTCATTGGAGACTTGGTGTGTAATTTAGTTCAGAAAAAGTTGATATGTAGATATAGATATATTGTATATGTTGATTTTATATATATGTATGTATGTATGTTGTCCTGGTTATCAAAATTATTTGAGAAGCTTTTTCAAATTTTACATTGCAGCTACATTCTTTTCTTAGAGATTCTGACTTAGGTGCAGGATGAAACTCCGGTCAGGTGTAGTTGGGCCTGGAGGTGGGGGCTGAGTAATTATGAGCCCCTACCACTACCTCCTCAACAAAATCTCTCTGGTACCCACTCTAAGGCCCACTGTCTCACATGTCCCAGGTATACTGGGTGAGGAAAACAGCCTGGGAAGTTGGTTTGATAAATCTTTGTAATTTCTTGATTAGAGACAATTTACGCTCAAGCCAGCAACCCCGCGCTCAGGCCAGTGAGCCCACGCTCAAGCTGGCGAGCTCGAGGTCTTGAACCTGGGTCCTCCGCATCCCAGCCTGACGCTCTATCCACTGCGCCACTGCCTGGTCAGGCTCTTTTCCTTTTTAAAGAAAGTTGAGCCCTGGCCAGATAGCTTGGTTGGTTAGAGCATCGTCAGGGCACATACAAGAACAGATTGATGTTTCTGTCGCTGTTTCTCTCCTATCCTCTGTCACTCAAATCAATTTTTAAAAAAGAAAGTAATGCCCTGGCTGCATAGTTTGGTTGGTTGGAGCATTCTCCTGAAGTGCAAGGGTTGCTGGTTTGACCCAGAGTCAGAGCACGTGCAGAGCATACTGGTGTTCCTGTCTCTCTCCTCCTTCTGTCTAAAACCAGTGAAATAAACATTTAAAAGAGAAAGGTGAGCCTTCACATGCTTGTAAGGCTAGGTGAGAAGGGTGATGTAGAACGGGTAGACTAAGTAAGAACAAGGAGAGGTGGTAGTGATTAAGAGAACAAGAGGAGCCTGACCAGGCAGGCGGTGGCGCAGTGGATAGAGCGTCATACTGGGACACAAAGGACCCAGGTTTGAAGCCTGGAGGTTGTGGCTTGAGGGCGGGCTCATCAGCTTGAGCGTGGGGTCGCTAGCTTGAGCACAGGGTTTCTGGCTTGAGCGTGGGATCATAGACATAACCCCATGGTCACTTGTTTGGAGCCCAAGGTCACTGGCTCAGCTGGAGCCCCTCAGTCAAGGCACATAAGGGAAAGTAATCAACAAATAACTAAGGTGCTGCAACAAAGACTTGATGCTTCTCATCTCTCTCCCTTCCTGTCTGTCTGTCCTTATCTGCCCCTCTCTCTGACTCTCTCTGTTTCTGTCAAAAAAAGAAAAGAGAGAGAGAACAAGAGGAAGACTACCCATTCCTCAGAAAGGGGCTGAGAATAAGTGGGGATAAATGTATAGGTTGTTGGCATTAACCATTTGTTTCAGTGTTACCTAAATTTATTTCTTTCCAAAAGGTCAAGGTCACGGCGGCATTCTCATAGACGTTACACTCGATCCAGATCCCACTCTCACTCTCACAGGAGACGATCTCGAAGTAGGTCCTATACACCGGAATACCGGCGTCGAAGGAGCCGGAGTCATTCTCCGATGTCTAACCGGAGAAGACATACAGGCAGCAGGGTATGTGATATTGAAGTTATTTTGTCTTTTATATGTTTTTAGTCATAGCATCCTGTCTTGCTTTATAAGAGCAAGACCATTGTTTAAGAAGTAATACTCAACAAATATCTTCATGTGGTGTGGATATTATTTAGTATACTCTTTTTTTTTTTTTTTTTTTACAGAGACAGAGAGGGATAGACAGGGACAGACAGGAACGGAGAGAGGTGAGAAGCATCAATCATTAGTTTTCCGTTGCCATTGCAACACCTTAGTTGCTTATTGATTGCTTTCTCACATGTGCCTTGACCGCGGGCCTTCAGCAGACCGAGCAACCCCTTGCTGGAGCCGGCGACCTTGGGTCCAAGCTGGCGAGCTTTTGCTCAAGCCAGATGAACCCACACTCAAGCTGGCGACCTTGGGGTCTCGAACCTAGGTCCTCTGCATCCCAGTCCAATGCTCTATTCACTGCACCACTGCCTGGTCAGGCTATTTGGTATACATTTAAATGTATTTTATTTTTTTGACTTTGAGTAGTTAAAAGAGTTGAAATTTGGGGTGAAATGATATATCCTAAGAATTAAAATGAAAAGTGTAAACGGAGTTGAGAATATTGAGATAAAGAGTTTTATTTTGTTTGAAGGCAGGGGTATACAGCAAGTAAATACTGAAAACTAGCAATAGCTAGCATGCACAGTAGGAGCACTGTGCAAAGTTCTTTAATACATTGAATACTCCTGACATTTGTGAGGCAAGTTGCCATGTTATGGATAAGGAAATTGGATCTTGAATATGTGACATCGCGGTTTGTTTTTTGCTAACTGGCAGAGCCCAGGTTTTAGCCAGACTCTTGACTGATGTTCCTGGGCAGAACTGCTATGTGTGTTTCTCCCATGTGGTGCTGAATCATTTGACTCTGGAGGGATCTGCTAAGGAATGAAAATAGGCTGGGGGCAAGGGGAATGAAGTCAGATTAAGTACACATCGATAAGAGATGTAAAACATTGGAATAAACTAGAAATATGGCATTAAACTAAGGAAGAATTCTTAGTATACACTCTGTAGTTTGCTGGCCTAGAGAGTACGGTTGTTTTTATTCAGTCTACAACCTGAAGTATATTCTAAAGAGAGGCCGAGTAGATTGTGAACTGCAAGATATAACTCATCTGGGTTTGGGGGGTTTTTTCTCTTAAGTTATTTGCAAGTCTAATGAAACAGTATAGTCTATGTATTAGGTGAGGTGTTCTAAAGCAAAGTATTTCACTGTGTTTTAATTTTTATTTTAATTTGGAACTTAAAATTAAATGACATTCTTATTCAACAGGCAAATCCAGATCCCAACACTTGTCTTGGAGTGTTTGGCCTCAGTTTGTACACAACAGAGAGAGATCTTCGTGAAGTATTTTCACGATATGGACCGTTGAGTGGTGTCAATGTGGTTTATGATCAGCGAACTGGGCGATCACGAGGATTTGCTTTTGTCTATTTTGAGAGAATAGATGACTCAAAGGAGGTAATTTTGTTTTTATAATTATTACTTTGAACATTTTCTGGTGTGCATGATTATAGTATTGAGTTACTATTAAAAGTTGATTAACAGACTCCCACTTCCATAAATATTATGTCCTCTTTCATTCTTTATCTATTCAAACTCTATGTTAGTATTACAATTAGTAAATGGCCAGTTTCATTTTCCAGCTAATACTTTCTTGGATAGGCATATATTTTTTGAAATCTGGCCTTGTAAAGTAAGATGTATATGTTTGAGTTAATGGAAAAAGTGAAGTCTGTGATTCTTTAGAATAAGCCTTATGCACGTTTCAAGCATATGAGTTAATTGATTTTAGCCTTACAGTCTTTAGGTTTAATCTGTTTATTGTATGTCTAATTAACTCCCTGTGTATATATGCTAAGTTTTCGTTTTCTATTCTCTTAATAGTCATCTATCATTCTGTTCTATAATTGAAGAAATAGGCCCTAGCTGGTGGCTCAGTGGATCAAGTGACATAGGGGTGCACTGAGGTTGCTGGTTTGATCCCTGGTCAAGGCACATACAAGAAGCACAACTAAGTGGGACAATAAGTTGATGCTTCTCTCTTTCTCTCTTCCCCTGTTCCTTCTTTCTTCCTTTCTCTCCTTTTCTCCCTCTCAGATCAATGGAAAAATTTTAAAAGATTTTATTTAGCCTGACCAGGTGGTGGCTCAATGGATAGAGCGTTGGACTGGGATGTGGAAGGGCCCAGGTTCGAGACCCTGAGGTCACCAGCTTGAACGCGGGTCCATCTGGCTTGAGCAAAAAGCTCACCAGCTTTAGTCCAAGGTCGCTGCTTCGAGCAAGGGGTTACTCAGTCTGCTGAAGGCCCACGGTCAAGGCACATATGAGAAAGCAATCAATGAACAACTAAGGTGTCAAAACAAAAAACTGATGATTGATGCTTCTCATCTCTCTCTCTGTTCCTGTCTGTCTATCCCTCTTTCTGACTCTCTCTTTGTCTCTGTAAAAAAAAAAAAAAGAATGGAAAAAAGATTTTATTTATTGAGTTTACAGGGAGAGGAAAAAGGGAAGGACAGGGAGTGAGAAGTATCAATGCATAGTTGCTTCACTTGAGTTGCTAATTGCTTGTCGTATGTGCCTTGACCAAGTAAGCCCATGGTTTCAAACCGGCGACCTCAGCGTTCCAGGTCGAAGCTTTATCCACTGCACCACCCCAGGCCAGGCTCAAATCAATGAAAAATTTTTTAAAAGAACAGGAAAATAATTTATGAAAAGAGCTGGTACTTAATTTTTTTATGTGTGCCATTCTTTTTGTTTTATTATTTTTGAGGGAGAGAAAGAGACACATCAACTTGTTTTTCCACTTATTTATGCATTTATTGGTTGGTGCTTTATGTGCCCTAACCAGGTATCAAACCCGCAACATTGGCGTTTGGGGATGAGACTGTAACCAACTGAGCTAAGTAACTAGGGTTGTATGGTGCCATTCTTTCTGTTTTGTATATTTTGTTGGTTTTAGAGAGAGGGGCAAAGAAACATTGAACTGTTCTTGTATGTGCCCTGACTGAGGATCAAACTGGCAGCTTCTGTGCTTCTGGTCGATGCTCTAACCAACAGAGCTTACGGTGCCATTCTTATTTTGCCTAACAATGATTTAAATTAGTGCTATTCTAATGTAATAGTATTGAATTGTAAAGGAAGGAGTAGACTTACTAAACGTTTATAGTGATTGATTTATGATACTTCATTCTAAGAAATTTGAAGCTTACTGTTAAGATTTGGTCAAGCCTGACCAGGCACTGGCACAGTGGATAGAGCATTGAACTGGGATGCGGAAGACCCAGGTTTGAGACCTCAAGGTTGCCAGCTTGAGCGTGGACCCATCTGGCTTGAGCAAAAACTCACCAGCTTGGACCCAAGGTCGCTGGCTCCAGCAAGGGGTGGCTCAGTCTGCTGAAGGCCCGCGGTCAAGGCACATGTGAGGAAGCAATCAATGAACAACTATGGTGTCACAACGGCAATGAAAAACTGCTTCTCACCTCTCTTCGTTCCTGTCTGTCCCAGTCTATTCCTCTCTGTCTCTGTAAAAAAAAAAAAAGATTTGGTCAAACCTTGTCCTGGCCTTAGAGCTCAGTTGGTTAGAACATTGTCCCAATATGTAAAGGTTGCAAGTTGAATACACGATCAGGGCACATAGAGGAAGAGATCGATGTTGCTGTCTCTCTTCCTCTCTCTAAAATCAATCAAATATTTTTAAAAGATTTTATCAAACCTTAATAAATGATAAGTATTAGCATTTCTTTTTTGAACCATTTTACATGTGACAGTAGTTGGATATAAATCATTGCTTTCTGCATCAACAATGCTTGCTTGCAACCTAAGCAACGTAATAAATGTTAGCGTATCTTTTTAAAATAAGAGAGACTGTCTAGGTCAGGGGTGCCCACACTTTTTTAGCTTGCGAGCTACTTATAAGATGACCAAGTCAAAATGATCTACCTACAATAAAAATGCAAAACATAAATTTATTTCTTCTAGATTATCATTATTTAAGTTACTATTATTACTATTTAATATTGTGTATTCTTCTTTCACCTTTCTCCTTCTCAGCTCTCTTTTCGGAGGAAAGTCAATGTCATAGTTTTTATGAACAGTCCGAAAAGGCTGCTCCACATTTCCCTTCTTTGGAATAGCAATGGCACACAGACAGATGAGGCAAACGCACTTAGAATATGACATAGTGAAAAAAATCCCCTCCCATTCTGTATGAAAGTGGTAGGTTTTAGGCTTCTTACTGGGACCGGCTACGGCACTCATTTTTATACCCTTTGTTGTATTTAGTTTAAATAAATTGAAGGCTAACTATGCAGCAATGTAACTGAACAAGTTAGCGCGGTTTAACGCGCATGCGTAGGGTGTCAAAAGTTCAGACGTCAGCCTGACCTGTGGTGGCTCAGTGGATAAAGCGTTGACCTGGGAACACTGAGGTCGCCAGTTCAAAATCCTGCACTGGTCTGGTCAAGGCACATATGGGAGTTGATGCTTCTAGCTCCTCCCCTTTCTCTCTCTCTCTCTCTCTCTCTCTCTCTCTCTCTCTCCTCTCTAAAATGAATAAATAAAAAAAAATTTTTTTTTTAAGTTTAGACGTCAGATCGGCTACCCTGTATGCCAATCAAAAGACAAATGTCTTGCCTGACCTGTGGTGGCTTAGTGCATGAAGCGTGGACCTGCAATGCTTGAGGTGGCCGGTTCAAGACCCTGCACTTGTCTGGTCAAGGCACATATGGGAGTTGATACTTCCTGCTCCTCCCCCCTTTCTCTCTTTCTCTGTCTGTCACTCTCTTTTCTCTCTAAAAAATGAATAAATAAATAAAAAATTAAAAAAAAAGACAAATGTCTTTTTAATGTCATGCGATCTACCCATACTTCCTTCGTGATGGATCAGTAGATCACGATCGACGTATTGAGCACCCCTGATCTAGTGGATAGGGACCAGGGATGATATTAAACATTCTGTAGTGCACAGGATAGCCACCCATAGCATAGAACTATCGATCCCAAAATGTCTATAGTACTGAAGTTGAAAAATCCTGGAAAAGTCTAACGAAATATGCTTCAGGTTGTAAGGCCTTTATGTAATAGTCATTTTAATGTTTTTTCAGTGTTGATACGATTTTTTTTTAGTGTCAAAGATAAGTGATGGGGACTATAAATGCAGGTATAAAGATAGGAGCACTTACTGACAGGTTTAGAGGTTCCTCTGTTTTTAAAATACAGTGTGTCCATAAAGTGGTGCACTTTTGACTGTGTGACCGGTCAAAAATGCACCATGACTTTACAGACACACTGTATACTTATTGATTTTAGAGAGAAAGGGAGAGGGAGAGAGAAAAACATACATATATATGTTCCTGTATGTGCCCTGACCAGGGATTGAACCCACCACCTTGGCGTATTGGGATGATGCTTAACCTGCCGAATGATCCAGCCAAGGCTTGGAGGGTCCTTTACATTAACAGTTCACTAGGTGGCAGTGTGTTCTTAAGAAATGGCTTGACTTGTCAGCTGAATTGCAATTTGTGCTTTGAGTTATCCAGACTGAAATTAGTTACTGCAGTCTCATACTTCTGAAAGTGCAGCCTTCCCTGAGTTAGGTAGTTTCTTTACGGCTGTAGCTACCCCTGTTTTTTCAGCACCGGCCTGCTTAAGTGTCTGTATGTGCATTAGAAAACTCAATCCTATTGATATGCAGGTAGCAGGGATTAATATATAGAATCCTATCACCTGTTGTTTGAAAAAGAAGTGTGTAGAGAATTTTAATTTTTGAAATTTTAAATGTAAAATTTCTTAGTTTTGGTAATCTCTCCTTAGTGAATTATGTGTGACTTTCTATGCCTGTTCTCCTTTACAGGCTATGGAAAGGGCAAACGGAATGGAGCTGGATGGTAGAAGAATTCGTGTAGATTACTCTATCACCAAGAGAGCACACACACCTACACCAGGCATCTACATGGGCAGACCAACTCAGTAAGAGTTCAAGATTCCTCAGCTAAACTCTCATAGCCGGAACTTCACCAGAAATGTCTACAAAATTTTAATTGGTCAAAAGATAAAAATTTTCCTATAATTAAAATGGAAATTTATTTAATTTATATACATTACTTGAATCATTTTATTTATTTATTATACAATCAGTTGACCCTTGAAAATGTGGTTAGGGGAACTAACTCCTGTATAGTCACAAATCTATATATGGTGGAGTGTGTGGAAGTCCTGGGTTTGATTCCCAGCCGGGGCACACAGGAGAAGCACCCATCTGCTTCTCCACCCTTCCCCCTCTCCTTCCTCTCTCTCTCTTTCTTCCCCTCCTGCAGCCAAGGCTCCATTGGAGCAAAGTTGGCCCAGGCGCTGAGGAGGGCTCCACGGCCTCTGCCTCAGGTGCTAGAATGGCTCCTGCCTAAACGGAGCAACGCCACAGATGGGCAGAGCATCGCCCCCTGGTGGGCATGCCCGGTAAATCCCACCTGGGCGCATGCAGGGGTCTGTCTGACTGTCTGCCTGCTTCTAACTTGGGGAAAATTTTTAAAAAAAGTCCATGTATAACCTTTGAGTTTTCAAAAACTTGGTTTAGGCCTGCCCTGGGGTGGCACAGTGGATCAAGTTTTGACCTGGAATGCTGAGGTCATTGGTTTGAAACCCCAGGTTTACCGAATCAAGGCATATATAGGAGTTGATGCTTCCTTCCCTTCTCCCTCTTCTTTCTCTTTCTCTCCCCCCCCCCTCCCTCCCTCTGTCCTTGTCTTCCTCACCCTCTCTCCTCACTTAAATGAAATGATTAAAAAAGAACAATAATAACTTAGTTTTCCCTGGGGAGTAAATCTGCATATAAGTAGATCATACAGCTTAAGGGTCAACTGCATGTATATGAGCAGGGGGTAAATTAAAACTACTGAAGTGCATTTCTGGCCCTTGGTACTAGACAAATAGAAAAATTACTGCATGTTAGAAAAATACCGTATGCTTTTAATAAATGTGATTTGGGTAGCCAGCCTCTGTGCATAGGAAAGGGTTATACTGATACTAGTGTTTGTTTAAAAAAAGAAAAGCCAGCTTTCACATTGTATAGAACATAAATAGAGGCTATTTAAATTCTTGAATTTATTTTTTTAAAGCTTGATGTTTTGAATTAGTCATAAGGACACACATCTTAGCATTTTTGTATCGTTTCCCAGGTCAGTGCATTTCACCTTGTTGAAAAAGCCCTGCTGATTTAGGTAGTGCATTAATAGAAGAGCAGTTTATGGTTTGGAGAGTTGGGTGAGATGCTTCCTGGTTATTTGTGTAATGAGTCGGAAGCCAAAGCAGAATGCCACGGGGGCAGCAAAGTAATAAGACATGGAGGTGATTGGCATGGAAGGGTTATTCCTGCTCCCTTATCTCACCTCCTTCCTCTGTTTTACTTTTTATATTAAGTGCTCCTGGACAATGGCCGTTCGCACTGGTGTAAGATTTTCTGTTTCTCTGTAGCAGCGGCGGTGGCGGAGGTGGTGGTGGCGGCGGTGGTGGTGGCGGCGGCGGTGGTGGAGGAGGTGGCAGACGGCGAGACTCTTACTATGAGAGAGGATATGAGCGCGGCTATGACAGATATGAAGACTATGATTACCGGTACAGGTAATGTTTTAACTTGTGATTTCTGTTCTAAATCAGATTTTAGTAGTAGTATTGGGTACTTTTGATTTATGTTTGATTTGTATTAAAAATAATTGGAATATTTTCTCTGATGCTTTCTTGAGAAAGTAGGAAAAAATGATTTTCTCATTATCTGTATTGCCAGTATTTTGTTGTGCCATATATTTATTTACTGTTTTAGTATCATTGGCACACAGAGAACTTAATAGTTACCAGCTTGGTTCCATTATTATTTTGAATGATGGGGAATTTTTATTTCATCTACCTCAATGGATTGTGTGTATGTATGCTAAGTAATCTTTTATTTCCTACAGAAGAAGGTCACCTTCTCCTTACTACAGTCGATACAGATCACGATCAAGATCTCGTTCCTACAGCCCAAGTACGTACTCCTGTGTTTCTTAACATTAAGAACCTCCTATCACACTGAGGTCACCCGTTCAAAATCCTGCACTTGTCTGGTCAAGGCACATATGGGAGTTGATACTTCCTGCTCCTCCCTTCTCTCTCTCTCTCTCTCTCTCTCTCTCTCTCTCTCTCTCTCAAATGAACAAATAAAATCCCCCCAAAAAATAAAAAACCGCATTTCAAATTAATGGTTGATTTAAGAAAATTAGGGTATATGGTGACTGTTAATAGTTGGAAAAATAATAGACAAGTCAAACTAGAATGGTCATTTTGACTTTATTTTTTTTTCTTTCAGGACGCTATTGACAGAGAATGGTTGCAGTTGAGGACATCTTTTTCTCTCGTTTAATTCTGGATTTCCCTGAGCTTCTGATCCTTTCTACTTCTTAAAAAGAACCCTTAAAAAATCTTTAGTTTATTTAGCATTGACACTTTTTCGATTGTATTGCTGTTTTCCACCCCTTTTATTTACTCTTAAAGATGTAATTGTCGTTTTGAGTAAAAAAGGAACAGCCCCAGTGTTATGCTTTGTAAATTTTTTTCCTCCTTTTACAGAAAATTAACTCCTGACTAATCAAAAGAGGAAAGAAATTATCTCTTTAAAGCTTCTTTTGTGTTAGATATTGTATTAGAAATCTGCATTTACCACAGACTTTGTTTAAACTTTCTTTTGAGGAAGATAGTAACACTTCAGGTAGTTCAGTAATGTAAAGTTTGGGGTGGCATGGTGCAGTCAAATAGTTGAGTATAGAATATTTGAGAGAAAACGTCGTTTCTTTTGAAAAATGGAAATTTGGACCCTAAAAATTACATTTTTTTTTTAGAGACAGAAAGCTTGTGGACTCCTATAAAATGTGTTGTATTTAAAATACATCTGTTAAAATTTAAAGTGTGATTTTTGTGTTGAATCTATTGAAGTTTTAAGTATTTGCTTAATTAGAGGAGGACAACCCTTATTTATTGCTTAGAGCAATTGTATACTTTGTTAGAAATTTTGGTATAGGAACGAAGGTTAGGCAGGCTATTATGTAGTATGTATGGGGAAAAGTAGTCTTTAAAATAAAAGTTAATTTCTTTGGAAACAGATCTGTCTCTTTATTGTGTTACAGTGGGAAAATATAACTGGATGGGTTTGGGAACCAGTCTCTACTTTTTCTAACATTTTTTGCTTATACCTAAATGTAATCCTTGTCTTTTTTTTCTTTAAATTTTTTTTTCCTTTAAATTTTTTCTTGATTGATTTGCGGAGGGGGGAGAAGAGAAAGAAACATTGATTTGTTCCACTTATTTATGCATTCATTGGTTGAATTTTTTATTTTTTAAAGGAAGAGAGAGAACCATCAACTTGTAGCTGTGGCACCTTAGTTCATTGATCGTTTTCCCATACATGCTTTGACCGGGAGGGTCCAGCCGAGTGGGTGACCCCTTGCGCAAGCCAGCGACCATGGGTCATGTCTATGATCGCACGTTCAAGCCAGTGACCCCGCACTCAACTTGGCGACCTCAGGGTTTTGAGTTGGGTCGTCAGTATCCAACATGAAAACTATGCACTGCGCCACCGCCTGGTCAGGCTATTAATTCTTATATGTGCCCTGACCAGGGGTCATACCCACAACCGTGGTATATCAAGACAGGGCTCTAACAACTGAGCTGCCCAGCCTGGGCCTAATTCTTTTCTCTCATTCAGTCTTTAAAAACCTGTGTTTTACTTTTCCTTTTTGGTTGACCAAGTTGTAAATATTGAGAGTATTTAGTATCAAGCACCATGCTGGAGGAAGGATAATATAGTTCATGTCTTCAAAATGACACACTCCACCTGACTGGAGGTTAGCTCAGTTGGTTAGAGCATTGTCCCAAAATGACCAGGTTGTGGGTTAGAATCCCCAGTCAGGACATACATAAGAATCAACCAATGAATGCATAAATGAAACAGCAAATTGATGTTTCTCTGATTCTCTCTGACTCTCAAATCAAAATCTTTAAAAAAGTTTTTGCCTAACCTTTGGTGGCGCAGTGGATAATGTGTCAACCTGGAACGCTGAGGTTGCCATTTTGAAGCCCTGGGTTTACCTGGTCAAGTCACATGGAAATTGATGCTTCCTTTCTCTCTCTCTCTCTCCCCCCTCCCTAAAATGAATAAAGTCTTTTTAAAAAAATGTTAAGCCCTCATTTTTGTAGGGCACACATTTGAATGACGGTACTGTAACATAAAGGAGACTTAGCAGAGATAGCCGGTGTTTCTGGTAACCTTTATAAAAAGGTTATTAGGAGCATTAACTCCTTTGTTTTTCTCCCTCAAAGCAGATATAAAAGTAGATTATTATGATTTGTGTAATCAATGGGATCTATGGGACTGAAGGCAGATTTTTTTTTTAAATTGACTTTGAAGAGGCCTGACCAGGCGGTGGCGCAGTAGATAGAGCGTCGGACTGGGGTGCGGAAGACCCAGGTTCGAGACCCCAAGCTCGCCAGCTTGGACCCAAGCTCGCTGGCTCCAGCAAGGGGTGGCTTGGTCTGCTGAAGGCCTGCGATCAAGGCACATGTGAGAAAGCAATCAATGAACAACTAAGGTGTTGCGACAGCAACGGAAAACTAATGATTGATGTTTCTCACCTCTCTCCGTTCCTGTCTGTCTGTCCCTATCTATCCCTCTCTCTGACTCTCTCTCTGTCCCTGTAAAAAAAAAAAAATTGACTTTGAAGAAACATTGATGTGCTATTCCACTTATTTATGCATTCATCAGTTGCTTCTTGTGTGCCCTGACTGGAGATCAAACTCAAAACCTTGGCATATTGGGACAATGCTCAAATCAACAGTTACCTAACCAGGGCTCAAATAAAGGCTATCAAAAGAACAAAGCAGTCTCTTGTTGGTCCCTGGGGCTTTTATTTTCTTTAATCCAGGTTATTAAAAGATGGCGATTCATTGCCCTAAAGAGAACATTAATTTGTTGACTATGGGAATACTTCAAGCAGTTTATCAACAAAAAGTGATAACATTGACCACAATTCGGAAGAAAATAGCCAGATGCAGAGACTGTAAGCATAATTAAACATGTAGATGTGTTAAATACCTGTTGATGTTGAAAAAGCAGGGAAGTGAGGGGGGGATTACAAGTTGAAATAGGCAGTCATTGAAGTATTTCCTGAGAAGGTAAAATCTGAAAGAAGGGGAGGGAAGTTTGTAGATACCTGGAAGAAGAGTGTGTTAGGTGTGGGGAACAGCAAATGTAATAGCTTTACAGGGCAGAAGAATACCTAGAATGCTGGAGAAGACATGGTGATAACCCTAAGGGATGGACCCTGCTCGGGAGGAGAAGGGTGGAGAGGTGTGGTTTCAGCCACCATGGCAGGTCCTTTTATAGAAAGGAGATCTATCAGGAGTGGGTGTATGGGTGTAATGTTACATATATAGAGATAATACTAGCTTAAAGACTAGATGTGCTACATTGTACGGATGAGCAATGTAGAAATAAAAATTGGGGTATTTCTGGGCCTCTTCTGTGACCTATATTAAAGTGAAATTTTTCAACTGATTGAAGGTAAGGAAAACTTGTTTCTCATTTTTAATGTTATTAGAACTTTTAGTGAAGTCTTGTTTCTAACTCCTTAAAATTGGTTCATACTTAATCTTTTTGGGGTTATGAAGATGTTAAAAATCTGGAAAAAAATTCTGTCTTCCTAGAAAATGCTCATATTCTTGATTTTCAAAATTTGATTGATTGGTAGATTTTAGGGAAAGCGAGAGAAACATCGATCTGTTTTCCTACTTATTTGTGCATTCATTGGTTGCTTGTATGTGGCCTGATCAGGGAGCCATCCCACAACGTTGGCATGTTAGGACTGCTCTATCCAACTGAGCTACCCAGCTAGAGCTTAAGTCACCTTGTAAATTCATCTATATGGAACAGATCCTACATGTCAGATATGTGTTCTATTTGATACTTATAAAATCAAGTGGAGAGAACTCAAATGGAAAATATTTTTTTAAACATACAGGACATGGCCTGACCTGTGGTGGCGCAGTGGATAAAGCGGCGATCTGGGAACACTGAGGTCGCCAGTTCAAAACCCTGCACTGGTCTGGTCAGGGCACATATGGGAGTTGATGCTTCCAGCTCCTCCCCCCTTTCTCTCTTTCTCTCTCTCACTCTCTCACTCTGTGTCTCCTCTCTAAAATAAAATTTTAAAAAAGAAAAATTAAAAAAATAAACATACAGGACATGAATTTTCAAGTACTAGCCATTGAAAATCATTTTCACTAACATCTTTGTACAGGCATACATTATTTGCAATTGAACTCTTAATACAATTACAAATGTTTTTTTTAAAGGAAATAAAATTGCCTGACCTGTGGTGGCATAGTGGATAAATCCTCCACCTGGAAGGCTGAGGTCACTGGTTTGAAGCCCCAGGCTTTCCTGGTAAAAACACATATGGGAGGTGATGCTTCCTGCTCCTCCCCCCATCCCTCTCTCCTCTCCAAAATTAATAAATAATCTAAAAAAGTTTAATGGAGTGACGATCAGTAAGCATCCATAGGTTTCAGGTAAATATCTATAGCATTTGAATTGTTCATTGTGTTGTGTACCCATCACCTGAAGTTACAGTTACTAATTTTATATCATGGATTCTATGCTCTGGTTTCTCAGAATTATTCAAGGTTTACACCTTTCTCTCTTTCTCTCTCTCTCTCTCTCTCACTCTATGTCTCCTCTCTAAAATGAATAAAATAAATAAATAAATAACCCCTACAAGATGGGGACTTAGGGAGTGGATGAAATTGTTTCAATAAGCAAGTGAAAGAATGTACAGAGGAATGAATAAACAGGAACAGAGTTCAGATCCAAGTTATGAAAATTTATATGATAAAAATGACTATTTTGGTAGAAAAAGGGTAGATCAAAAGGTAGTACAATTGACTCTTGAAGAAAATAAGTTTAGACCTCACCTCATACTACATTAATATAAATTACAGCCCTGACTAGGTAACTCAGAGCTTTGTCCCTATGTGCCAAGCTTGTGAGTTCCATCCCAGGTCAGGGCACATACAGGAACAGACTGATGCTTTTGTTTCTCTCTAAAATCAATAAATTTAAAGAAAAAATATAAATTACAGGTGGATTGCCTGACCTGTGGTGGCGCAGTGGATAAAGCGTCGACCTGGGAACACTGAGGTTGCCAGTTCAAAACCCTTTACTGATCTAGTCAAGGCACATATGGGAGTTGATGCTTCCAGCTCCTCCCCCACCCCTTTCTCTCTCTCTCTCTCTCTCTCTCTCTCTCTCTCTCTCTCTCTCCCCTCTCTAAAATGAATAAATAAATAAATTAATTTAAAAAAAAAAGAAATTATTAAAAAAAATTACAGGTGGATTAAATATCTAAATGTAAAAAATAAAGCTATAAATTATCATTTGGCAATCATGGTAGTAATAAGAAGCAAGACTCTTCGATGAGTGCTAAAACTTGTGAACAAAGGTGGAGGAATAATGAGAAACATTGTCTGAAAAGCTCTCCATGCAAAATACATATTAATTACAAAGGGAAAATGTTTGTCATTTACACTGGAGAAACCTGGCAGAACCTCTTCACCAAGTGAACATCACCAGTAATGGGATAGAGGAACATCACATTCTTATTGATATGATGCACTAAACACTATCATTGTATGGCATTCCACAAAAAGTTCCTAATTTGACTCTAATGGAAAAAATACAAAATAATGCCCAAATAAGAGGCGTTCTGTAAAGTAACTGATCTGTATGCTTCAAAAACTTTATTGTGATCAAAGACTGAGTGTGCCAGACGAAAGGAGACGGGAAAGATGATAAACATGCAAGCTGGGGTTTGGGAGTGCCATTCTTTTCAAAATATTTATAAATGGTTCCATTGTTTTCAGTCATAGTGACTCAGTCTTATTAATCGGAGTCTAGCCCTTTAAAAATCAGCTTTATTGAGATACAGTTTACATAAAATTAATCATTTTAAAATGTAAAATACAATTTTTGATTATATACAGTTGGAGGTTACATTTTTTTTTTTTTTTTACAGGGAGAGTCAGAGAGAGGGATAGATAAGGACAGACAGACAGGAACAGAGAGAGATGAGAAGCATCAATCATTAGTTTTTCATTGCTGCCTGACCAGGCAGTGGCGCAGTGGATAAAGCGTCAGACTGGGATGCGGAAGACCCAGGTTCGAGACCCCGAGCTCGCCAGCTTGAGGGCGGACCCATCTGGCTTGAGCAAAATCTCGCCAGCTTGGACCCAAGGTTGCTGGCTCCAGCAAGGGGTGGCTCGGTCTGCTGAAGGCCTGCGGTCAAGGCACATGTGGGAAAGCAATCAATGAACAACTATGGTGTCGCAACGGCAACGAAAAACTAATGATTGATGCTTCTCACCTCTCTCCATTCCTGTCTGTCTGTCTCTGTCTATCCTTCTTTCTCACTCTCTCTCTGTCCCTATATATATATATAAAAAAAAATTAAAAAGACAAATGTCATTAGTTTTTCATTGCTACACCGTAGTTGTTCTTGATTGCTTTCTCACATGTGCCTTGACCGCGGGCCTTCAGCAGACCAAGCCACCCCTTGCTGGAGCCAGTGACCTTGGGTCCAAGCTGACAAGCTTTTGCTCAAGCCAGATTGGCCCGCGCTCAAGCTGGCGACCTCGGGGTCTCAAACTTGGGTCCTCCACATCCCAGTCCAATGCTTTATCCACTGCTGGTTAGGCAGGCTACATTCATTTTTAATGTAACAATGACTACAGAGAACAGAAACCTTTTTCGATTTTAGAAAAAAAGGACAGGAGAGAGAGAGAAAGAGAGAGAGACAAGAACGTTTGCCTGATCCTCTATGTGCCCTGACGGGGGACTGAACTGGCAACTTCTGTGCTTTGGAACTATCTGGCCAGGGCTATAAGGGAGGTATTTTTAAAAATGAATTCTGCTACAATCATAACTAAATGAAAATTCATTATCCTGCCTGACCTGCGGTGGTGCAGTGGATAAAGCGTTGACCTGGAACGCTGAGGTCGCTGGTTCGAAACCCTGGGGCTTGCCTGGTCAAGGCACATATGGAAGTTGATGCTTCCTGCTCCACCCCCTTCTCTCTCTCTCTCCCCTCTCTAAAATGAATAAATAAATAAATAATTTAAAAAAAATTATCCTGGGCCTGACCTGTGGTGGCGCAATGGAGAAAGCGTCGACCTGGGAACACTGAGGTCGCCAGTTCAGAACCCTGCACTGGTCTGGTCAAGGCACATATGGGAGTTGATGCTTCCAGCTCCTCCCCCCCTTTCTCTCTTTTTCTCTCTCACTCTGTGTCTCCTCTCTAAAATGAATAAAATTAAAAAAAAATAATAATAATAAAAAAGTATCCTGTAGTTCTGCATTTCTTCCCTGTAGAATCAACCTAATTGTGATATGTATTTCCATGTTGGCTGTGACATAAGTTTCTCCAGACAATATTTTAATACTAAATGACCAAAACCAAGCTGTAAAGGAAGTCATTCTTGAGGAGCAGTTTCCTGTTTCAGAAAAATCAGTAACATTTTAGAGCTGGAAAGGGTTTTAAAAATTACTTTAGTTCAACCCACTCATTTTTATATTAGGGAGCAGCCAGTTAGAAAGTATAAGGCTAAACTTGAGTGTGACATTATTTAGGTGGACCTCATTTGTTTAATCATTATTAGGTAAGCATATCCTATAAGGATATGACAGTGGGCTGATGAGCGGAAGTTTCCATGTACCACTCTAACACACTGGCTAACAATTATCTAACTCCTCCTCCCCCATCCATTTGCCCAAGAACAAGGTGCAAAACAAGCTTCAGCCTAGATAAGGATGGAGAGGGAAAATTAGGGGCTCTCCTCTGAAATAATAACCAGTCCTCTGGAAAGGGATTGCAAATATAGTTGCATTTAAACAACAGCCCGAAATGCAGCTCCAAATGGCCTAAAATCTACTTTTCCTGGGTGGTACTCACTAATTATTGAAACAAGACAGACAGCAGGCCCTATACTTTCACAAAATTATACTAAATCCATGCCTGGATGTTGAACACTGCTCCAAAAACAGTAAGAGGGCGGCAAAAATCTGGGGGAAAGGCAACAAATGATCAAAGGCGTCCATCAATGAGTATCTTTTTTTTTTTTTAACTTATTTTTTTTATTTTATTTATTTTAGAGAGGAAACACAGAGTGAGAGAGAGAGAAAGAGAGAAAGGGGGGAGGAGCTGGAAGCATCAACTCCCATATGTGCCTTGACCAGACCAGTGCAGGGTTTTGAACTGGCGACCTCAGTGTTCCCAGGTCGACACTTTATCCACTGTGCCACCACAGGTCAGGCTCATCAATGAGTATCTTAAGAGACTAACTGAATCAGGACATTATTATGTAGAAAGTCAAGATAGTCTGACCTGTGGTGGCGCAGTGGATAAAGCGTCGACCTGGGAACACTGAGGTCGCCAGTTCAAAACCCTGCACTGGTTCGGTCAAGGCACATATGGGAGTTGATGCTTCCAGCTCCTCCCCCCTTTCTCTCTTTCTTTCTCTCTCTCTCTCTCTCACTCTTCTCTCTAAAGATGAATAATATAAAAATAAAATAAATTAAAGTCAAGATAAAAGGATATATGACTGATGTGCAAAAGTCACTGAAAGAAACTGGTGGAATAAGTGTGAACTTGCTCATCAAATTGTGGTATTTAGGGTTAGAAAACATGCTTTCAAACCTTGAAAGATGGGGGAAAAGTTCTTGAGAGGCTAGGTAGTGAGACTCTCGTGGACCCCTACTCCAACTTCTGTTAGGACATGATGAACCAAGAAAATTGTGACTGACCAAAACATTCATTCATTAATTAAAAATATTTTATTTGATGGAGGGTTTTGGTATTTTTTAAGATTTTTATATTATTGATTTTAGAGAGAGGAGAGAGAGAAAAGGGGTGGGGGAGCAGGAAGCATCAACTTGTAGTAGTTGCTTCTCGTATATGCCTTGACCAGGCAATCCCGTGGTACCCGTGACCTCAGTGTACCATCCAGGTTGACGCTTTACCCACTGCACTACTGTGAGTCAGGCTAGCTCTTTTTCTGGACAATTTTGCTATTTCTTCTCTTCAAAACGACTATATCATAGAATACATCACTAAGACTGTATCATAAAAGCCTCATGTTTACTCAGTATATGTTTTTTGACAGCACTTTATTTTCATTTCACTTAGATATATCCATGATGGGTTTAGATACATTTTAAATAAGCCATTAAAGAATCTTAAGGGCATTTAGGGTACATCGCTGACTTTTTTAAGGATTGCATGAGTGGTATTTATATACTACCTCTTAAGGAGTGGTAGATGAGAAACACACCTTATGCATCAATATTTATCCGCCATGATGTTCTACACCTTTTGGGACACAAATATTTGTGGAATAAATAAACACTACTTTACAAAATGTCATTTATAACACTTATTAGACACAGAATTGTAGATTAAACAAATCCAGTTCAAAGTATACCCAATACATAAGTCTTTTAGAGACGTGTATCTGCTATATTCATCATTTTCAAAATCTAATGCTTATATAAACCATTTTTGTTAGCTAACCACACAATGAAACCTTATGACATTATACTACTACATTTTGGATAATGCTAACTATTTTTTTTTTAGTGCTAACTATTTGATATTGCCCATAATGAAATAAATGTAAAAATTAAGGATTCCATAAAAATCAAAGCATACGTTTTATTATTTTTTATTGATTTATAGAGAGAGGAGGGAAGAAGCAGGAAGCATCAACTCCTAGAAGTTGCTTCCTGTATGCGCCTTGACCAGGCAAGCCCAGGGTTTCACACCAATGACCTCAGCATTCCAGGTGCATGTTTTATCCACTGCGCCACCACAGGTCAGGTGCATATATACTTCTCACAGAAATTAGGGGATATTTCAAAATGAATATGAAGCTATAAAATATCCCCTAATTTTTGTGAGCAGTAGACTTCACTGTCTATAAGTTATAGCTATTTTAAAGTGGAAGGTGAAATGAGTTTACTGTAACTTTCTATAGTTTTTTAAAAATTATTTATTGATTTTAGAGAGAGAAGAAGTGAGAGACAGAGATAAAATCATCAACCTGTTCCTGAATGTGCCCTTAGCCAGGATCAAACCCACCATCTTTGCACATCTGGATGATGCTCCAACCAACCGTGCTATCCAGCTAGGGCACTAGAATCTTATTTGATAATTTATATGAGGTTCTCAGCAACTCTACTTTTTAACTAGAGAATTATTGCTTAAGGAGTTTAGGTTACAGACTGGCTCTTTTTCTGGACAGTTTTGCTACTTCTCTTCAAATAGGACTATAAAGAACTACATCATATGCTCTGGTTTTTCTTCAGATTGTATAAATCTTTTGTCTTTTACTAAAGAACTACATCATAAAAATCTCATGTTTACTCCATATATTTTGCTAAATGTGACAGAAATCATTCATAGTAAGTCCTTAAAAAGTTTCCTATAAATTCAATTTTGCTTTATATTCTCATTATTTAGAAGTTAGTCCACATACGAAGTAGTAAAAGTACATGATGAAAAAAAAATAGTATATGATGGCTCTGCCAGATGGCTCAACTGGTTAGCAGTGGTGGTCAACCTGGTCCCTACCGCCCACTAGGGGGCGCTCCAGCTTTCATGGTAGGCGGTAGTGGAGCAACCAAAGTATAAATAAAAAGATAGATTTAACTATAGTAAGTTGTTTTATAAAGACTTATTCTGCCAAACTGAGCGAAAATCTGACATAAAGTCTTACTTGGTAAGTAATTATTATTATATGCTTTAACTTGCTGTAACTCTGCTTTATAAATTTTATAAAGTAAATTTACTTCCCTACTTTATAAATCACCATTACTGTGGAACCAGTGGGTGGTTAGAAAATTTTACTACTAACAGAGATACAAAAGTGGGCGGTAGGTATAAAAGGGTTGACTACCCCTGGGTTAGAGCATCATTTCGAAGTGCAGAACTTCCTGGTTCAATTCCCGGGCAGGGCACATACAGGAACAGATTGATGTTCCTGACCCTCTATCCCTCTCTTCCTTCTTCTCTCTAAAATCAATATAATAAACATTAAAATAAGTTTATGATGTTCTCTGACAGGATTGTACTGTTAATGAATTATGAGCAAAGCATTTTCATCATCCTTACAAAATTGAAAATTATATAAAAAAGAAAATTTTAGAACTTTGATATAGTTTGGTTCAGAGAAATTACTTTATATTCTCATTCCTAAAGTAGTTAGTTTTTTAAAAATTTGAAACAGGGTTACTACATGCCTTTTAGAGGGTGAGGTGGAATATGTATTTGCAGAAAAAGACAGCATTTGTATGTTTGACAACTTTAACAGAGGACCAGATGTTAGAAGGTTTCATGCCTTCATTCAACAAATTTATTGAATATGTACTCTGTACCAGGCACAATTTTAGGTATTGGAAAATTAGCAGTAAGCAATAAAGACAAATAAATAAATAAACAAATAAATATATATATATATATCTCCATCCCTGTACTCATGGAGTTTACTTACATCTAAAGATAAATCAGATCTTACTAATCAGTTTACAGTCTAATAGAGGTATATAAGTGTAAAATTTTTAAAATGATAGATGTCTTGCAATATACAAAGTGCTGTGTCAAATTCACACTTCAAAATTCTGATATCAGGCCTGACCTGTGGTGGCGCAGTGGTAAAGCATCGACCTGGGAACACTGAGGTTGCCAGTTCAAAACCCTGCACTGGTCTGGTCTAGGCACATATGGGAGTCGATGCTTCCAGCTCCTCCCCCCCCCCCCCCCCGCTCTCTCTCTCTCACTCTGTGTTTCCTCTCTAAAATGAATAAAATAAAAAAACAAACAAAAAATTCTGATATCAGAGGAGAGGGAGATTATTTCTAGTTTCAAAGATCAGGGAACCTTTCTGGAAAATAAGGACTCAGATGAGACCCAGCAAGTGTAGCTTCAACAATGAAGACTTGATACATAATTATTTCACTAAATTTATTACATTATAAAATAAAAAGAACAAAGAAAAGTGAGGTAAGTATAAAATATAGAGTGTACAATGTGTCTAAATTTGAATGTGTCCATGGACACAGAAGATTTTTGACATGAAAAACATTAACAGCTCAGGAATTAAAAGGAAAAAAATAAGTCAAAATTTGATTACTTCCCTTGTTTTTAAACAATTATTTAGTTTTGATTTTAGACCAAAATGTTCTAATTAAAAATACATTTGAAATTTTGCAGTGGAATAAAAGCTTTATAAAATAAAATATCTCTTATCCAATATTTGCATTATCAATAACACCAAAATCGCAGAGCTAGATTAAAAGGCTTTTATTTTTATAAACCTTGGAGGTATAAACTAAATAAGCCAAATAATCTTTTCTGTGAGGTTATCATTAAGAGTTTTCATTTACTTTCACAATATAAAATGTACGTTAACGAAATATTCTTACAATTTGCCCAGACTCTGAAAATTTTAGTCTCTACAAAAATTTGAAATGTCATAGGTAGAAGCACCAGCCAAATTTCTTTCAATAAATTCCACATAGTGGTGTTCTTTTGCTTTACAATATATTATTTTAAATAAGGGAGAAATAAGACACGGTTCTTAAATCACTAAGTTTACTCCATTAGGCTTATCTTTCCTTCATTTCATGAGAATGAATTAGACAGATAAAATGCACGGGAATACTCATAATCACAGAGTATTAAAATCTGAGTCCTATAACTGTGCTTATTTCAAAGAATGAAAATAAAGATTCACCTGCAGGATCTTTTCTTTTTTTCTCTTAGATCCCTGCTATTCTCAGGATTTTTGCAAGTTGTTCAAATGCACCACTGTTAAAGCTATTTTGCAAGAAGGAGCAACTATGTTGAAGTTCTTTAATTCTATAAAAAGTCCCGCTTAAATATTGCTCAAATGAATGTGTCATACATTTGGGAAAAGCCCAAACTATAGATAGTCACAGCAGCACAAGTCAAAATGTTATGTCAAATGTTATGTCTGTCATTTTTCTAAGTAATTCTTACAATATTTCAAGAAACCACCAGGAATAAAAGTAAACAAGATATTTAAACTGAGCACTTTTATTCTTTCAATCCAATAAATATGGTCTAAAGCTGATAATATTTTATAGGTCTGGAAGATCTTTCAATGGGTCTCATGAGGCTCCAGTTTTTGTTTTAACCATCTATAATTTGTTTCTAAAAAATTAAAATATGCAAATAGATTCATTTTTCAGAAATCTAAGGGAGTCAGAAAATTTCAAGGCCAAATGTAACTATTAGCAAACATTCACACTGACTGATCAATCATCCAATAATTTGACATACCAGTTTTTAAATTTTGACAATTTTGTTTTTATTTAATGCTTTTAGTCATATATTTTGTATTATGGTAATAATTTCTTAGCTAAGTTCCTATGAAGCACAGAAGGATCTGATTTAATAGAAGGTCCTTCCATAAACCATTAAATCAGAAAATAAATGTGAAAATACAGACAAATTTCAGGACATTGGCTTGTGTTAACGGTTGGCATTGATAAGGGATTTCTTTAGGATAGATTTTCATTTTTATTCTTCTTTCCCCACCCACTGCTGCTTAGCTGTGGTATTTAAATAAACTTCCCTTCATCTGGCACTGGGCACATGAACACACAATATCCCTTCCTGCATTATTTTCAAATGTCAAGCAATAACCCCTTCCGTTCCTGCATTTCATAGAGCTTCCTGAAGTGGTCCAATAATTCCATTGATAGTCCCAGTGCTAGTCCTTTTCCTGAAAACTAAATTTCACAAATATTTGTAGCAAGCCTACTTGCTGTCTTGTTGTTGTGACAAAGGTAAAAAAAAAAAAAAAAAGAGGTATAAACAGTTTAACATGCTTTACAGCTGTGGAAACAAAGCACAAGGGGCAGAGGGACGAACCCAGGGTCACAGCAGGGTCAGCTACATGCGTAGAAAACAGGCGCCCCTATGCCATCCACCATTTATGAAGATCAATAGACTTACAGGTACACGAGTTATTTAAGTGCAGCTTGAACTCAAAGGCACAGCCAAGGACTTTGAGCTCTCAGAACAGGATGTGGGTCGTGTATCTTGTTAGGGTGGGAAGCCAGGAGGATTTATGACCAGTGACCACCACCCTGTGTTGGTGGAGCAATGAGAGCGGACGGCAGGGACAGCTTCTGCCAGCTGTCTTCCACAGCCAGGAGATGGGAGAAGGGGAGTTTCAACTGCACCACGGGAAGATACACATGCACATGTATGAGTGTGTGTGTGTGTGTGTACACACACATATCTATGTAAGTATTAACTAATATACAACCCTCCCCCCCAACCTCTGAAATTCCACTGAAGCAAAAAGAAAATTCAAGCCCCTGACAACCTATTGTGAATTTATCCGAACTCACCACCTTTAGAGTTTGATATGAGGAGGAATTTCTTGGTTTACTGCTAACCGTGGGTTGGCTGCTGGAGGTTCTAATGCAGCTGGCCATGAATCCAGCTTTTGCAAGTACAGGAGAGAAATCACAGTTTCTTCTTTCCCACCAGCCTTTCTTATTGAATTGATTTTACCATTTTGGAATAGTTCCAAGATCCTGAGTGAAGTTACTGAGATGAACCAGGTTAAACATTTCTTCAATGTCTCCCCTGTCCTCAAGGCGTTTGCCTTTAATTTACAATGACATGCAGAACTTTGCTTAGGATAAATGTAGGGTTCTTTTTGTTTTGTTCTGAAGATTGATACTGGGTCTGGGCAAACCTTACCTTGGGTCTGTTTTATCACCAAAAGTAGAACAAAAGTACCTCCCTCTTCAATTGTTATGTGGTTTCATTCAGTGATAGACATACTATATCTCATTCCTGCCACTGCACTGACTGTGTCTACCTGTATTGACTATCTTCTACCTCAATTTCCTCAGCTGGAAAATGGGAATCTAGCAGATCCCTAAGAATCCTTCCAGCCCTCAAATTATAGAATCATCTTATTATAAAACAAGTTCAATTGAAAGTCACATAAAAGAGAACATACTCTGTACAGTTCCCTAGTTAAAACACATTAAAAAAATCCTAAACTTCTTTATACAAAGAATCCAAAAATTTGAAATAGGTGTGATAGGAGTATTTTCCCATTTTGAGTCTTTTAGTATGAGGGTCAATCCCTTTCTCTTTCCATTAAATAAAAAGTGAGTGCTAACACTTTATATTTCCAAAGACAGAAATCTTAGCTACCAAAATTACATTTTAGAGAAACTGTACTTACCATTTCATATAGCAACATAGCAAATCTAGATATCTTCCGGTTCACGCAGCCTTTTCCTGTCGCAAGTGCTTTAAACATTTTGACTTCCCATTACAAACAGAGTCTGCCTTCTTGACTGTGCATCCATTCTAGCCTGGGTTTTTGAAAATGATAATTTACTTGCATATTTATATGGATATATCCATAACAGGATTCAAAATCCAGAATCTATAACTTCATATTACATTGCCTAATCAGTTTGATAAAGCTACTCTGGCAATTTGCTTGAATTGTAGTGCCTTCAGAATAAATTTGTTTGACTATCCAACCCCTAATTAGTTACATACATAAAATCAAATTCTCCAATATCCTTCAATTAACTGTAAGATTGTTTTTAAAAAATCACCAAACCTGTTTTATGAGCTTATAAATACCATTAACTCTGTTGGCTTTTAATAGCTTGTATTCCAAGTTTTCATGGAAAAATTAGAAGAAAAAGGATATTTTAATCCACAGATAATAAATTTTAACGAAATAACTAATAGTCTTCAGCTTAACTTTCATCTTTCAATTTTACTTCAAGAAAACATGAAAAAAAAAGCCTCGAAAAAACCAAAGTAATTATTTTTTTATATCACATGTAAAGTTACATTAAAGGAAACCACAAACTATCAAAGAGATTTTTCCCTATGATAATTATTAATGACTGCATACTAACAACACATTCAAGTTTTAACTGTTATAGACTTTAAACAATAAAAACTATAAGCTTGATCACTGAATTTGGTTACTTTAATTTTTAGCTTAAGAGTTCCATAAACATGCTGATTGTGATTTTCTTGCTTATACATTTTTTCTGCACTTGGCTATATTTCTATTAGCTGTCACATAAGAGTGATTCGGTTTATTACTGTATTAGCAGAACATGGGTAAAGATAAGAAAAAGATGCATCATTTATTGTAAGAAAAAGAAACTGTTTCTAAAGCAGTAGTCATGCCCTGGTCAGATAGCTCAGTTGGTTAGAGTGGCATCCCCACACAACAAGGTTGCAGGTTCGAACCCTGGTCAGGGCACACACAAGTCAACCAATGAATGCATAAATAAATGGAACAACAAATCGATGTCTCTCTGTCTCTCTCTCTCTCTTAATAAAAAGGTGGGGGGACAAATAACAAATATACAGTATCTGAAGTGATTTTGGGTGATGGACACATAACACAATCAACAGTTGAAATGCTATAGAAATGTTTACTTGAAACCTATGCACTCTTATTGATCAATGTCACCCTATTAAATTTAATTTTCTAAATAAAAAAAAAAAACTCATAAAAAAAGCAATAGTCATTCTTCATCTACTGCACAAAGTTCAAAGAGTTAAAATATTTGGTTATCCTAATGTAACATGACATTTTGTAATGAAATAATTTAGGGCTATTTAATAACCAAGGAAAGAGAATGTCTTCCAAGAATAATAATAGGAGTAGCTACCATTGATTGCAACGACATTCTTCATTAATAGCCACTAAAAACTTCATTTCCCTATCCTTCCATAGATATAGAAAAAGCAGTAAATAACAGGTCCCAGTTTGTACTTAAAATCTGCGTTTCTCCACTAGATTTAGATTTCAAATCACATTGTTGTTTTCACAATAGCAGCAGACCACATCTTTGGTTCCTTTTTAAAAAATAGAGACATTTTCTCAAATAATGCTATTTACTTTTATTAAAATAAGGTATGCACATATGGATAATGTGCACAAGTAGAAGTGGTAGAAAAATCTAGCAGAAAGGATGTGGTAATAACTTTATAGTTTGTAAATAAGTTTAATACCACTTTCAAAATATGTGATTATATTATTCTACAACTTTTAAAATTGATTCAATGTATGCTTGTTTTATTATTGGATATTTTATTATATGTGTATAACAAAAGCTTTTAAAAATAGAAAACAAGGCACAGAGAAATGTAAAATTAAAAGCAGGTGACAGAGGACAATTTGACTTTTGGTGATGGGTATGCAACACAATTGAATGATAAGATAACCTGGAGATGTTTTCATTGTACATATGTACCCTGATTTATTGATGTCACCCCATTAGAATTAATAAAAATAAAATATATATATTAAAAAAAAAAAAAAAAAATGAAAAAAAAAGCATATTTGCATTATTTAAATTCCAATGTTGTACACTCTGTGTGATTACTCCCCCCCAGCTTTAAAAACATCATACTGAAGTACTCTGATGGTTAAGGAAAAAACTTAATAAAATAGTGCTTACCTTACTTGTTTTAACTTGCAACCTCAGAATTTGAACACAAGTTCTGTCTTGCTTTAGTCCTTCACAAATTTCCACCGAGGGCTTCTCAGCAGGAGTATGTGTACATATTCTCATTTCTAATTGTACACACTGACTGCATTCCACACCGGACAAAATGGCCCTCAACTGGAAGATTTGTTGTTGGGGGAAAGGGTAGTGTTACCTTTAACCCTACTGTCTATTCCACTGGATTAAAACATTTACTCAACTGTTTTTGTTGTTGTTTATTAATGTTTAAAACAAAATTAAATTTAACTTGTTTTTACAAGTCACAATTTTGACCTTGAATTAAAATACAATTTGAATATTTCCCTGTGGTTGCCAAAGATAAGTTTCTATACGTAGTGTACTGTACCAAAATTTTAGATTATTTTAGTTTATTTTTTATTTGGGTTTTTACAGATGGCCATTCATTCATTGAAATAAAAACCAAAAATGTTATTTCAATCTTGGTAGTTAAAGAAATACATGAGTAAAGAAATTACCATAAGAGAGGTGATAATCAAATCAAGGTGCAAATTTCTATGCAATTTTCAACAAACGAAAATAAAAGATGGTGATGTCCTTCTAAATTTAATTGTCCCAGAACAAAATGTTAACAATATAACAGATATCATATCTATTTCTGATGTAACAAAGTTGACTTTTTTTCTTGTTTTTTTATGACCTTTGTTAGTGTCTTTTTTATATATTAGATTTTTAATAGCTGGATTAGAATTAGAATAAGGGACCATATAGTTATATTAGCTTAATGGAAAATATTCAATACTCATATTTTATACTTGTTTTTATCAAATAATGCACATTAAAGTCTTTAATATTTCACAGAGTAGCATTCAATTATTTAAAAATTATTCTCCAAGTTTTGGAAAATGTTATAAAAACATTTTTAGATAATAAGATATAAATAGTTTACAAAGAAAAATAACCTTAAAAATAGAAAAAAATACTTCAATGATACATAGGACACCTCTCAACTCAAAACTAAGTAAGGGGAAACTATAAAACAGGCTCAATTGTTGATATTAAATTAAACCTCAGTTTCAACAAAATTTTGCCTTTGAGAAGGCACCAGCATTGTCAATCTACTGATCAATTTAAAAATAACTGATCAGTAAATTTAAGTCCCTTGAGAAAAGCAACAAAAAATACTACCAACACGAATCTTTTTAAGCAATCTACTACAAAAAAAGTAAGTATTTTAACAGAAATATGTTAGGCATAAATTTTAGGGCAAATCTTTAGGGTCAAATCTTGATAAAGATCAGATTAATCTGGTTTTTCTCTGCTATATCTTATGTTCTCAGATTCTTATGAACTTAGACGTTTTGAAATAGTAATTTAAAAAGCCCCCTCCCCCCTGCTGCTTTCATCTTTAAAGCTAGGATTATCATGCTCAGAGAAGCTGAGGACCAAAATGTAAACTGAACTCAAGAAGGAATGAATTTTAATGAGTCAAAGTGGAAATGGTAATGGTCTACCACTATTCTTTCAAATAAGAAATTTACAAATTATACCTTGCCTTATCCAATCTAAGAATTAACTTTCCATTATAGACAGCATGAGGAATTTACCACTTTTTCTCTAAAATAACAGAAAGAGCTGCTTTGTATACATATACTTGCCATGAAATCTGCTGTTTCACTAAGGGGACTTTAGTTCCTAAGTGTTTTGGTATGGAATCTGGAAAAGTAATGGTCAGCAAAACAAAGGGTCCAAATATGAAAACAGTAACCTAAGATGTGCCTTTTAAATGTACATGTTAGAAAATGCTGGAAACTAGCTATAACCTCAGCATGTGCTTTGCTTTCAGATTATGTTAGTGAGGAAAATAGGTTCTTTCCAGTGAGATTTCATGCTTGGATTACTGTCCCATTTTACTCCATTAGTTAATACATTCTCTCTCTACCACCTGCCCTCTACCCTTAGCAAGGAAACCTGCAGGATAAATGAGTTGCAAACAAGAAGCAACTTTAAATACCCAACCCTTTTCAGCCTCCCTTTACCCCTCCCCCACAAACAAATGCCTGTCTTCTTTGTTTCCTATGCCTGGTCTGCAAATACTTAATGTACACACCAACCAGTCTTTTTGTCAAAGGTCT
The DNA here is from genome assembly GCA_037038555.1 of Rhynchonycteris naso. Taxonomy (NCBI): domain Eukaryota; kingdom Metazoa; phylum Chordata; class Mammalia; order Chiroptera; family Emballonuridae; genus Rhynchonycteris; species Rhynchonycteris naso. The sequence goes on along the minus strand of CM073002.1, from coordinate 135,570,706 downwards.
CATTCCCCACCCCACCCCCAAGCAAAACAGTAATATTAAATGAATATTTTAAAGTTTCATATAAGTGAAATAAAAGATATAATTGCAATACATTATCTATAAAGTTTACCAGCTAGATTAAAATTCTCATTTTTGACTTAGTAAAGATTTAAAAAATCAATTTTTCCCAACAAGAACAAAGTTTTTCTTATTGAAATATATTGATTATATCTTTGAATTTGAGAAAAAGTTTGAAAATATTTTAAGGTTTAGAGCTTTGGCTTGTCTAGATTAAGTTTGCAACTTCTTTAAAACTGTATAACTATAAAATTCTTTGATATTTTTTCTAATGTGTCATTTTCAAAATATGAAAGTTACAGAATATATATATCCAAACCTAGAATCATTTTACAAATAAATAATCACATCTTCTCATTTTAGATTTCTTAATTATATAAGGTTATCTAAATTATTAACTGTTCCCTTCAACATTTACAGTATATACTTCTCTAAGCTTTAGTTTGTTCAACTCAAAATAAACCATTTGTTAAGTTACTCTATTTCTGAGAAATAATTTTGAATAGAAGCTTAAAATATACATACACATCTATTAGCATTAGTGAAATGTAGTTGTTACAAAAAATATAAACAAAATGTACTTTAAAAGTTTTTCTTTACTAATTCAGTCTTTAAATTTTGTTTGAAAGAGCTACTAAAAGAACTTTGTTTTAGTATAATGTACATGGCAATTTATGTTACTTCAATTAGTGGGTTTTTAGAGGCTAAAACGAAAGAGTACAGAAACTAAATAAAAATATTTTTCCCAAAATTTAAGAGAATGATGTAACATTACTACTAGCTAAGAGTTAACAACATAGGAAAAAAAACTGAACTCGTTGTTTTAAACCAATTCTCTGCAAGTTTTTAATATTTACTGAGGAATTATCGTTTAATTGGTTTCAACCACATCAAATATGTTATCAAGACTTAACAAATGGACAATTAAATTATCTGTGAACAAATTTTTAAGTTATATTCCTAACTGGTACATTTTCTTTTCCTTAAATAATGAACGAATTGTAAAGTGTGTTATAAAATTATATATACCAAGCAAATTTATACTTCCCTCTTTTCCGTCATGGTCAGAATTCTGATCTTTATTTTTGAGAAGACCAATAGCAACTTATGTATATAATTAGAAACGTAGCAAAGACACCACTACCTAGAATACACTACTGTTGCTGTTAGCTTTTCCAGTAACTCATTTTAAATAAGATTATTCGTTTGTTTGGTGCTTTTTCTAAGCCCAACTCATAGTTATATTTTGTCTCCACCAAACGTCAGTAAAATTAGAACATTTCAGCTACAGAAATCGCTAATCTTTCAAGGTCGGTCTCAGCTTCTCCGGTCTTAAGGAACGCAAACGTTGTTCTCGGCATAGTTGATTTTACCCGTAATTTTTCGTTTGCTTTTTTTGGAGGGGTTGTTTGGTTTTGCTTAAAGTAACCCTTTGGACCACAAAGGGGGGTTAGAATGGGAGGGGACAGAATGAGTCTCTTCTCTAGACGCTCAGGAAAATGCAGGCATCAAGAAACGTCTTTTTTTGTTTCAACTATAAAACAACCAAACAAAAACAAAAAACGTATGCACTCTAAGATGTTGGACGCGATGTGACTCCAGCTGCTGAGCATGGCGCAAACCCACGACCTCCGGGTGCTGGACGTTGGGGGAAGGGAGAGGACTCTGCGGGCGCCACGCGGTCAGCCCAAGGGGCGGGCTCCACCGCACACGCAGAACTACTTCCAACTCTTCCACACTTACCTCCCCCTTTCCTCCTTGGAGGTTGAGGCTGGGGGCTCACAGTTAAAGGGCTAGAAATGAGACAAGAGGGAAACCCAACCTCACCAACGAGAGGGAGCAAAGGGTTATTTTCGCGCCACAAAAGATGGAAATCCAGGGGCGGCTCGGGGGCCAATGAATGAAAACCAGCAAACGGCTCTGGCGGAGGCAGCCGACGGTGATAGGCTCCCTCCGTCCACCAATCGGGCGAGAGAAGAACCTCCGCCCCCCTCCCCAGCCAGGGGCGGTGTCTCTCCTCGCCGGTTGCTCAACTTGGTTTCGGCGAGTCGGCCCCGTGCAGCGCGAAGCCCCGCCCCGGGCCGCGTTCGCGCGCCCTGGGCGCCCGTCTGGCCCCGCCGCCCCGCCCCGCCCCGGGCAGCGGCGCAGGGCTCAGTGAGCGCTCCTTGCGGTCTTTTCTCCGTGGTGCCAAGCATCCCGCAGCGCCAGGAAGCCCCGGGCACACTCGTAACAGGCCGGAAGTGCGGGAGGGTTGCCAATCGCACGGTGTCTGGTCCACTTTGAAGGTCCGCGGGCGGGCGCAGAATGATCTCAGGTGGGGTCGTGCCGCGAGGGGAACAGCAGAGGCCCCCCCGGCCACCATGTCTAACCGTCCACGCTGCTCCACGCGGAGGGGCAGAACCTGAGGTGAAGCCAGAGGCGCCTGTCCCGCTGCAGGGCCAGCGCGGTGCAGTGTCGAGGGCCTCCGAGGCTAGTCGGCAGCCGACGAAGGATCTTCCCAGTGTGGGCTGCAAGGATCCCGCCCTCTTTCACCCGGGCTGGACCAGGGGGAAAGGAAACAACCCCACCTTCTCATCTCCTGGGGCACCATTTTTTTTTTAAAAAATCAAAAATAACTGAAGGCTGATTCCGAAGGGAGGGCAGAGCCAGGTTAGTACATACTTACGACGCGTCTGTTTCAAAAGATCAGAGGCTAGGAGAGCTGGTTGAAGAAGAGTATGTTTTAAAAATACCTCCTGGGAGGCCCAGGCGACGCGGAGGACATTGCGAGGCCATCCTCGTTATGGACTTCGGCTCTCGGCTGGGCTCGGAGGCAGCGGGAGTTAAGGGTAGCGACAAGAAAGTCCTTTATCCCTCTACCTCCTCAGCCTTCGCTCATTACCAGTGGATACAGCAACGGTAACCGACCTTCTAAACATAGTTTTTCTCCTTTAATATTACACCGACCACTAAGAAATATTTATGTTGCACTCAGGTCAGCAGATGAGGAGATACAGCTGTCCAAAGAGTAAATAAGCTGAAGTTGGAAAGAGCCACATCACAGCACATACAATGGGTGGTAGTCCTTTGTGTAATTATTAAATAGGAGCTACAAGTGCTTCAAGAATTTGTAGTAGTCCATATGTATGGTTAATTTCTTGTGTGAGACTCACCAAAAGACTGGAAGTCAAATTGACTTTATGTTCATTATTGAGAAACCATCAGATTTATTTTTGCATTTGAAATGCCAATATAAATTACCCATGATCTTTTTATTCAGCTAATAAGCATATACTTATCCCTCAGTGCTTGGAAGATTCGAAGTGAAGTGGACTGTATCCACCTCCCTTTTTGATGTCTAAGCTTATATAACTTGTGTATATTTTTAAGGTCCTAGGTGGAGTATCCAGTTTGTTACAATAATAACACAGATTTAAGTCCACAAGAGTCCCAGGAACATATTTCATCAAAACAGCAAACACTTTTAAATTCCAGCTGTTAGACTTGTTTGATATTAATAGTGACAGACAAGCTTGGGCTAGGATTTATGGAAAATGAACAATTTATCCCGTGCTTTGGAAGTAAATATTTCCTTCCCTCTGTTTTAATGGGAGCAAATACTGTCAGAAATCCAGAAAGCACCATTCAGCTGACTTTGGAAACAAGTTGAACATACTCAAAATTTGTTCTCAAGAACAATTCCTAAAAGTTAAATGATCAGCAGGGTAGTTAATAATATTTAAAGAGATATTTAGAAAAGCAAACATTACTAAATTAATGAAAAGCATTTTTCACAAATAGCTCTTGATCACATGCAACAGGTTCATGAAAAATTTACAATTTTTTTATATTTACATTTTAATACAGATGTAACAAAGGAAGAATACCTCTTTTTTTTTTTAGAATTAAAGTCCTCTTTTTAAAAACATGAAAAGAAAAAATAAGCTACTTTTAAAAGTTAAATCTGTTGGGAAAAAGAAGTTAAACCTAGTCATAAACATAAAATTTCAACCACCAAGCTAGTCTGTTAAAATAAAACTCATAATACAGTTCTAAATTATTATACAAAAACAAGTCTGTCCCCTCTGTCTCATAAAGTAAAAACATTTTACTAAATTAAATGTGAATGAAAGTATTGTGAAAGTGAGTTTTAAGTTTAAAAATTTGGATTTGTTTGGCAGGGGATAAAAAACAGAACAGTTGCATTTAAAATGGATGATCTGACACCTTCCGGTTCCTTAACACAATATCAAAGAAAAAAATGTAAAAACTCTTTATATTATGCAATGGTTCCCACATACTTAAAAATATCTGCCATTCATCTTTTAATTGGAAAATACTTAAATGCCATACACGGTATGACAAGGGAAACGAGTTATATCAATTATCATTATTACTTAAGATGTTCCAGTGTAAATCACAATATATTCTCTATTACACAATACATTTTCCTACTAGTAAGTGTTCCAAGTCATTAAAGAGGTTAGATATATTTCCAGGTTAGACAGAATTCCATTCACTTGTTTGAAATAAGAACTTTGTATCTTTTCCAAGGAATACCTGTTAAAAAGATACCACAAGTATCCGGTACAAATGTGGTCTGTGATTGGGTACACAATCAAACCACACTTGGAGATTTCCATCAGAATCCCAGCACTGCGTTCATTTCCGTATTCCTCATCTCCACTCCACATTTTGTTGGCCCAGGAAGGCTCCACCGGGCCCAGACCCTCCTTAAACACCCACTATTGTACTCGTTACATTCAAGGGAAATTCTGAATGGTCCTTATGGCCAAATGCGGGCAGAAAAGCGGCAGAAAGAGACTCGGAACAATTTTCAAGTGCGAATACCACCCATGGGTAACGCAGAGCGGTCTTGCTCTTTTTAAGAGTTCCAAGTTCTCCAACTAAAATTATTTAAATGAAAGTACCAGCCTACCCCACTCCTTCTTCTCTGGAAACTACAGGAAGAAATGGTTTCCGTTTCAATACCGACTTTTCCCATTCTGCCTTCTGTCCTGCGGCCTCCAAGGCTCCGGGACGCCCCCCATCCCCACGCCAGAAACCTCCGCCCTTGTTTTCCCCTCCCCCACCAGTGGCCAAGCCCGCCCCCGGCCTCATTTATCCCGGAGCCTTTTCTGAATCGCGCAGCCAATGGCAAACGGGAAGCCGAGAGCCACCGCGAGCACAGGCGGAGGAGGTGTCGCCCAGACACCCGCCCAGGACGCCGCGGGCTCCCATCCCCCACAGCCCAGGAGTGGGGCCGCCCCACTTCCCCGGTGCCCCGGCCGGTGAAGGGTGCAGGGGTGGGGCGCGTCTGCCTGCCTCTCCCGCCCCTACACACCCCACTCTCTCGCTGCGTTTCCGCCCCTGCTAGCGCTGGGAACGTGCTCGCGGCTTTGCCGAGGTTACACTTCTAATGTCATCCAAGCCACAAGGAGAGTTCGGGATTGTGACTCGTTGGTTTTGTTGATTACCTATTTTAAGAAATCGAATATTTACAACTCGGTAACTAGAATTGAGGAATTACCTGGTTAGTACCTCCACCCCATCTCATTAGAAAAAATCAATATTCCTCTCCTCCTCCTCCCCTCCCCCTCAGGATCCGCCCCGACCAGATAACCCTTTCTAAACTCTGGTGACAATCAGCTCCGGCAGCCGTGCTCCCTTCTGCGCTCAGGCTGCGGCTCCTTTAGCATTTTCCCTCCTCCCCCTCCCCTTCTCAGGGTCCCTCGCCCGAGCTCCTTGCCCCTCCCCCTCTTCCTCCGCTCGCCCGCTCTTACCCCGCCCCCCTACCGAAACCCACTCTAATTGAGGCGCTGGGATTCTTCACGTGAGACGTTGATTTGTAGTTTGAACACGTGGCTCATTCAAAAAGCCGGACACTCGGAGCGGATTTTTTCCGCCTCCTGAGCCTTCCTCCCTCCACCGCGTCTCCCCTCCCTCCTGCCAGTCACCCTTGTGGGTTTTTTATGGGAAGGCGGTGCCTGCCCTCACGTAGTGATATTTTTCACAGTCCGCTGGCCGACGCCAAAGGGGTTGGGGAGGAAGAGACAAAAAGTAGTTTCCCCCCCCTCCTTTCTCTCTCTCCTCCTTTTTCTCGCTAATCCCGCCTCCTCCTCCGAGTTAGGAAGACTCGTTGATGCGTTTGGGTTGTAGGAAGGCTTTTTCTTTCCGTGGTTTTTTTTTTCTTCCAATACCCAGAAAAGGAAAAACAACCCGCGGATCTGATTTCTCTCTGCTCGATCTTGTCCTTGGTTCTTACTGTGTTTGTGCATTTTAACGGCGAGAAGACGAGGGGAACAAAACCCGCCGGATACGTCCATCCCTGTGGGTGCTTTTAATTTTTCGTTTTTCTCTTAATTTTTTTAAAAAAACAACCACTCTTCACAATGAACAAACTGTATATCGGAAACCTCAGCGAGAACGCCGTGCCCTCGGACCTGGAAACTATCTTCAAGGACGCCAAGATTCCGGTGTCCGGCCCCTTCCTGGTGAAGACTGGCTACGCGTTCGTGGACTGTCCGGACGAGAGCTGGGCCCTCAAGGCCATCGAGGCGCTTTCAGGTGGGCCCCGGCCTGGCCCCGCCAGGCGCCTGCCTCAGCCCTGCGCCTCCGCCCGCCCGGCCTGCCGGGGTTGGGGACCCGGAGCTGGGCCTGCAGCTGCCGCCGGCTTATCCATGCCGGACCCCAGGCCCCGGCGAGGGCAGGCAGATGGGCCGAGGCCCGGGCGTCCGCACGCGTGGGGTCTCAGGGGCTTCCTCTGCTCGGACCCCGGCCGGGCCCCAGCCTTGCGGGCTCTGGGTGGACGCGCTGTCAAGAAAGCCCGGCGAGGGCTCCGAGGGGAGCGGGGCCGGGGGAGGGGCGCCCGCCGGCGCGGGACTCCCAGCGCTCGCGCCGCGCCCCGCCCGGGCCCAGGCGCGTGCTCCAGGCTCCCGCACGCCGGGCCTCGGGGGCCGAGCGCGAAAGCCCGCTTCTCCCGCCCGCCTTCCTGGCGTCCTTCCTTGGCTCCTTACTTATGGCGTTGGCCTCGCGGACCGCTCTCCCGCCCCGGACCCCGGCCGTGGGAGAACTCGGTGGCCTCGACCCCGCTGCGGACTGAGGTCGCGGGCCAGTGCCTCGCACCCGCGGCGCCACGCTGCCTCCGGCCCCTGCGGGAGGCGGGCGAGCGCGACCTGGCTTCCAGGTCCTACCGCCCCGGCGTCCCGCGAGCCATAGGGGCAGGTGGGCGGGGGCGGCCGGCGGTCACCCCGGCTCTCCGAGCCCGGCTTCGGGCGGGGGCCGCCCCAAGGGCAGGCTGCGCTCGGGTCCCTCCCGCAGCCCGTGTCTATCCGTGTGGCGGGCGCCGCGCCGCCCTTGGCGCGGGGGCCGTTCGATGGCGAGGTGCACCTCGGGCATATTTCTTTCTCCGGCCACCCTGCTGTTGTGGAGTCTTTCCCGCCACTCCCTGTTCCTCGCGGACCTGGGCTGGAATCCGGGGGCCCCCCTCACCCCCGAGTTTGTCACACGCGAGTGTCGGGAGTAGTGGGCAGAGGAGCCGCTTCGGTCCAGCGAGTGCCGTGGGGTTGAGTGACCCCCTCTGGTGGGCGGGGGGTGGGACAGAATGTGACCAAAGTAAGGGGACTGGCAGTACACTCTGCTCCACACCCGTGGGTAGTTGCACAGCCCCGAGGGGCTCAACTTCTTCCCCGCGCGACGCCGGGCTTCCCTCGGCCTCGGCCGCGCCCGGGGCCCGCTCGGGGTCTCGGGAAGCCGCCTGTGTCGTCGCTTAGGCGGTGGGGCCCGGAGAGCCGCCGAACCCTGCCAACTGTCGTCTCCCTCTTGTGTGTCCGCAGGTAAAGTAGAACTGCACGGGAAACTCCTAGAAGTTGAGCACTCGGTCCCCAAGAGGCAAAGGTGAGCTTGTTTGCTACGTTCTCGTTGATTCTGTCGTCACCCGGTTATTGGGAGGAAAGACTGTCAACACAGCTGAAAACAACTTTCCTGGGCCGCGCAGTGGGCCGCGCGCTGGGTGGCGTGGCGCGGTCCCTTGCTCCCGCGTTTAAGCGTCTGCAGGTGTGTGTGCGTGGGTCCTGCTGCGAGGAACAGAGGGTTATCGGGGTCCCTGGCACTCGCTCAGTGTTACTGGTGTGCAAGTCTCTCGAGGAAGCTCTCACAACTAAACACTCCCCGGCAGAGTGGGTCAGATTGCTGCAGCAGGAAGTCTGTCTCAGAGGACAATTTGGGGGACTCTAGGATTCAGGAAGCAGTGGGCGGTCCCCCGCCCCTCTATCCTACTTAAAAGTACAGGAGGGGCGAAAGCAGCTGCGGACACCCGTGGATGTGGCGTGCCTTTCCTTCTCTGTCCGGAGTTGTCGGCCACCAGCCTGAGAGGCCTGGGAGGCCAGCTGCAAGTCTGGAGGACAGAAATGGCCTTTACCCAGTGAGCTAGCTGGTCAGCCGGGATTGGGACACGTGAGAGAACGGCTGCCTGGCCTTCTCCTGCCCAGCAGCGCCGTTCAGGCACTCCAGAGGTACAGGTTTCTCAAACCCGCCTTTGTCTCCTGCTTCTCTTTAACCCCACTCTTTGAAAACATGTTTTGCTTACAAGTAACCACCAAAAAGTTATCTTGAAGACTTCAAGTTTGGGCTGCTGCAGCAAGGGGAGTGCATGCACTTTGGGGGAGCATGTGTTGTGTCACTTGATAGAATGTTTGGAGGCAGTGTTTTAACCTCTGGAGGATTCTGGAGAAATAGCTCCTTTATCAAGATCAAACCAAGATCCCAGCTCTGTAACTTAACTGGAAATGCTCCCTCCCAGTGCTGCTGGGGCTGGCCTCTGCCTTTCTGGGTTTCACAAGGTGGGGTTAAGGGTTTCTGCCTTTCCCCCTCCTATCTCCCCACTCCCAAACCGAGCCAAGGAACAACCTGGAAGTTAATTTAAACTAGGACTGTTTAAGTCTGGTTAGGTATTGGTGATAGTGGGGGTGCTGTGGGTTTCCCGGTTGCTCTGTAGAAAGAGATGGCGACATAAAATGTCATTGTTTGCTTGTTTCTGGATTGAGTTCTCTTCTAGGTAAAGAACCTTTTTACAAATTGTGTTTTTGTTAGCAAACTGGTTTGGATTTCTGTGGATTTCTCTTATTCGTGTACTTACTTTTCATTAGGATAGTTGGAAAGAGATTTGTGTGACCAGATATTTAGTCGGGAATTTCTGTAAAGGATCAAATAATTTCATATAGTAGAGTGAAATTCTTTTAAATTTTTTTACTAAAATTATAGAATGTGTACTGAAAAGTATCTAAATTGATCTCAGTTTCATATGAATTGATAAATTAAGGATGAGATCAGTTCTATCTCTTAAAAAGTTTAAAGGCAAAGTCTGAACTGTTTACCTGGGGGGAGGGGGGAAATGTAAGTACATTGTGCAAATTATCATTGGTTTCATGTTTAGCCAGTGTGTCTTAATTTTTTTCAAATATTGAATAAAAAAATAAGCAAATGGTTGTGAAATACTGGCATTTGAACATTTGAGAGTTTCTAAATTTAAGCATTAAAGGTCTTGTTCTCAGGTATAATTTATTGACCTGTATGCAAATGCAGATTACTTTGTTTTACTCTCTTGATTTTACTTTCCAACCTGGTGTTAATTTCTCCCCATGTGTAGGGAATTAACTTTAAGACATCTGGTAAGTACTGCTTGTTTTATTCTAAAGGCTTTGCTTAACCTAAAAACATAACTTAGTTGCTTGTTACTTTATAATGAGCAGGCCCATCTTTAGAAAAGCACATTAAGGTAAAATGTTACCAGTGGCAGCAAGTATTTATCAATGGAAGCCTCTTCAGTTAACTAAAAATGGAGTTTAAATTAAAATGCGCAGGGTTTTAAATGATACTATCTTACTAGCAAAATGAATAGGAATACCCCGGAGGAGACAGCATTTTACTGATTTAGATAATAATGAAGTAACTCCTTTGCTTGTACTGAAATGGTTAAAAAGAAAGGTAGAACTTTTCTGTAATTTTCTTAGAGAAAATTTATGGAAATCCTTATTACAATTTTGTTTAGACTGAACTGTGGTGTAGTTTCCCTTATCTGAGTGCTTCCGCTGTCTGATGGGATTTGGGAGAAGCAGGAAAGGATCCCTGGTGATCCACATACTCAGCACCTATAAGGAAGGTCAAGGGGTGGTATTGGTGACAATGAGTTGTATGCTGCAGACCAATCCTTGCCAAAGTGAGCCTGGTGGACTTCTTTCTGGGTGGAGTTCTTTGTGCTTAGCAGTCCCTGCATTCCATCCCATCATCATGTAGGCATCTGAGGCAGGCACACCCACATATGCAGCACTGACCTTTATACCTGCTGTGCAAGGCATGTTGGGAGCCCTATGCTGAAGAATGCTTATGGCAGCACTCTGAGATGGATGAATGGGGCTTGCAGGGACGAATGGGGGAGCAGGCCTAGGAAGTGATTTGATGCTTGGCAGCCTGGCCTAACTCTGACTGGGAGCAGAGCTGGGCAGGGACCCTTTCAGGAAGGGGTATTGTTGAATTTGGTTCAGACCAAGCTTAGCTCCTGATTACCGAAGTCTCAAGGGAATGTGGAAGGAATGTTGCTTTTCTGCATTCAGTACCCCTCCATTGGGGAAGATTATAGCAGCACTTCACAGAGCTTGAGGTCCCCTGCATCCAGAATGAAGAGAGAGGACTGCACTGAATATTGATGATAACATTGCAGTTTCTGTTCCAAATGTAAAAGATACGGTACATGAAGACTTGGCTTCACTTATAGGTATAAGCTTACACCCCCCAGCCCCCGCGCCAATTTGAAGGTAAAGTGTAAGTTAAAGGTAGGTGGGTGTGAAAATTGTTGTGACTTTGGAAGACTGTAGCTGCGCTTGGTTGGGAAGAGCCACTGGTATCTTTGTGGGGCCTCGTGTGTGCTCCTGTGTGATTATGTAAATAGCACCGATTTTTGTTGTTATGTTGTGGGCTATTGGCCACAGGAAAGTCACTCAGTGGGGAACTGAGAGGATAGGGGTTTTACTTCATTTTCCATTACTCTTTAAAATTATGCAATTAAAAAAAAATATTTTTGTAGCTTAAGCTTCCTCATGGTTTAGCTGTCAGGATATATTGGCTACATATCCTAATTATATATTTTAAAAAAGGAGAAAAAATAGTACAATATTATAGTTGCTAAATTTCTTTCAGGAAGAATTTGGTAAAACAGACTATAGTGCATAAGCTCAAATTTTTGCCTAAGCTCTTGTTTTGTTTCCTTAAAACAATTATTAAATAAACAACTCATTTTCTTATTAGGGTCTTGGGTTTAACATGTAAATTGGATAGACAGAGCATGTATAAAAGGACTGGGGTTGCAAGTGTATCTTCCTTTAAATGGCTATTTAAAAGCTAGTGCTGGATTTTAAGAGCTGTTAAGTATAGAATAGGTTGGTGCCATGGCCGGCTGTGTGCTGTTAGCCAAGGCTTTCTGACCCTGTTGTCCCAGGACAGCAAAAGCTGCTGCTTTTAATGCTGACCATTTCAACATAGGTGTGGATAGCTGTTCTGCTCCTTTCTGATCAGAGTGGTACAGGTGAATCTTGTAAATTAAGGAAGAGGTGTCACATCTGCAGAGACATGAGGTTCTAAATGTTAGGAAACGTTTGTGGTTGGTGAAGAATCCTGAGCAGGCTTGTCTTTGGAGTGAGTGCTCAGTTTAGGATTAGTAAGTGGTTATAGCCAATGAGATTCTTTTTCTTAATTTCATCTTGTCTCAATACAGTTTGAAAGAGTTTTAAAGATGTTTTATTTTGGCCTTATTAGAATTTAAACAAAAAATAAATGTTAAGTGCTCGTGCTGTGGCTGTCCAAGTAACAAGGAAGATGTTAGAGAAATATGACATGCTGGGTGCCAGTGGGAATTGAAAATCTTGGCTTGTGTTTCTGGCTTTCCTTTTGACTGGTGTGATCACTTACGTGATCTGTTCCTGCCAAATGCCATTGTAATAAACTAACGGAGCATATTTTGTGCTGATTTGCCATTCAGCTTGAAATAAATGGGTTACTAGGTAAGGCTTAAAAATACCTTTTGGAATGACAGAGGTCTGGGGTTTCACCTGTAAGAAGCTTGTATTTCCTTTCTGTAGTCTGGCAGCTCAGTTGCTTTTGCACGTGTACTTCTTTTGGGCAGTCAGCAAGAGGGAAACAATCTTTGCCGTACTTTGAGATTCTTTTTTTTTTGAGATTCTTTTATGAGCCACATACTGCAGTTAATGTCTGAGATTTTGTATGAAAGTGAAGCTGTTGAACCACCGTGATATAATTTAAAGCAACTCCATTGTAATCGTCTTTAGTAGCATTAAGACAGCACCTTTTCTCGCAGTAACATTTTTGAAAGGTATGACTTATCTGTTCAGTAACTGGTGGTTGATTTGGTCTGGGAGGAAGGAGAGGCTATGCTATTCTTAGCTGAGTGTCCTTTGTCGACTTTTGCTTCTGATTCAAGCTTCTGGAGTCATGAAGACAGGAGGTGGCAGTGTAGTAGCAGTGACCAAGGGGTGGGATTAGCATTTTTAGTTAGGCTTTCTGTTCCATAAATCTGATGTTTAAAAATTGGCTTGGACAGCCAGGGTTTTGCTTGAAAGCTGGCGGCAAACATAATTTTCAGCGCTCTATTAAAATTGAGGGTGTAATTTCTCATGTTCTTAAATTGCTGTTTGGCAAGTCTTCAGTATTGGTAAATAAACACAGTTATAAATTTTAATATACTATGTGGATTTTGTTGCCCTGAAGGGGAACACATAGTACATTATGTATTTTAGAAAATTATCCTGAGACCATTTAACTTGATTAGGAAATAGTTTGAAATTATGATAGCACTATTCTTTGAGGACTCTAATTGAACTATCAGCTGAAAGAGGCCTAAATCCTTAGAATATGTGGCATTATCACTTACGGTAATTGCTTATTAAGTTTATTCATAGCAGACCACTGCAAAACTAGCAGTTCAAAACAACATGTTATTCTTCCTCATGATTCTATGAGTCTGTTAGGTGGTGGTTCTGTTCTACTTGGTGTCTTTTTGTTGTTGTTTTGAGAGAAAGTGAGGAAGGGGGTCGGAGAGAGAGAGAAGAGGAGCATTAACTCGTGCCATTGATTGCTTCTCAGAAGTGCCCTGTCCGGGGCTTGGAACAGCAACCTCAGAATTGAGCTGTTGCCCTTGGGATCCAGCCAGTTTACCTCAGCACTCTGGGAGGATGCTCCATCCACTGTGCCACCGGCCAGGGCTGGTGTCATTTTGGGTCATTTACTAAGCTGGGTGAAAAGGTCTAAGAAAGCTTCACTTACATGTTTGATCTCTTGGTGCTTATCCTTCTAACCCTTTCCCTACATCGTGTCTCATCACTTGGTAGCTGAGTGAAAGAAGCTTCTAGGTCTCTTAAAGGGTTGGCTCCGAATCAAACGCTATTACTTGTACCCTATTCTATTGATTAAGGCAAGTCACAAGCCCAGCACAGATTCAGATGGCATATGGAAATAGACTCTACCTCTTGATGATAGAGTGGATGCCATGTGCAGAGAGGGAGAAGTTGGTGGTGGCTATCTTTGTAGCTGTCTTCCATCAAATGGAGGAGGCGGACAGTAGCGGCTTCAGCATGCTTAGAACATAAAATATTTGAAAATTGCATTTAGCACTAGAAACAGGGAGCCGACACCCATGGAAATATCCCAGCAAGAGATAATGGCATTAGCTTTGGAGGTGATAAGTCATGGTCAGTCTGTATGGAACAACCAATAGGATTTGCTGATGGATTAGATGAGGGGATGAGAAGAGTAAAGATAAAAGGATGACAGGAAGATTTTTTTTGGCCAGAACAACTGGTTAGAAGGGGGTGCCATTTACTAAAATGGAGAGCATTAGAGGAAGAACAGATTTTTGGGTAGTAATCAGGAGCTTTACTTTTGGCATACTATGTTTCTGGTACTTATTAAACATTAGAACTCTAAATGAAATTGAATAGATAACTGGATATATCAATCTGTTGCTCTCAGGAGGAGGTAGGAAGTAGAGGTGAAAATAAGAGGCTTTGTGTCCTGGCCGGGGGTCGCAGTGGTTAGAGGGCTCCCTGTTATGTGAAGGTTGTGGGTTCCATTCGTAGTCAGGCTCACATATGAGAAGCAGTCAACCAGTGAATGCATAATGAAGTGGAACAACAAATCAGTGTTTCTCTCTCTTCCTTTCTCTCTATAAAGTCAATAAATTAAAAAAAAAAAAAAAGGCTTCATTGTATTTGAAATTATGGATCACCAAAGGACTGAGCCTGGAGTTCTAGGAGGAAGGAGGGAGCAGCAGAGTAGAGTGAACGAAGCCAGTGAGGTAGAGGAGAGCAAGGAGAGTGAACTGTCCCTGGGAAATAAGAATGCCTGTGGAGAGGACGGTGTCACCAACTGGGTAGCATATGTCTGAGAGTCTGTGATGTAGGTGAATGGATAAATGGCTATGGGTGGTCTTCAGTCTCAGCCTTTTGGCTCTGCTATAAATACATGGAGAATGATTTATGAATTTTGAAACAACCTGAAATGTAGCCTTTCTTCCAGAATTTGTTTATTAGGACATTAGTTCACTTCCTTATTTTCTAGAAAATTTTTGAATGTGTTCTGTTTATAATCCGCTAGAGATGCACGAGTAACTTTAGTAGATCCTCTGGTTGAATGGACAAGATTTGTTTGTGACAGTGGACCTACCCTCTGACATCTGTTTCAACAATTCAGGTGACTGAGCCTACTTTCTTATGGACAACCCATTCTGCTTTTTATTAATATACATTTAGAAAATCTTCTGAGTCTGTCTTAGTTTCTAAAACAGTGTAGACCAGATCCAGTGTTTCTGTGTAATCTTAATATTTGATTTGACAAGCAAACATTGAAACTATTGCCTAAAACACTTATGGATATCACAGACTAGGTTGAAAATACTTTAATCACCTTATTTTTAGGATCCTAGAATAAATAAAACATTTCTTCCATTTTATTCATAAAGTGTTAGCTATAAGAAATACAAGATATCTTTTGTACATACCCTAAATTCTCTCATTTTTGCATATTTAAAGATCTGGTTCTTGAAAAAGGAGCTCTCTCTTCAAATGATGAATTCTGTCCTTTGCCACAATAGTCACGCAAACCAGGTGATGTGTCAGAGCAGCATTTTAAATCTATTTCCTCTCATAGCATACATAAACTAATTACTAAAATTCTGTGGCACTCCAAAATAATAGATATTTTTTTGCCAATCTGACAATAAAAAAGTTAATTTTGATTCATTCACACCAGCTGGCTATTGTGTTGGCTGTTGTCATCTTTATTTGCCAATCTAAGGGAAAAGAAATCAGTGCCCCTAATAGTCAGGTATTGCACGCTTTAAAAATTCTTAGGGTACACCAGTTGTAAATTACTATTAGAGCAGTTGATTTTGAGACAGAGTATGTCTTAAGACTTTTTTTTTTTATTGAAGTAGTATTTTACTTCATTTTTTTTTAAAGATTTTTATTTATTCATTTTTAGAGAGAGAGAAGGGGGGAGGAGCAGGAAGCATCAATTTCTATATGTGCCTTGACCAGGCAAGCCCAGGGTTTCGAACCAGTGACCTCAGTGTCCCAGGGTGATGCTTTATCCACCACACCACCACAGGTCGGGCAGTCTTAAGACTTTTTATGTCTGTGCAAGTCCGTTGATAATAGAGTGCTACTTTTAAAATATGTTAAACACCTACTAATTTATAAAATGAAAACTAATAAAAATGAGATAGCACAATAGATTATTTTTAGTAGTATTTAGTTGCTTTCCCAAAAGACTCTCAGTAAAGCCCTGGGAGAAGAAGCGACTTGCCCAGGGCTCTGCAGGTGATTAGTGGGACCCATTTCCAGGTCCTTGACTGCCCTGCCTTCATTCCTGCCATTTAAGTTGTCAGAACCTCAAAGTAGCTTACACAGCAGCCGGATCATGTTTGCAATGGCAAGTCAGAGCACAGATGTCCTGTTTCTTGTTTTCTCCAAAGAAAAAAATCTTGTTTGGCTTCTTTGAAGGGTTGATTTATTGTCTTTTTGTAGGAAAAAGACAGTTAGAGGTAGTCTGAAATCTGGGGCTTACTTACTATATAATAAGATATCTGGACATTCTGTCTTAAGAGAGAAAATTATAAAACTACTTTTCCCTGTAAGGTGGTTTTTAGCAGAAAAGTTGGAGGGGCCTGAGGGAGGTATGAGAGTAGAGCAGAAAGAATCAAGATGCCTTGGCTTTATCTCAGGCAGGTAATTGTGGCTCATGGGATATGTTTGAGATTGCAAAAGAAGCAGCCGTGTCTGGAGTGGGGTCCATGGTGCCTGGTTGTCTCAGTTTCTTTTTTTGTTTTTAGATTTTATTTATTGATTTTTAGAGGGGAGAGAGAAAGAAAAGGAGAAAGAGGGAGGAGGAGCAGGAAGCATCACGTCACAGTAGCTGCTTCCTGTATGCGCCTTAACCAGGCAAGCCCAGGTTTTCAAACCAGTGACCTCAGTGGTCCAGGTCGACGCTTTATCTACTGTGCCACCACAGGTCTGTGCCACCACAGGTCAGGCCATTGCTGTCCCAGCCTTAGTAGGATGTTGGCTTGTAGGAGGAAGTCTCTTAAACGTGGAATATGGTTAAGACTTAGGAGGGAGTAGGAAGGGGAAGTTGAAAGGAAACCTTTTTTTTTTTTTTTTTCATTTTAGAGAAGAGACACAGAGTGAGAGAGAGAGAGAGAAAGACAGAAGAAAGGGGGGAGGAGCTGGAAGCATCAACTCCCATATGTGCCTTGACCAGACCAGTGCAGGGTTTTGAACTGGCGACCTCAGTGTTCCCAGGTCGACGCTTTATCCACTGTGCCACCACAGATCAGGCCAAAAGGAAACCTTTTGATGAGCCCTGATGCTTGCCACCTGTGCCCGTATGGAACTGAAGGTACAGACAGAACAATGTGGGATATGAGATCTTAGATCTGGGTTTGAATCCCAATTCTACGTTCCAAATGCATGATGTAGTTTAAGAGTAAGGAAACCGAGGTCTGGGGTGGTCGGAATGGAAAGAGAGCCTCATAGGTTCCTAGGGGCAGTGTGGGCAAAACATCAGTACAGCATCCATCACTCAGTAGTCATTCCAGTGCAGCTTATGTGTTTTTCCCGTTGAGATTCAAATGCAAAGGCTGGAAGTAGATATATTTGGTGGTGATGACAGAAATATGGAAAATCTTTGTTCTAGTTTGCAATGGGGACTGAAATAAGTAGAAACCTGTGGGTGGTATCTTTTTGTTTTTATTTTCATTGAGGACACATTACCTTTTTATTTTTAAGCATGAGAACCTACATTTCAAAAAAAATTATTCATTTTAGAGAGGAGAGAGAGTGAGAGTGAGATAGAGAAAGAGAAAGGAGGGAGGAGCAGGAAGCATCAACTCCCATATGTGCCTTGACCCGACCAGTGCAGGGTTTTAAACCAGCGACCTCAGCATTTCAGGTCAACGCTTTATCCACTGCGCCACCATAGGTCAGGCCCTATTTTTTGATTTTTAAAGAATTAAGGTATAACCTAGATACAGTAGACTGTATAAGTATTAAGTAAACAGCTTAGTGAGGTTTTACATATGTATACATTCAAATGAATTTAAGGCACATAAAGTAAAAATGTGAACATACTTGTTTTACAGTCCTCCCTACCCTGTGTGCCTTCCAGGTCTTACAGCTGGTACGTTGGTGTCTTCTTTTGCAGAAATCTTACTTTGCATGTATCCACAAACACTTTTCAGTGTAATAATGAACCCATTCTGTTTATATAATTAGTGCTTTTACTAAATTATGTATCTTGAAGAGCCCTCCACAGAAGGACACATGGTTCTCTGTTTTAACAGTTGCATTGCTCTGCAGATGTGCCACACTGAACAGTTCTTTTCTCAGCAACTTCAGTCGAGAATGTTTATTCGTATATCATAGAAATCTTGTTTATATAGTTTTATAAGGTAGATCTATCTATCTTAGACTTGGAATTGCTATGTCAAAAGACCTGCACATTTAAATTTGCAAGTGCTCTGCCCAAAACCCTGGGTTAATGTATATATATTTGCATGGTTAGTCGTAAGCTGTTTTTAGTGAAGTGTGCAGTGAGACAGTTTAGGTAAAAACTATCTTTTTGCCTGACCTGTGGTGGCGCAGTGGATAAAGCGTCGACCTGGGAACACTGAGGTCACCAGTTCAAAACCCTGCACTGGTCTGGTCAAGGCATATATGGGAGTTGATGCTTCCAGCTCCTCCCCCCTTTCTCTCTTTCTCTCTCTCTCTCTCTCACTCTCACTCTGTGCCTCCTCTCTAAAAAATAACAAAAAACTATCTTTTCAAGCATGGAGGACTGTGTTGTTCCAGAAGCATCTTTTTCTTTCTACCATGGATGTTGGCTGACCCTGACAAGTCTGGGTCCCGATTCATTTGTGCCCCTTGTATGTAAAAGTGAAGTCAGAAGCTACAGGGGTGTAGTTTTAATAACCTATAGCTCGAGTACCTGGGGCTGTGTTCTTCTACACCTAGCACCCCGAATTTTGGATTTTACCTTAGAAACTAATATTTTATTGCACTGGCAACTTTATTAAATCATGCATTGAGGTTAACTTTTATTAAAAATTAGTTTCCAAAACAAAGTGCTGCTCACCTTGCCGCTCCAGCTGAGCAGGTGATGCTTGGAGAGTGTAATTAAGAAGCTGGGGTTCATTGAAACTGTTTGAGAAGTGATTGAGCTTTCCCCAGTTGTCCCCAAATGTCTGTTGGGTTTTTTAAGTCAGCTGCTGCAAAAATAAAGAAGCTCTTGCTCTTTTCTTTGGAGAGAGAAATGTGGTTGAGAATTGTAATTTCCATATTTTGGGGGGTGTTAGTTTAACCCATTTCTGCACTTTTCAAATGTCAGAAATAAATTCATTCCCTGTGGTTTACATAATTTTTAGTTTAACAAGCACACATTGAACATGTGTGCTCCTAGCCCGGTGCGTCTAGGTTTCAGGAGCTAGGAGAATAAGAGCTGTTCTGAAGAAAAGTGCAGGGGGTTGGGGGAAGGCATGGTGTTCTGTCTCAGTCCTGGGTGCTGTTCTCTTCCACACTGACAGTGGCTCTCTGTGGTTCAGTGACCCGAAAGGTGGGTTTAAAATCTCTGCAGGTAAAGAAAAGTTGTAAATGTGGGGTGGGGTGTATTACAGGTATGCCCCGGGATACAGGAGGGCCATCAGGTTTAGCTGGGTGTGGGTAAGCCAGCCAGGGACAGGTTCAGGGAGGAGGCTAAGTGTGTGCACTGGGGATGGAAGGGGCAGAAGGACAGCAGGAGCCAAGGCACGGAAGTGTGAAATGTGCTGTTGTGCAGAGGAACCACAGGCTGTTAGGGTTAGAGGTTCAGCTGTGAGGATGGTGGTGGAGGCCGAGCCTGAGCCGAGAGGGCGGTGGTTGGGCAGCCTGTGTGCTTGCGGAGTGACACACAGGGTGGGGCAAAGCTAGGTGTACAGGTGTTCATACGGGATATGATACTACTACAAGATTAAACTCTTGTGGTTTGCATGCTCACAATTATAAATTTGCTTCCCCCCCCCCCTGTATTATTCTGATTCTTCCCGTGTTTAATTTTAGGGCTCAGTCCGTTTAATTTAGCAGATGGTTATTTGGGATTATCCCGCAAGACTTCGTGCCTTGGTTAATTTTGGGATTTGCTCACCCGAGATCGTGTTGAACTGCTTTTTCCCTCTTAAGTGCTTTATGGGAACTGCAGTGCCGCCAAAACATTCCGTATGGTGCAGAGTTGTCCTTAGGGTGCCCTCTGACAGGACCACTAGGGTACACTGCGTAGGGTACACCGCGAGAACTAAGGAGCCCTTACAGTGAGGCTGACAGAGCCTATATTATTTATTTTCAGAGTCAGCCATGACAAAACAGTCATCAATAGTGATGATTAAAGCACCTGTTACCAACCACTCAGTTTTTGTTAAGGCGTCTCAAATGACACAACGAAGCTTTGGAGAAAAATGAAGTGGATATGTCTGTGTACACACAGCATTAACAGCCAAACCAGGGCCAGCAGTGCAGGCAGCACGGTGATGGGGAGGGCCAGAGGCATCCTGCTTGGAATCACAAAGACCTCGGGCACTCAGCTCTGTGATACTGGGCAAACTGATTAAACTCTCTGAGCCTATCAGTTTATCTATAAATAGGGGCCATAAACCTATTGCACCAGGTTGTTGGGAGCTAAATGATATTTGTGAAGGACTTCTTGAAGTATCTGGCACCTAGGTGGTATTGGCTCATATTAATAAGCTTGTGTATTTACATGTGCCAATTGTAAGAAAGGGATATATCATTCCTGTGTAATCCCATGGTTTGTGTCACATATGTACAGATACATAGGGATGTTTCACATTTCCTATGGAGTATGGGTTACGTTGTTGTGACTATGTTAAGAATTTGTGTTTAGATGTATATGTCTTAAGATCCTTACTGTGGGTCTAGTCTTAAGAATACCTTAAGAGAAGGACTAATAGATAAAGAATTTGTTAATTTCAGAGGTAGACAGTATAGTGTAAAAATGTACAAAGGATAAGAAGTGGCAGTTCAAAACGGGATATCTTTTTTTAAAAAATGTTAAGATTTTTAAAAAAAGATTTTATTTATTGACTTTAGAGAGAGGAGAGAAAGAGAGATAAATGGGGATGGGGAAGGTAGCATCACCTCATAGGAGTTACATCTCATACATGCCTCGACGGGGCAAGCCTGGGGTTTAGAACTGATGACCTCAGCATTCCATCCAGGTCGAGGCTTTATCCACTGAGCCACCACAGGTCAGGCAAGTTAAGATTTTATTTATTGACTTTACAGAGAGAGGAGAGAGAGGGACAGGGAGCGAGAAGTATCAGCTCAGAGTTGCTTCACTTTAGTTTTACATTGCTTGTTGTATGTGCCTTGACTCGGCAAGCCCAGGGTTTGAACCAGCGACACTCACATTCCAGGTCAGCACTGTGTCACCATAGGTCAGGCTAGAAGGGGATAGCTTAAAAGACAATCTTAGGAAAAGATACCCAATCTTTTCTTATTTATTTATTTATTTATTTATTTAGTTAGTTAGTTAGTTTTATAAAAATTTTTATTGACTTTTAGAGAGAGAAATAGTGAGAGAGGGGAGGAGAGAAAGAAAGGGGGTTGATAACCAGGAAGCATCAACTCGTAGTAGTTGCTTCCTGTATGCGCCTTGACCAGGCAAACACAGGGATTTGAACTGGTGACCTCAGCGGCGGCACAGTGGATGCTTTTATCCACTGTGCCGCCACAGGTCAGGCAAGATACCCACTGTTACTAGTTATTAGAAAAAATGCCAATTGGGAAAGATGAACAAGATTGCTACTATCTGGTGTTGGCAAGAATGTGAAGGAATGGACACTCAGTAAATTGTCAAAGAAGACTTCATGGCATGTCATTTGGCAGGATATCTTAGAACTTAAAGTGAGAATACCCTTCAGATGCATTGAAAACAACTCAGTCCCCGTGATTATGCGCAGTCTGTAAGCATAATTTAAACAGTAACATGGTAAAAGAGCTCCAAATCACCAGGCAGGACTTTGTAAAAAGGTCTCTGTGGAGGAGTCCATAATATACGCAGATAAACTTGTAGGTTTTACGACATCTCATTACATTTTCACAGGTATAACACAGATAATCTGAAACTCACCACCGTCTCCTTTCCTTCCAGAGCAGATCCCTAGCCTTAACCTGACTGGGACATTTTGCAGACACCCAGTTTTGAGCTTTAGAAGGTAGATTTTTGAAAAGAAAGAAGATAACTAAAGCCCCTTCTCATCTTTTTTTTAAAAGCACTTTAAAGTAATGTTAAACAATTTCTAACCCTTAAGCATGTTCAGTGTCTTTCTTTAGCAATTTCTATTATAAATACTTGGCAAAAGACATTTTTGCAGTATCATTTAATAGAAAATTAGAAATAATCTAAATGTCCATTTACAGAAAATGTGTACTGTATTTTAACACTACACTGTGGTAGATTTTGAGGCAGTTATAAAGAATTATATAGATATATATGAGCTGACATGGAAAGAGCAAATTGAAAAGCAGGTTATGCAATTGCTCTTTAAAAAGGCAGGAATGCCTTGGCTGGATAGCTCCATTGGTTAGAATGTTGTCCCTGACCACAGAGGTTACCTGTTCGATCCCTAGTCAGGGCACATATGGGAACGGATCAATATTCCTGTCTCTCTCTCTCTCTCTCCCTTCCTCTCTCACTAAAATCAATAATAATAAAAGATAGGAATTCACGGGGAAGAAAACACCTTTCAGATGCACATGTCTCTTTAAAACAGAAAAAGATCTGAAAGGTTCTCCATGAAAAACAGTGGTTATCTCTGCGAAAGGGAACTACTTGAGGAGGGAAAAGGCTAATGGGAGATCTTGGGTTTTATACCTTGTTCTACTGATTCTCAAACTTTGGTTTTGACCCTTTGGTACTTAAAAAATGAGGACTCCCAAAGAGCTTTTTTGTTTTGTTTCTATTTATAAATATATATTTCATTAGTAATCAACTAAATAATGTTTCAAATTATTTAAAAATAAATAACTACAATAAACCCATTTCATATTAACCTAAGATTTTTGTTAAAAAAAAAAAACAAACCACTTTCTAAAACCAAAATAAAAATTAGAAATAAAAATGGCTTGACCTGTGGCGGCGCAGTGGATAAAGTGTCGACCTGGAAACGCTGAGGTCGCCTGTTCAAAACCCTTAGCTTGACTGGTCAAGGCACATATGGGAATTGAGGCTTCCTGCTCCTCTCCCCTTTCTCTCTCTCTCTCTCTCTCTCTCTCTCTCTCTCTCCTCTATAAAATGAATAAATTTAAAAAAATTTAAAGTTAGAAAAATGGAATTGTTTTAAGTCTTTTACCTAATTTCTTTCATATTTGATCTAAAAGACAGCTGAATCCTCATAAGTATTTATGCATTTAGTCTGTTGTGATACATTGTTTTGGTTGAAGTATGTGAGAAAATCCAGCCTCACACAGGTATATAGTTAGAAAAGGAAAAGATTATTCTTTTTTTTTTGACAGAGACAGTCAGAGAGAGGGCCAGATAGGGACAAACAGGAAGGGAGAGAGATGAGAAGCAGCAAGTCTTCGTTGTGTCTCCTTAGTTGTTCGTTGATTACTTTCTCATATATGCCTTGACCCAGGGGCTACAGAAGAGCCAGTGACCCCTTGCTCAAGCCAGTGAACTTGGGCTTCAAGTGATCAGGGGCCCAGGCTCAAGCAAGTGACCATGGGGTCATGTTGGATCCCAGGCTCAAGCCAGTGACCATGGGGTCATGTTGGATCCCAGCCTCAAGCTAGTGACCATGGGGTCATGTTGGATCCTAGACTCAAGCCAGTGACCATGGGGTCATGCCTGTGATCCCATGCTTAAGCCAGCAATCCCGTGCTCAAGCTGGATGAGCCCACGCTTAAGCTGGTGACCTTGGGGTTTTGAACCTGGGTCTCCATGTCCCAGTCCAGTGCTCTATCCACTGTGCCACCGTCTGGTCAGGCAGAAAAGATTACTTTAATAGTCATTTTAGACTCCTGTGGATATTCTGTTTCCACGCCAAAACTGGACAAGTGGTAGTTTTTTTAAAGGCTAGTTGAAATGTGCAATCTGAAATCATATCAGTAAATTTTTTGTATTTTGTTACATGAAAACCCATTGCTTTCTCTTGCACTTTGAATGGTTCCTTTATCCGTAAGTATTGAGAAACTGTCAAAGCTCATGGTGGTAGATAAGTTTGCCAAAATTCTGGCTTTTACTTAAAAGCTCAAATTTAGTCATTGGCAACAAATGCTGCTAGTTTTTGTAGAAGTGACTGACTGACTTTATTCTCTTTTGAGCAAACATCCACCAGATACTCAAGGTTAAATAACCATACTTTGTCCATAGCTCTTTCAAGTAAAAATGGTGCTCTGTGAAAAAAGTGGCAGGTTCAAGTCTTGCAATTCAAACAGGTGCACAGTGCTTTTTCTTCAGACAGCCACAGTAGGTAGCAGAAGTGTTTTCTGCATACTGCTTTCTCCTTCACATAGACATTAACAAGGAGTGTGTACCCAAGGGTTAAGAAAAGCAATACTTTTTATTGCTTCATCCTGGACATTTCAAAATGAAACTGGGACTGTATTTTATTGGAAGTGAGGAATACTATGACTGCTACTACAGCTTAGTGTTACTGCCTTGATTCATTTATGCTCAGATGCCTTAGTTTACCCACCACTGTGTTTATACCATCAGTGCAAATGTCAACACAGCGAAAAAGGCAAATGGCAACTTTATATATACATAGTTTTTGACTTTTTGGACCTCTTGAAAGTGTCTCAGGGACCCCCAGGAGTCCACATACTATGGCTGCTTTACACTAATGTGATGTTTGAAATTAGTTGGAGTAGGTATTTCTGTGAGTATTTACATTGTAACACAACAGAAGGCAAGAACAAGTGAGGATTTCATGCAACTCTGGTTTGTTAGCCTTCATAGGGAATTTTACATTTCAATTTGTGCAAAACAGGTGTGAGAAGAGAAAGATAAGAAGAGGAAAGATAAGAAATGAAAACACAAAGGAAGAATCTAGGTGTAGGAAAGATAAAATATTTATTGCTGCCTGACCTGTGGTGGCGCAGTGGATGAAGCGTTGACTTGGGAACACTGAGATCGCCAGTTCAAAACCCTGCACTGGTCTGGTCAAGGCACATATGGGAGTTGATGCTTCCAGCTCCTCCCCCCTTTCTCTCCCTCTCTCTCTCTCTCTCTCTCTCTCTCACTCTGTGTCTCCTCTCTAAAATGAATAAATAAAAAGAAATTTAAAAAATATTTATTGCTATTTGTTTTATTTGTTCATTTTAAAGAGGAGAGAGAGAGAGAAGGAGGGAGGAGCAGGAAGCATCAACCCCCATATGTGCCTTGACTGGGCAAGTCCAGGATTTCAAACCAGGGACCTCAGCATTCCAGGTTGGCGCTTTGTCCATTGCGCCACCACAGGTCAGGCAAAATAAAATATTTAAATAGTTAGGAGCACTTAAAACAAACATACATGGGCAAAATGAAGTGAGTTTGATCATTTGGGCACCAAAGTGAATTAATTGTACACGTTGACTACAGGTCTTGCATACCTAAGGAAGTGAACAGCCTTCAGTATCTTTTGTTATTTATAAAATGTTAGAGAAATCTACTTGGAATCACAGGACACCATTGAAGTTACTCTCGAGGATTTAGATGTCTTGAGGCTAGAAGCTTGCTTGTGGTGACTCACTGCATTTGTGGCGGTGACCGCATGATGAGTCTTGCCTCTGATTTATTTCAGCCAACTTTGCACTTAGGAACTGTTGGTTAACTTTAGAAAATAGCTACTTTTGTTCCTATCACAAGAGAGGTACTTATCATTTTTTTGTTGTTTGTTTTTTACAGGGACAGAGAGAGAGAGTCAGAGAGAGGGATAGATAGGGACAGACAGACAGGAACGGAGAGAGATGAGAAGCATCAATCATCAGTTTTTTGTTGTGACACCTTAGTTGCTCATTGATTGCTTTCTCACATGTGCCTTGACCGCGGGCCTTCAGCAGACCGAGGCACCCCTTGTTGGAGCCAGCGACCTTGGGTCCAAGCTGGTGAGCTTTTTGCTCAAACTAGATGAGCCTGCCCTCAAGCTGGCGACCTCGGGGTCTCGAACCTGGGTCCTCCGCATCCCAGTCCGATGCTCTATCCACTGTGCAACCACCTGGTCAGGCTCTTTTCTTAATACTTTTTTCTTCATGAATTATGATACAACAGTTACCTTTCATGGTATTTCACCAAGTCTTTTCCATATAAAAAAATATTTGTTTTCTGGTATAAGAAAGCTTGGTAGCTTGCTAGTAATGTTTTCTTTTTCAAATGCTTCTGTTTTGCTGATCTTGGATCTTAGCAGTTTTTAAATTGAACAGATTTGAGTGTTTAGTAAAAGCCAAGATACTGTTTTATGTTCTTGGAAAGACAAGAACTTGCTTTCCTAAAGCTTAGGGTCTCGGCTGAACTGTCTACTAGGCTGGCCACAGGCCACACATGTCTATCAAGCAGTGGAAATGTGGGTGGTCCTAATTGAGATGATGTATATGTATAAAATACACTGGATTTTGAAGGCTTAGTTCAAAAAGAGAATGTGAAATATCTCATATTTATTTTACCTGTTTTTTACTTGAATTGGCTCTTGGGAAATTTAGTATCATGTATGTGGCTTGAATTTGTGGCTTGTGTTATATTTCTGTTGGATAGCACTCATTTACAGAGGAAAGGTGGACAATATATACATAATGTGAGGTGTATGTTCAAGGTTACAGAGAAAAATAAAACGGTATGGAAAAATGGGGACGATTGCCGTGCCTGAGTTACTTCATATTGGATGATCATGGAAAAATCTCACCAGTAGGTTCTCTACCTGAGCAGAGGCTTATAGGAGATGAACAGGTCCAGGGGAAGAGTTACCCAAGCTAAGGGTGGACAGGGAGCCCGAGAACACCAAAGTCTGCATACTCGCTGCCTTTCTCGTCAACCAGGAGGCTGATGTGGTCGGATTAGAGCAGCAGCAGGAGAGTTGTAGAAGATGAGCCTGCGTGCTGGTGCGTAGCAATGGGATGAGAGGAAGCCAGGGAGGGGTTTCAGAAGGGACAGTTCTGTTGAAGTTTAGGGAACTCTGCTTAGAATAGACCGTGTTGGATAGAGTGAGACCAGAGAGACTGGTTAGGAGAAAATTACAATTATACAAGTCAGAGACGGTGGTGGTGGGATCAGGGTTATTGAGGCAGAGATGGTGGCAGTGTTGAATGGATAGACTTCTATATTTTGAACATTTGAGAATATGCCATTTATCGCTAAATATTTCAGTATTTTTCCTAAAAATAAAGATCATATTATGTGAACACAGTAAAATTATCAATAAAATATTGATACCCTCATGTGTAATTTACAAATATTATTCAAATTTTGCCTATTGGCCCACTACTGTCCTTTTTCTGATCCTAGATTCAACCCAGCGTACACAGTGCATTTAGTTGTGATGTTTCCTTGGTTTCTTGTAATCTGGGGCAACACCGTAGGCTTTTGTCTTTCACAACCTCCCTGTTGTTGAGTGTAAACTAGTTATTTTGTAGAATGTCTCCCATGTGAGTTGGTCTGCTGTCTCCCCATGGCTAGAATCAGGTTGTGTATTTTTTGGTGGAATCCCACAGAAGTGATGATGTCCTCGGTCAGCAGCACATCCGGAGGCTCAAGATGTTTATTTTGTTCTAATAGTGAAGCCGTTAACCCTGGTCAGTTGGTGAAGGGGGGTATCCGCCAGTCTTCTCCAGTGGGAAGTTACTATTTCTCCTTTTTTTAAAAAATAAAAAAATTCTTTTTATTTTATTCATTTTAGAGAGGAGACACAGAGTAAGAGAGAGAGAGAGAGAGAAAGGGAGAAAGGGGGGAGGAGCTGGAAGCATCAACTCCCATATGTACCTTGACCAGACCAGTGCAGGGTTTTGAACTGGCGACCTCAGTGTTCCCAGGTCGACGCTTTATCCACTGCACCAACACAGGTCAGGCACTATTTCTCCTTTTGCTTTAAGAATCTTGTGAGGGATATTTTGCAATAAGGTAAAGGTCTAGTTTCCCATCAAACTTTCTCTACTCTAAGCATTTGGTGATGATTTTTTTTTTTTTTTAATTTTTCTTTTTATTTTATTTTATTCATTTTAGAGTGGAGACACAGAGTGAGAGAGAGAGAGAAAGAGAGAAAGGGGGGAGGAGCTGGAAGCATCAACTCCCATATGTGCCTTGACCAGACCAGTGCAGGGATTTGAACTGGCGACCTCAGTGTTCCCAGGTCGACGCTTTATCCACTGCGCCACCACAGGTCAGGCTGGTGATGATTCTTATTTGAAATTAGTGGCTGCCAAAACGGTGACTTTATATTTCTGTCATTTCTCTTACATTGATTGGTTAGAATTTTATGCTAAGGGAGATTTCTCTTCTCCATTTATTTTGTCTGTTTATATTAATGTGGACTCACTGAGTTTTGTTTTGTGGATTATATTACTATTATTTTCTTGCTCTGTCAAAATGAGGGTTAGGTAAGAGGCATCCCAGCATGGTGCTGGTGAGCTGAAGGCATGATTCCACACAGCTGGGCAAAGGAGTGTGACACTGATGTTTGCAGTGCTAGGTGACATCCTTGTATGCTATCCTTCATTGGGAATGAGCAGCTTTGTACTTACTTGAAAATGGACATTAGCTGCCTAAGTGCAACAAATCTAATATATTTGACTCTTTTCTGGTGATGATTTCTATTTTATCACTAGTGACTTTCAGGTCATTCTTCAGGTAAATGACACACACAGTAAGCTGTTTTATTTTTTAATTTTCACTTAAGAATTTTATTTAAAAATATTTTCCTTTTTATTGAATTGATCGGTGAGACACTGGCTAACAAAATTGTACAGGTTTCAGGTGCACAATTTCTACGGTATCTACACACTGTATTGTATGTTCACCATCCAAGTCAAGTCTCTGCCCATCACCATTTATCCCCCTACCCTCTTCTACCTCCCTCTCTCCAACCCCACTGCCACCACCAGCAGTCACCATATAACACACTAATTCAGGTACTGTGCACCTGGAAATGTGTAGTAACTTGTCTACTATCTACATATAATTGGTAATCTTATATAGGTTATTTTTTTCATATCAGTCTAACTTTATTTTAGCTTATGATCAGATGTTTTCCCTAGCTCATTGCATTTTGATGCACTAACTATGGTAAGTGTGAGATTGGTAGAACATTGTTACACATTCTTCAGTGTTCCTGTGTAATCTTACATCTCTTGGCAAGTGGTATGTACCCTGACACAAATCAAATGGAATCTCAAACTATCTTCCTGAGATAATATACTGTATACAAAACACCCACAGGAATTAATTAGTTGTTTTTGTATAGTAATTAAAAAGCTTGAAAGATTTAAAAAATATGTAGTTACATAGCAAAATTTAAACCATAAAAATGTTAAAATGATCATTTTCACCTGCATAATTTTATTAACCACTGCTGCCCCAATAAATTCAATTAAACAAAGTTTAAAAAATTATCTTTTTCTCTTTTCCCAGATGAAGTCATTGTGTAGTTTCTTGTGTGTGTGTGTGTGTGTGTGTGTGTGTTTTAGGGAAAGATTTGTATACATAGACAAGCATCTATGAATGTGTACTTTTTAGAAAAAATACTACTTATTCAGTTCTGCCCCTTACGTTTTTGGTGTTTTTTTGGTTTGTTTTTTTTTTACAGGGACAAAGAGTCAGAGAGAGGGATAGATAGGGGCAGACAGAGAGGAATGGAGAGAGGTGAGAAGCATCAATCAGTTTTTCATTGCCGTTGCGACACCTTAGTTGTTCACTGATTGCTCTCTCACATGTGCCTTGATCGCGGGCCTTCAGCAGACTGAGCCACCCCTTGCTGGAGCCAGCGACCTTGGGTCCAAGCTGGCAAGCTTCTGCTCAAGCCAGATGGGCCCGCACTCAAGCTGGCGACCTCAGGGTCTCGAACCTGGGTCTTCCACATCTCAGTCCGACACTCTATCCACTGCGCCACCGCCTGGTCAGGCCCCCTTACAGTTTTGAAGTTTTAAAAAGTAGTTTTAAAAATGCTCTGGAAGCTGGAGGGAAAGAAATTGTGATATATTGTAGTCCAATACTATTACAATAGTGGAGTCTTGATTTAGAAGTCAAGTATGTTTACCCATAACTAAGCTGAGTAAGCCGATCATAGTTCAAACTTATTTAAATGCCTTTGTTATTAATAGGATATTAACAATATGTTAGGTTAGGTTTCATTATTAATACTTGTTACAGATTATTCTAATTATCTGAAACCTCCAGCATGTGATTTACCTTCATTATTAATATGGGAAGAGGAAATGTTTTACAGTGTTTAACCAAAGGTTAAAAAACAAACAAAAAATGTACCCCAACCTTTATAAACTTCAGAGCAGTCCTTTTAATTTTTTTAAATTTTTTACAGGGACAGAGAGAGTCAGAGAGAGGGATAGATAGGGACAGACAGACAGAAACGGAGAGAGGTGAGAAGCATCAATCATTAGTTTTTCATTGCTGTCGCAACACCTTAGTTGTTCATTGATTGCTTTCTCACACGTGCCTTGATCGCGGGCCTTCAGCAGTCCGAGCCACCCCTTGCTGGTGCCAGTGACCTTGGGTCCAAGCTGGCGAGCTCAGGACTCGAACCTGGGTCTTCCGCATCCCAATCCGACGCTCTATCTACTGCGCCACCGCCTGGTCAGGCCAGAGCAGTCCTTTTAAATAGCAAATACATAATGCAGTATATTAACTGCAACTAGCTCTGGGCTCTAAATTCAGTTCTGTTTTTGTTTTAAAATATTTCTTTAAAAATCTTATTTTACCTTAAATATTTTAGGTTTTTCTTTTTTTTTTTCTCTATGATGTTCTTAAACTGCTTTTTGGGATTCTCAAAATGCTGTTTATTATTTAAAGTATTTTTTAAAAATACTTTAAAGCCTGACGAGACAGTGGTGCCAGTGGATGGAGTGTCGGACTGGGATGTAGAGGACCCGGGTTCGAAGCCCCAAGATTGCTGGCTTGAGCGCAGGCTCACCAGCTTGAGCGTGTCATACACATCACTGCATGGTCACTGGCTCAAGCCCAGGGGGTCACTCGCTCTGCTGTAGTCCCCCTACCTTCAAGGCACATGAGGAAGTAATCAACTAAGGAGCTGCACCAAAGAATTGATGCTTCTCATCTCCCTCCCTTCCTGTCTGTTCCTATCTGTCCCTCTCTCTGACTCTGTCTCTATAAAAAAATAAATTACTTTAAAATTACAGTTGACATACAACATATTAATTTGAGGTGTACAGCATAGTGATTAGACATTTATTTACCTTACAAACTGAACACCGTGGTAAGTGTTGTCCCCATCACACACCCTAGTTATTACAGTATTGTTGACTATATCACCAATGCTGTGTACAGTGTGTCCGTAAAGTCACGGTGCACTTTTGACCTGTGACCAGTCACTGTATTTTACATCCCCATGACTACTTTTATAATGGGCAATTTGTAATGCTGTTTATTTTATTTATTTTTTTTAATGGGTTTAATTTTATTTTTCATTTATTTATTTATTTTTTATTTTATTCATTTTAGAGAGGAGACACAGAGTGAGAGAGAGAGAGAGAGAAAGAGAGAAAGGTGGGAGGAGCTGGAAGCATCAACTCCCATATGTGCCTTGACCAGACCAGTGCAGGGTTTTGAACTGGCGACCTCAGTGTTCCCAGGTTGACGCTTTATCCACTGCGCCACCACAGGTCAGGCAATGCTGTTTATTTTTTAAATTAATAATTTTACACAAAGTCTTATTAAAATAATCTGGAAAGCATTGACATTTTATTTGTAAGAATAAAGAAAACTAGTTTAAGATTTTAAAGAATGAATTTTTTTTACACTGTTAATATAAATATTTTAAGTTAAAGTATACATTAATGATTTTTAACAGATAAAATACTGGTGTATATTAATTCAAGGTGAAACTCTAATATATTTAATGCACATCAATAGGGCCGATTCTAAATTTATAGACTTGTTTAAACTAATAGTTCTTAAATAAACTATAAACTAATTAAATGTTAAATATCTTATAGTGTAATTACAGCTAGCAACTCAATATTGCATAACATATCGAAGATTTTTCATGTCTTGACTTTAAACAAATTTAAGTTTATTAAAAATATCACAGTTTATACTGTCTAAATATGTAGATCTGACAGATTTTAATTTGGTCATGTTCGATTTGTATATCAGTATTAGTATTTAATTTTTTCAGAACAGGTGTTTAATTTTTTGATAATGTAAATACTTTAAAATGTTAAAATTTCACTGAACTGCTTCCAAATGGCTTCATCAAACATAAAATTCTAGTTAGCTAGTTTATTGTAACTTTTAGTTTGGTTTAATTAATGTCACACTAAATTTCTAAATTTATCAAAGTACTAGATGAATATTTTTTTTTTTTAATTTTTAATTTTATTTTATTCATTTTAGAGAAGAGACAGAGAGAGAGAGTGAGAGAGAGAGAGAGAAAGGGGGGAGGAGCTGGAAGCATCAACTCCCGTATGTGCCTTGACCAGACCGGTGCAGGGTTTTGAACTGGCGACCTCAGTGTTCCCAGGTCAACGCTTTATCCACTGCGCCACCACAGGTCAGGCTAGATGAATATTTTAAGGAAATAACAGCAAAATATAAACTTAGTGATTAAACTTGAAACACTGAAATTTTTTAAAATCAGGAAATTGGTCTCAGCAAATTCTGAGTATGCACAGGATTATTTATTGTTATTCCAGTAATAAAAAAACAAGCACAGCCCTGGCCAGTTGGCTTAATAGTAGAGGATTGGCATGGTGTTTGAATGTCCCAGGTTCAGTTTCTGGTCAGGGCACCCAGGAGAAGCCTCCATCTGCTTCTCTACCTCTCTCTTCTCACTTCTTTCTCTCTCTTCTCCTGCAGCCATGGCTCGATTGGAGCGAATTGGCCACAGGTGCTGAGGATGTCTCCATGGCCTCTGCCCTAGGTGCTAAGAAGGGCTTGGTTGCTGAGCAACAGAGCAACACCCCAGATGGGCAGAGCATTGCCCCCTTAGTGGGCTTGCCGGGTGGATGAGGGAGTCTGTCTCCACCTCCCCCTTCTCACTGAATTTAAAAAAAAAAGCTAAGAATTAAGATTTTTGAAAATACCATTCTGTATTTGAACAAAACTAAAAAATCTCTAAGATAACATTAATTCATAGCCAACTGATATTAAATTTGCTTCAAGAGATTGTATTTTAAAGATGTTGATATTTGCAGTTTGACTTTTATGGCTTATTTGCAATTTTATTTTCTGTTAATTTATCTATTGAGCCCTGCCCATTGACAACTAGTATGCCCAGGTGCTAAGGAAAGAGAAAAGCATTATCTTACAAATTAAAAAAAGAGAAAAATGAACATTTTTACAGTAATTTTATTCAAGTAAAAAGCAAATTTATATGAATGATATATTCATTAACATGTTTAGCCATTGTCATAATTGGCAGTAACTTTAAATGCATAGCAGGACTGAGTCTTTTGGACTATCTGACTAGGTAGTTTGCAGTTTCTGGAAGAGATGGGAGCTGTTAAGATTCTGAAAGTTTCTCTTTTTATCTACAGGACATAAAGATTTGTGTGTTGTTTGAAATCAGACCTGGTTGTTTTGACCCTATTTATTTGATTTTATAACTGTCATGACTGAATTTACAGGCTCTTGAAAAGATAGACTGTTACATGTACAATATTTTTTTCTGCTTGTATTAGAGTGAAGATAGAATTTTACAACTAGGTTTTTAGTTACCCGCTTTATATATTTAAAGCCTTTCCAAGTCCCAAAATACTTAAAAGTTCTAAACATAGTGGTGAGTAATTATTTAAATAATGTCTAATAGATAAATTTATTCAGAAGGGATTTTTAGAATTCTAAATATTTGTAACTGATGTTCTGCTGTTAAACTTAAGGTGTGTTTTAGTTTTAATCATCAGTATGCTAAATGCAAGTGTGTAGGTATGCTGGAAGAAAAAAATAAAAGACCTGATGAACAGAGAGATGGCAGATGGTTAGGGGTGTGTACGAGTCCTGGTGTGCTGCCCCCTGGTGGATGATCTGTCCTGATAGCTTATGTTTTGCACTTGTTTCTACAAGTCCGGCTTTAGGCAATTAATTAAAGTGCTTGGCCTGCATTTAACACGTTCTTAAGTGTTTTGAAATGGATAAGCTTTTATTTCAGCATTTTTACAAGGTGTTAAAGTCTAAAGTCCAGCCCACTAAGATTTAATGCCCTGTACAGATTGTTAATGACAGGTTTGGTTTGTGGTGGTTTTCTCAATAGTAAAGCTTTCAAAGGGTTAGAGCACTTGGGGGGGCATTCAGAACTCTGATTGTCTGTGTTGCAGAGGAGGCCTGAGAGCAGGGAGATGTGCTCCGGTTCCACTTGAGGGAGAGTACAGTGGAGAGGCAAGTTTGCTGCTCAGTGCCCTCCTCTCCTTTTGGCTTATGCTAAACTATTTGACCAATTACATCAATATGTCAAGACCAAGAGTTTCTTCCTTTGAGGGGCTTGTGTCTAACGTGGGCTTGAAGATGGCAGACATAAAAGTAGCATGTTTTGTGTATAATCAGTGAGTATAAGCACGGTACTGCATTCTCGATTGTCCTAATAGGCACATTTTTAACATGTCACTTTTTAAGTTGAACTTGAACCATATGTAACTTTTTTTGGAATGTAATTGGAAGTGGCAATATGATTTTGAAAATGTGAAATATAGTTACTGAAGTTCTAAAGAAAAATATATGGCCTTGGCGGGTGGTAGAGCATTGCCCCTCAGTGTGTGGATGTCCTGGTTTGATTCTGGGTCAGGGCACACACGAGAAGCACCCATTTGCTCCTCCATCCCTCTCCCTCCCCCTCTTCTCACTCTCTCCTTTCTGCTCTCTCTCTCATCTTTCTCCTCTCTTTCTCTTTCTCTCTTTCCCTCCTGCAGACATGGCTCTAATGGAGTGAGTTGGCCCGGGGTGCTGAGGATGGCTCCATGGCTTCCACCTCAGGCACTAAGAAGAGCTTGGTTGCAAAGCCACAGAGCAACACCCCAGATAGGCAAAGCATTGCCCCCTAGTGGGCTTGCCATTTGGGGCACATGCGAGAATCTGTCTGCATCCCCTTGTCTCACTGAATTAAAAAAAGAAAAAGAAAAAAGCAATACCATTCAATTATTTTTATTTTAAAGGTTATTTAACTAAAAAACTAAAGCCTGATAATTTTAAGTTAGTCTCATCCATCTAGTAACCATATAAGTATATAGGGTCCTTGAAAGGACTTTCTAGTAGAGGGGAACATTTTATTTTTGAGGGGAACTTCTTGAATATCATATGCTTTTATTGTCAGTTAGTAGAGTTATTTGTCTTATTCATGTATCATGTTAGCTGCTAGATGAAGCTGATGGTTTTATTACCTTGAAGTGGTCTACTCTATGTTAATGTAACTTCCTTGGACCTTTCTTTATAACATGTGGATGTAAATTAGGTAACTTCCCATGTCCTCTCCCACTGCGAGATTGGGATATATATAGTTATAATTGTATTGGACAGTTTTCTTGGAAACCTGTATTTTACGTAGTAGACACCTAAAATTACTGTAGAAATAGCATGGAAATTGGAGTTAGGAAGTTGAATTTTTAAAAAAATTTAATTTGTTGGGGTGACATTGGTTAACATAAGTATACAGGTTTCAGGTGCTCAATTCTACAGTACATCTCTGAATGGATTCTGTTTTTCATTTACCTACTTTTGAGGTTGGTTAAAATAATCTCTTGAGACGGTTT
This sequence comes from Rhynchonycteris naso, assembly GCA_037038555.1. Taxonomy (NCBI): domain Eukaryota; kingdom Metazoa; phylum Chordata; class Mammalia; order Chiroptera; family Emballonuridae; genus Rhynchonycteris; species Rhynchonycteris naso. The sequence continues at coordinate 135,535,160 of CM073002.1, read as the reverse complement.
CCTTAATCTGTGAAGTGGAAGTATTAATGCCTACTTAGCTCAGTTGTTGTAAGATCCAGTGAAAATGTATTTCAAGTACCTGGCATGGTCTTTTATGTGCTAGGAGTTCCTAAGTAAGTCGTATCTGTTATCATTCTCAATATTGTTGCCATTTAAAAATTTGTTGTGAACTGTATTTGTGGCAGAAATCACCTGGAAATGACTAATTTCCTGGATGTAGCTGCTTTTAGTTTTTGTAGCTAGAGGATGCATCTTTTCATCTGCAGCATCTTTATTTTTTTTATTTTTTATTTATTGATTTTAGAGAGAGAAGAGAGAGAGCATGCACATGTGAGAGAAAGGCAGGGAAGGAGCGGGAAGCATCAACTCGTAGCTTCTCCTGTGTGCCCTGACTGGGCGGCAAACCCGGGGTTTCCAATGGGCGACCTCAGCATTCCAGGTGGATGCTTTATCCACTGTGCCACCACAGGCCAGGGGAATAATGGTAGTTTTTAAAGTTGATGAGATGGTGATATAACTTTATCAAGTACAGCTTTCTCACTTAGAAAACAAATTCAAGAATTAGTTTGCAAAAGGACCACATCTAATTGACAGTAATGTGAAATAAAAAGGGTTAATGCAGAGATACCCTATATAAAAATACAGCACTTTTATAATTTTGTCATCTTAAAACACCTCTTCTTGCAAGTACAGTTAGGAATGGTGAAATTTTAATTGTTTCTGAAGTTTCCTTGACAAACAATAAAATTTTATGAGTTTTACCTTTGAGTATTAAGTATACTAAGTTTTAGATCAGCTCTGTCCAATTGAAAAATACATGTAAAATTTACACTTTCCTAGTAGCCACAGTAAGATGTAAAAAGTAACAGTTAAAATTAATTTTTATATTTTACATAACTCAATATATTATCTTTTAACGTGTGCTCAGTGTTAAAAACTGTTGAAATTTTGTATTCTTTGTTTTTGGACTAAGTTTTCAAAATCTGTTCTATATTTTACCGTCATGAAATAATTTCCCTTGGACTGAATTAGCCACATTTCAAGTATTCATGGGCCTCATGTTGTCTAGTTGCTAGTCCCTTGGACAAAGCAGTTTCTGAAAGATTTAGCTTTAAAAATCACTTGTTCAAAGTATGATGTCTTGCTGGAAAAAATACAGTGTGTCCATAAAGTCATGGTGCATTTTTACCGGTCAAAAGTGCACCATGACTGTACGGACACACCGTATAATGGTATTTATAAATTAGTTCAACTATGGAAAAATGTGGAAATTATTAATTTTCAGTGTGACTCAAGCAAATGAGAGGTTAATGCGAGTACTTTATTCCCGTGACCACCCTAAGTTGCAAGGAAGATATGTGTAGTTGGCTATATTGTATTAAATGTTATACTTTTGAAAGAGCTACACGTTTGAGTCATACAAGCAGTGAGCCTTATATTTAAAGAGAACTCTCCCTGAGGTTCAACTCCATGTGTTTATGTGGTTGGTAGAAATACTGGGAGTAACTTTTATGATTAAAGGCACATTTTTCAGATTAAATCTCCGTATGAAGACTGTATAAATCTTTGATTATTCAGGAATCAGGGATCAGTCTGTGCCCTATTCAACTACTGTTTTTTTTTTTAAATTTATTTATTCATTTTAGAGAGGAGACACAGAGTGAGAGAGAGAGAGAGAGAAAGGGGGGAGGAGCTGGAAGCATCAACTCCCGTATGTGCCTTGACCAGACCAGTGCAGGGTCCTGAACCGGCGACCTCAGTGTTTCCAGGTCGACGCTTCATCCACTGCGCCATCACAGGTCAGGCTCAACTACTGTTTTGAACAGTGTTCTGTCGTCTTCCCTAGCACACCTCTTAAGGAAGTGTAAGAACGTGAACTGTATTCCTCCCTTGGAGGGACATTTAGTCTCCTGAGGGGGAGGTGTCAGTGTGTGCATGCCCGCCCGCCCGCATCAGTAAGAGGAGCAGCTAGCACGTTGGGCCTTTCTTGGACTCTGCCAGCTCGTACCCCGGGTTTCAGTCACGTTTCTGTCCGAACACTTCATGGTTGTCAGACTGCTCTAGGTAGATGAAGGTGATAAGGTGTGCAGCTTTGAAAGATAAAGACACCTCTGTTTCAGTTAAGAGGACTAAATAAAACATGGATGTTGTTCCCATGGGGAGCTGGGGATGACAGAAGAGTCCTTAGAGCAGTGGTTCTCAAACTTTTTGAAGTCGGGGTGCATTTAAAATCCTACGAATAATTAATTGTAGGCACACTATATACAAACTTCTGAAAAATATAATAATAAAGCCAAATATTAAAGAAAAAATATAAAGCCCAAGAATGCTTTTATGGTAATTAAGCAAAATAAATACGACAAAATTAAATTTATTCTGACATTAAAAAACATTTTTATGTTACATATTTTGAGTTATGCTTTTTAGAATTCGTGAAAAAGAAGGGCTAAAATATAATGACAAAAAAGTGATCTTTTTCTATAGAGAGAGACATTCTTAGTAAGAGTTAGTAAATTTGGCAGGTCCCGGTGTGAATGTGTTAAGTTTTTTCAGTCTTGTGTTTATGAGAAACATGAGCCTGATGTGTCCTAGTGATTTCTTCAATGTTTGGGCATATATTTGAAAGGCAAACTCTCATTTCCTCGTGAATACATTGAAGAATTCCTCACTTTTTACTCTTAATTGTGTTGAGTGCAGAAAACCCCCACCATACATATCATCTTAACTTTACACCAAACAAAGGATAGAAGAAACTTGCCTCCAGTCTTTCCAGGAAACATGGGGGGTAGTGTAAACAATCCAGCACCACAGCTTAACAGCCTTTTGCAACCGAATCAGGCAAGTGAGGTGGGGGGTTGGACAGAATGTCAGCTTACAGCCAATTCCCCACACCTCTGTCCCCCCAAAATCTACACTCCAAAAACCTTGTTGGTTTTTTTGGTCCCCAACAGGCACATATTTCTCTGGAATACTATAGGGCGCACCTGGAGATCTTCTAGGGCGCATACTTTGGCACACACTTTGAGAACCACTGCCCTGGAGGCTCACTTAGAACTGGAATGTTTAAAGGGGCTTTTCTTTCTTTAGTCCTTGTTTAATCATTATTGAGTTGTGAACCAGACAATCTGTTCAACACTTGAACGCACAGCAGTGAATACGATAGGCATAATTTTGTCCTCAGGGGACGTGCTCTGTTAAATAGACCTCACTGGTCACCAAACTTCCACTGTATAAGAAATCATGTCTCCCCCTCCCCCCCCCCGAGATTCTGACTTAGGGAGTCTGCATTGGGGCCCTGGAATCTTCATTTCAAGGAAGCCCTGCTGGGGATTCTAGTGTCGATGGTTCTCAGACCACGCTCGGACTGTCATCTCTGCCTGTGCAGTGGAGGGAACAGCATGCTTGGTTTCCTTTCCTTCACCCAGTATTGGATTTACTAGGATCTGACACGCCCGTTAACTGGGTGTCAGATTTCACTGCGATTCTGAACCTGAGGTCTACCTGATTGGCTTCCAAATCTCAGTGTTGCTCCCTTTTTCCTGTATTTACTGACACTTCTTTCAGACTGACCTAAAAGGTATAATTTCTTCAGCTATCCTGTAGCATTTACGGGGAAGAGAGAAAACTGAATTCACAGAGCTAGTTAGAACTCTTGAAATCTAAAGATGGTTTCTCTTGCTTCCTCATGTTATACTACTTACTCACTGGAAATAATAGCTTATTTCCTCCTTAGCAACTAGTAAATTTTATTTTTATTTTTCAGAGAAAGAGAGGCAAGGAGAGAGATGAGTAGCATCAATTTGCAGTTGTTGCATTTTAGTTGTTCATTGATTGCTTCTTATATGTGTCTTGACAGGGGGCTCCAGCCAAGTCAGTGAGCCTGCTCTCAAGCTGGTGAGCTTGTGCTTAATTAAGCCCCCAGCCTCAGGGTTTCAAACCTGGGACCTAGGAGCCTCTGGTCCATGCTCTATCCACTACACCACCACTGGTCAGGTAGTAAATTGTATTTTAAATACACAAAAGCAAAAGGAAATTGAAAACTGCCTGTGATTCTCATGATGGTCATTATTTTGGCGCTATACCTCGTCTTTTCTGTTTGTGTGTGTGTGTGTATACATACATACATATACACACACTTTTTCTGCTTGGGGACATTATTTATTGTGGTAAAACAGACATTTTCAAATGAGGTCATAGTTAATATTTTGTTGTATAACCCCTTCTTATCTGGCAGTCATTAAAATGCTCTCTGTATGGCCTGACCTGTGGTGGCGCAGTGGATAAAGTATCGACCTGGGAACACTGAGGTCGCCAGTTCAAAACCCTGCACTGGTCTGGTCAAGGCACATATGGGAGTTGATGCTTCCAGCTCCTCCCCCCCCTTTCTCTCTCTCTCTCTCTCACTCTGTGTCTCCTCTCTAAAATGAATAAAATAAAAAATATAAAAGTAAAAGAAAAAGAAGAATGCAGAAGAAAAAAAAATGCTCTCTGTATCTATGAGGGTTTGTTTGTTTATTTATTTATTTATTTAAGTCAAAGGAGGGGAGATAGGATAGATACCCGCATGCTCCCTGACCAGGATCCACCTGGCAACACTTGTCTAGGACTGTTGACCAACTAAGCTATCCCAGTGCCCAGGGCTGACGCCTGTACCAGTCAAGCCACTGGCTGTGAGAGGGAAAGAAACAAAGGTGTGGGGAGGGATGGGTAGAGATGCAGATGGTCACTTCTCATGTGTGCCGTGACCAGGGATTGAACCCGGGGTGTCCACATCCTAGGGCGACACTCTATCCATTAAGCCAACCAGCCAGGGCCTGTATCTATGAGTTTTTTTCTGTTTGGATTGTTCATTTTGTTTAAGATCCTACATATAAGTGAAATTATATGGTATTCGTTTAATGAGCTATTTCTTTAACTTTTTTTTATTTTACAAGGACAGAGAGAGAGTCAGAGAGAGGGATAGATAGGGACAGACAGACAGGAATGGAGAGAGATGAGAAGCATCAATCATCAGTTTTTTGTTGCCGTTGCGACACCTTAGTTGTTCATTGATTGCTTTCTCACATGTGCCTTGACCACGGGCCTTCAGCAGACCGAGCAACCCCTTGCTGGAGCCAGCGACCTTGGGTCCAAGCTGACGAGCTTTTGCTCAAGCCAGATGGGCCCGCGCTCAAGCTGGCGAGCTCAGGGTCTCGAACCTGGATCTTCTGGCATCCCCGTTGGATGCTCTATCCACTGCGCCACTGCCTGGTCAGGCTCTTTAACATTTTTTAAAATTGATTTGAGAGAGAGAGGAGGGGGCAGAGAGAGAAAAACATTGATGTGGTTGTTCAATTTAGTTGTGCATTCATTGGTTGCTTTGTGTATGTGCCCTGACCAGGGATGGAACCTGCAACCTTGGTGTATCTAAATGATCCTCTAACCGACTGTGCTACCTGGCCAGGGTAAAGAGCTCATTCTTAACTGTTTAAAACAAGGAAGAATAGGTATAATTATAATATTAAGTATTGTAATTATTACCAGTAATTAGCAATATTGAATCTGGCCAGGCTGAGCAAATCCTCTTTGGGCATAATACTTGAGTTGGTTAGACACAGTTGAAATAAAAATCTGGGGCCAGCACAGAGGACCCCCAAGTGGCAGGTTGAAGAGGCCAAGCTGTGCTGCTTTCAGCCCACAGGCTTGGTTTTCTCTTTGTCAATGACTGTATTGTAAAACAAAGCAGCCTGACCTGTGGTGGCACAGTGGATAACGTGTCCACCTGGAACAGTGAGGTTGCCAGTTGGAAACCCTCGGCTTGCTGGGTCACGGCACGTGCGAGAAGCAATGACTATGTACAGGGGTGCTCAATACGTCAATCGTGATCTACTGGTCAATCGCGAAGGAAGTATGGATAGATCATGGTACATTAAAAAGACATTTGTCTTTTGATTGGCATACAGGGTAGCCAATCTGACGTCTGAACTTTTGACACCCTACGCATGCGCGTTAAACCGCGCTAACTTGTTCAGTTACATTGCTGTGTAGTTAGCCTTCAATTTATTTAAACTAAATACAACAAAGGGTATAAAAATGAGTGCCGTAGCCGGTCCGAGTAAGAAGTCTAAAACCTACCACTTTCATACAGAATGGGAGGGGATTTTTTTCACTATGTCATATTCTAAGTGCATTTGCCTCATCTGTCTGTGTGCCATTGCTATTCCAAAGAAGGGAAATGTGGAGCGGCTTTTTTGGACTGTTCATAAAAACTACAACATTGACTTTCCTCCGAAAAGAGAGCTGAGGAGAAAGGTGAAAGAAGAATACACAATATTAAATAGTAATAATAGTAACTTAAATAATGATAATATAGAATAAATAAATTTATGTTTTGCATTTTTATTGTAGGTAGATCATTTTGACTTGGTCATCTTAAAAGTAGCTCGCAAGCTGAAAAAGTGTGGGCACCCCTGACTATGTATGTAATGATTCTTCCTGCCCCTTCCCTTTCTCTTTCTCTCTTTCTCTCTTTCTCTCTTCTCTCTCAAATCAATAAATAAAATCTTTTGAAAAATACATAAATAAAACCAGGCAAGGAGGGACAGGTTACAGGTTAGGCATGGTTTTTTCTTACTGTTCAGCTGGTGTTTAGCATTGGGTCATGATCCGAACCCTAACCTCTTTCTCTGTGAAGTGAGAAAGTGGGGATTTCCTTGATTTGTATAAGTTACTAGAAAGGTAGGAGCGAGACAGAACCTTCTGGGAGAAATAACATAAAGACAATACTGTACATTCAGGATTTGGGAGTCTGGACGGAAGGTTGCAAGTCTAATACTTTTTGTGTCTTGCATTAAGACTTACCATGAAGTGACCGGCTTCAGAAGTGCTGGGTGCCCATGTACACAGGTTCCGTGCTTCCTTGAGGTAATTGAGTTAGCTGAATTTTCAGCATCGTTGCCTTCCCCTCTTGGTATTAATACGAAACCTTGTCCGTTTTATGTCAATATTGAGTCTTGGTATGTAAATTATGATTGACTTACGCTGTGGGGTAGAGTGAAAACTTTGCTTTAGGGTTAGCAAGCACATGCCCTTGACCTTTGGGGTTTAACATGCAATTCATTATTTTTCTGAAGTTATTTGATGTGGTTACAGTATAGGTTGGATTATAAATGAAATCAGTAAGATTGTATATAGTGTAGTTAAAAAGACTGACACCAGAGCCAGAATGCCCAGACATGGATTCTGACACTGGCACACATTAGCCATGTGGATACTTTAACGAGGTAAACTTCCGCTTTTGTTTTCTAGCTGTAAGATGCTGATTGCAAGGGTTAAATGAGATAATAGATATTGTTCTAGGCAGTTTGGGCTGCTGTAACAAAATACCGTGGACTGGGTGGCTTAAACAATAGACATTTATTTTTCACAGTGCTGGAGCCAGGAAATCCCAAGATCAAGGTGCAGGCAGATTTGTTCCACGCTTGGAGAAAGCCCTCTTTCTGGCTGGTAGACAGGTGCATTCTCGGCTGTAGGCACATACAACCTTTTCCTCAGTGGGTACCAGGGAAGAGCGTGCTTGTTTCTCTTCTTAAAAAGACAGTAATCCTATTATAGGGGCTCCACCCTCTTGACCTTATTTAAGCCTAGTTATTTCCCAAAGGCTCTGCTTCCTAATATCACATTGGGGGTTAGGGCTGCAACGTGAAGGTTTTTTGGGGGGAGGGCACATAAAGCATTTCTTGTTTATATTCATGTTCATGTTGTTAAGTATTATAGTGGAAGAAAAAATAAAAATATCAGACTTGTCAAAAATAGGAATCTAAAATTAGAATTATTAGTAATCATTATGAACACATGGTTTCTTTTTCAAACATAATGTAGATTTTCTAGCTCTGATCTAGGAGCTATGATCAACCCAATAACGATGAGCACCCTAGTGACCAGGTTGTGTGTCTTTATATTATTTCTGATTGAAAAGGACCAGTGCCCCCTGTAGATAAGGCTGATTGCAGATAGGGACAGGAAGTGTACGGGTTGAACCTGGACTTACCACGTCATAACAGAAAGCCAAAGAACTCTCGGAGATTACCAGAGTCATATCAAAGACCCAGGAACCAATGTGAAAAGGCTTCCACCAAAGGACCAAAGGCAATTTGAGCATCAAAAAGAATTAATGCAATAGACTGATAGATAGAAAATATCTATGAATCTGTGAATCTTTAATGATACTGAACAAAGTAAACATCTGGTCACCTTTGTACCTAGCCAGGGCACCAACTGAACATTTTGAAATAATGCTGTTTGAACTCCTGAAAGAAAAGACTGAGATGAGGACTTGAATGAAGCTGATTTGTTTTGGAGATGATTTCAAGGAGCAAGAATTGGGGGGTGGGGTGGGGAAAATGAAATGGGTAAGAGGAAAAGCAAATGGGGCCGCAGAGAATGCCTCCCAGCGGGTAGCCCGGGGCATTTATCAGTTGATCCCCAACCCTCCCCTACAGACTGCAGGTTATCTTAGGGCTTCTGGGCTGCTCTTGTGCTCCTTGGACACTTTGGAGAAGTCCTGAAGTGACAAGGCAAAGATGTACGCTCAGGGTGAATGATTGGGGGGGAGGGCGAGGAGGCAGCCAATTCAGTGTGTGGGGATGAAATTGGGTGACTACAGGGTGCGAGAAGGCACAAAGCTGCTGTGGAAGTGAAGGAATTACCCTGCCCCCCCTGTTCCTACCGTGCTTCAACGTAGCCGTGTGTTTGATAACGGCAAGTTCTGTATGCTAGAGCTCCAGCTTTAAAGGTAAACACACAGAGGCATGATAGAGTGAGAAACTCGTTTCCAGTTCTGAGTGCAATTATGTGTTTAGGCAGTGATCATTAGGGGTTGCAACATCTCAGAGAGACAACGGGAGATAACTGGGTCTCCTCATGATCTCCTCATGGAGTAGGAAACGCCCCCGTGACGGATTATTGATTCTCTTAAACAACAAGAAAGACCAAACAGAGTCTGAGTCTTCAGATCTTTTTTTTTTTAAGTGAGAGGAGGGGTGATAGACTCCCACATCCTCACCTGGCACCCACCTAGGGCTGATACTTGAATCAGCCAAGTTATCTTTAGCACCTGAGGCTGACGCTTGAGCCATTTGAGCCATTGGCTGCAAGAGGGAAGAGAGAGAGAAGGGGGAGAGGGAGGGGAAGAGAAGCAGATGGTCGCTTCTGTGTGCCTTGACTGGGGATTGAACCTGAGACGTCCCTACACTGGGCCGATGCTCTATCCACTGAGCCAACTGGCCAGGGCCTGAGTCTTCAGATCTAATTACCACTTTTGTAGGGGACAGAGGAACCCACTAAACACCACCATGGTCCTTACCTGTGGCTGCACAGTGGATAGGGCATTGACCTGTAATGCTGAGGTTGCAGGTTCGAAACCCCTGGCATGCCTGGTCAAGGCACATGTGGGAGTTGATACTTCCTGCTCCTCCCCTCTTCTCCTTTTCTCTCCCCTCTCTAAAATAAAATGAATACATAGCCTGATGAGGCGGTGGCACAGTGGATAGAGCATCGGACTGTGATGCGAGGACACAGGTTCGAGACCCTGAGGCCGCCAGCTTGAGCGCGGGCCCATCTGGCTTGAGCAAAAAGCTCACCAGCTTGGACCCAAGGTTGCTGGCTTGAGCAAGGGGTTACTCAGTCTGCTGAAGGCCCGCGGTCAAGGCACATATAAGAAAGCAATGAACAACTAAGGTGTTGCACAACCAAAAAAACCTGATGATTGATGTCTCATCTCTCCGTTTCTGTCTGTCTGTCCCTGTCTATCCCTTTCTCTGACTCTCTGTCCCTGTTAGAATAAAAAAAAAGAATAAATAAAATCTTAAAAATCTTAAAAAAACCCACCACCAGCGTAGGGGTTTAATTAGCAAAATCCAGGCATGACAAATGATAGGTTTTGGGTTTTTTCTCCCAAGTGAGTGGGTAGGAGAAAAATAAGTGTAGATTATGAGACTAGAGTCATAATCAACCAAATGCAGTGTGTGGACCTGACTTGGATGCTGATTGAGCAAACAGTTGTAAGACAAATTCTTTTTAAACTGTGGCAATTTGAACATTGCCTAGATTTTTAGTGTGAAATTTTCATCTTTAGGGATTGATAATAGTATTTTGTCTACTGAGAGTCATTTTAAGAGATACTAATAATACTTAATAAACATAATTAAACACGAGAATGACAACAGGTTCGGGGTGATGGTTACTTCTAGGAGGCAGTAGCCGGGGTAACTTTAGTTGTCTTATTCTCTTTGGTGAGGTGGGTTCATTGACGTTTTATGCTTTTTAATATAAAAAGGTTACACATCATTGTGCATCAAATTTAACATAGTAAATAGTAATTGCTAAAATGATGAAGAGAGAATGCAATGGATACAATTCAGAGTGAGTAATTGAACAGGATTTATGACCGGGACCAAATGGCCAGAAACAGTGGCTGGAACCTTGTCTCAAATAGATGCCAGCTCTACACCAGTGGTGGCTTTTGTTGGGCTCTTGTGAACAAACCAGCTATAAAAAGATACTTCTTAGGCAATTGGAAATAAACAGAGAGGATATCTGATATCAAGGAATTCTTAAAAAACTTTTAGGAGCAATTATGGTGTTGTAGTTAGATTTAACCAAAAGGTTCTTTTATAGCTATTAACTGATTGATGTACTTCAGCAGGATGGTGGGGCTTGTTGGTGTGAATATAGATAAACAAGATCAGGTGATCATACTTGATAATTGAAACTGGTATGGGCATAGGGAGGTTGATTTTTTATTTTGTTTATTTATATAATGTGTCAATGTGAAAATTTCTCCAAAATCAACTTGAATCAGTTCCATTTATTACTAATGGTTTTGAAGATGCCCTTTGGAGTCTATGTGAGCTTCTCTGTTCGGTCATTATCTTGTAATTTAAGTTGCTTTTAATAAATAACTAGTATTGAATTTTCATGTTAACTGATATTTCAGGCACAGAGAATGTTAAACTTTGCCTCATTTTTCTCTATGGGGGAAAAGCCTTAAGTTCTATATGATTAACTTATAAATAGATTGTGTTGGAATTGCTTTTTTAAATAACACAGTAATTAAATCGTTATTTTTCTGGTTTTTCTCAAATTTAAGTGTTGACAGTTCTCACTCCCCATATAGTTTTTAAGAAAATCACTGAAAATGTTAGTTTCTGGATGGCGGATCTGTGTTTTTTTTCTTCCCCCTCTATATATTGAATATTATAACAACATTTAATTTAATTATCCAGTGAGTGCTTCTCGGGTGCCAAGCATTATTCCAGGCTCTGAATATAACAGTGTAAGTCCAGCCCTTGGGAGTGTGCATCCTATTAGTACTCCTTTGATATGTTTCAGGGGGAAAGTGAAACACCAACTTACTTTGTTGATGGTTGAACTTTAATGATTTGGTACTCGTAGAGTAGAAACAAATACCAGTATCTATTTTATTGACTCTTAAGTACATATTTAGAATCATACCTAGATATAACTTACTTCTAAAAGCTCATGTGGGAAATGGGCACTCAGCGAAGCAGGTGATGGTGGTTTTTTTGTAAGCGCAGCTGAGTCGGGTAGATTTTTCTCTAGTACTTTCCAGGTCGGAAGTTGGTGCTTCTGTGCTGGGTGACTGGAATTCATGCCTTTGCTTGGGTCCTTTTCATTTGGAGCCTTCTGATGCCTATCGGATAGGAGGGGAGCTTGGGCTGGGAGCCAGGGGTGAAACTGCTGACTACAGGATTAGTTACTAGTAGAGCAGGAGGGAAAGAATAATACCCCCATTTCAATATTGTTTTAATTTGCACTGCTTCTGTTTTTACTGTTATTGAGTATATTTCTCCGTAATTTAAAATTTTTTTCTAAGTTAAACTTATTGGGGTAACTTTGGTGAACAATGTGTAAATTTCAGGTGTACACATTATGATACAACATCTGTAGAAAGAACAGTTTTTGATGTTATAACACTAACTGTACAAAAACAATTCTAATGTTTGTCTAAAATGAAACTTGAGGGAATCAGATTATGGAAACTGCCAGCCACTTAAGGGAAATAATTATTCTGGAATAATGTCCAATAAGTAAATGGGTGCTGGATGTCTATTTTGAAGAATTCTTTGGGGAACGTGGTTCATGAATTACTCCTGATGTATAAAAGATGGTATTCTATTTAAAGAGTTTATTGGGAGCTCTATGAAGTGGATATTTTTTTTGTAATATGAATAATTACCTATTTGTTGACCAGAATTCTGTATGTACTCTTACTTGTGTAATTTTGGGAAAATTATTAGGTAATGTACCAGAAGAATGAGTCTAATGGTGATGAATGCTCAGTTTCTTAACCCTGTACTGCTAATCTTACTGGGTCAGATGTTTGATTGAACAGATTAGTACTTGCATATGTGTAGGAATTCTTACTTCCTTGGTTACCCAGGGTAAATATTTACACAATGTGAGTAACTTTTCTGCTAGCTAAAGCAATATATAGTAGCTTTGAAATCTGTTCGTTAGAAAATCTTGTGTTAGAGTGTATTTTTAAGGCTTCTGTAGAAAATTTAAAGCCTTATACAGAAGCAGAGATAAAGTACACATCCTGAAGCTTTTACAATTGTTAGCACGAGTTACTTAAAAACGAATCCCACTTAGCATTTAAAATGTAAATGGTGTTAAAATCCTTTTTTTATATAATTTTTTAAAATTGAATGTATTGGGGTGACATTGTTTAATAAAATGATATAGGTTTCGGGTGTATGATTCTGTAATAATACACCTTCTGTCTACTGTATTGTGTTCTGCACTGCAAGCCAGATCTCCTTCCATCACCAGTATGTATGGCCCCTTTCCCTCTTGTAACCCCACACTGTTGTCTGTGTCCCTGAGCGTTGTTTGCTTGGGTCTTGCTTAATCGCTTACCTTTTCCACCTAGCCTCCCAACTCCCATCCCCTCGGACACCTGTCAGTCTGGTCTTGGTATCTTTTTTTCCTGAAATTGACATTCTCATTATCTCTTTAGTATATTGCTCCTGGTGAGTGCGCTTTTTTTTATTGTCTTATGATATAAGAATGCTTCTTCCTTCTCCATTTTGTGATCACTGACAGGTCCTACAGACAGGAGCAGGACCTGAGTTTGCTTAATCGACACATTCTTTAGAGTTTCCTAAGGGGTAGGTGGGCTCTGTGGCATTTATTTGTGCTCATCTTCTGGGGGAGTAGAAGGGACAAAGGACTGGGCTGTGAATCTTGTCTAAGCTGCTGTTTTGCTGTGGTACTTCAAAATAAGTGAGTTATTGAACGTGGAGAGGAAAACTGACTGTGGTGCTAATTCTAGAAGTTAAGTAATTTATTTCACTTGAGATATCAAGGCTAACTGCTAGTCTAGTCTTTCTTTTTCTTTAATAACTAGTTGACTATAAATTCTTTTGCCTTCCTCCCCTCCCCTCCCCTCCCCTCTCATCCTCTCCCCTCCCCTCCCATCCTCTCCCCTCTGACAGTGTTGAAGAAGAGGAAGAAAAAGAGGGTGTGTATGTGTGTATAATAGATATTAGTATATACGATATATAGTATACTATATATGCATATTCACATATGTGGGCATTTGAACTAAGGTTTTTTGTGCTTTCTTTTTCTTTTAATGTTTTCTGTACTGTCGGCTCCTTTGGCAGCCTGAAATGTGTGGACCTCTTAGGATGTTTTTACATGCATAAAGTAAAACACATAGGATTATGAAGAAACTAATTATTTTGAAATAAAGCAAAAAGTTAAACTCATAGTAGCATGCAATTATTAACATAATAAGTAACAAGTTCTAAGTTCCAGCAACACATCTGAATTTCACAATAATGAGTGTAGATGGTATGTGAGGATCTGCAACAACTTAATGTGGTATGAAAAGAACTGATTTATGTCGATGTCAAAAATTACAAGTACTGTAGTTGTACTGTGGTTTAATGCCATCATTTATAATTGAAAAGAGGTGCTAGATTTCAGGGGGTAGTGAAAACAAGCATATGATCTTCTCTTGCCCCTATCCAAATCCCCTGAATGCTATCCATGGACCCCTTGGCTGTGATCTCAGATTAAGACTATTCTGCACTAAGGGTTTGTGTCCTGTAGTGCTTAATTTGAGGCTAACAGGTTTGAACTTAGAAGAGAGTCATCAGATGAAATGTAGTTCAAACACTGTATCTGCCAGTTTCAGTCGCTCTTTAAATGAGCAATAACAATCTAAAGATGCTGGATCTACAAATGGTCTCAATATGCACCCTGTGACTGTCTTCTTTTTTCTTCTCGGGCTGCATTTTCTTACAATATATTAGTTTGTAGTTAATATAAAGTTAATATTTTAAGTAATATCTAACATCTTTGTTGGCTATTACTATCTTTTACTTTTATGGGTTTTCTTTTCCTTTTAAAAAACATTTTAATTCTTCTGCAGGATTCGGAAACTTCAGATACGAAATATCCCGCCTCACCTACAGTGGGAGGTAAGAATTTCTGTATTTAAAATTAAGATTTTGGCATCTAAGCATATTGTTAGTTTTCACAAAGGTTTTTCTTCTCTCATCTCTTGTACTAGAGACACAAAAGTTTTCTCTCTTATGGTTTGTGTCTTGCTGTGTGTGGGCTTTTCTTTGTAAGGGCGTTCTGTATCTTTTAAAAATTGCCCTCTGAGGTACTTAAAAAAAAAAGTGAATTAGTTTCTTGGGTACTCTTCCTTATTTCATCTCATCCCAACAGGTTCTTTTTTTTTTTTTTTTTTTAAGCTTTCTGACGAGTTTGCCACTTGTATTTAAATATGAAGTCCCCTGTGACTTATGCTTTATTTTAAAATGTTACTCTTTTTCCCTTTGCTCAGATGGTGGCACTGTAGTCACTGGGCACAAACACAAACTAAATATTTAGCACAATTGATTAGCCTTTTCCAGCAGCTTTCAAAGTATAATAATGATGTCATGGCGAGAATCTGACACACCAGTGGTTGAAGAAATAGAAGAAAATGTCTGTTGACTTGTCCAGGTGAGGGAACCTGAAAGTTCTTAAACCCTACCTTGGAGAGGTGGTACAGGAAAAACCGCTCCACTCTTACGTATTTTTAATATAAAAGTCAAGGGTAGCTAGCTTTGTGTGTTTCACATTCGTCTTCTAAAATGACATTTGATGAGTAACTAAACCAGAACCTTTATCAACAAAGCAAAGTATGGCTGAATGGTTTCTCTGGTGGTAAGTTGAGAGAGGTTGATCTGAAGTTCAATTATCCCAGGTTCAAGTTGGTAACAAATCATTTATGCTCAGAATATTTTACACAGCATTTATATTCAGAACAATATTATTTATTGAGTTTAATCTTTGTAGGAGGAATTGGTTCTTTAGTATATGCTTGAATATTTTTCAAGCTATATAATATATATGTAAAAGTATACTTTTATAGATGGAAACAGGATAAATAAGATTAAGCTGAATGCATCTTCCAGTTTTAGATTAACATTTGTTTAGGAAATTGAGTGGCTTGGAGGATGGGTCCACACATCAAGTGTTGTGGTTTTGTCCCTTAGTTTTAACATGGGCCATGTTAAGTGTGATTTTTTTGCTTCTATATTATAGCTTTCAATGAAATAGTCAAATGGTAGCAGCCAATTTTAAGTAAGTAAATTATTAAAGTAGTATATTGTAGCAATTTTTGGCTCATGGCACACATAAACTACTTACTAAAATTCTGCAGCACACCAAAAAATATATACTTTTTGCTTATCTGACAAAAAATTGGGTATAATTTTGATTCATTCACAGTGGATTGCTATTGTTGTGTTAGTTGTTGTCATTTTTTTATTTGACAATCTAAGGAAAAAGAGGTCAGTACCTCTGGCTGTTGCATAATTTAAATCTTTCAGCGATTGAAAATCGCTGGTATATTGGATAAGGGCAAGTAGCAATTTCTTTTTCTTTTCTTTTTGGTGGAGTAGGGGAGAGACAGGAACATCAAGCTGCCCTTGTATTTGTCCTGACCAGGGAATCGAACTGGCAACCTCTGAGCTTGGAATGGTGCTTCAACCAATGGAACTATCTGGCCAGGACTTAATTTTTTTTTTTTTTTTTTTTTTTAAGAGAGAGGGGAGGGGAAAGGGAAGCATTCATTTATTGTTGCACTCAGTCGTACATTCATTGGTTGCTTCCCATGTGTGCCCTGACCGGGGATTGAACCTGCAACCTTGTAGCTTTGGGATGACACTCTGACTGACTAAGCTAACTGGCTAGGGCCCAATTTTCTTTTGATTCATTCTTAACATCTGTTCAAATTTAGATTGCAGTGGCTTCTTGAGCACTTAGTTTATTGTAGTTTTGGTGGCTTTTCAAGCTTTTAGTTTATTGCATTCTTATTCTGGGTCAAATTTAACCTCATTCATGACACTAAATCTTCATTTGCCTACATAAATAAAATAAATCTTTTTTTTTTTTTTTTTTTTTACACAGGGACAGAGAGAGAGCCAGAGAGAGGGATAGATAGGGACAGACAGACAGGAACGGAGAGAGGTGAGAAGCATCAATCATTAGTTTTTCGTTGCCGTTGTGACGAAAGTTGTTCATTGATTGCTTTCTCACATGTGCCTTGACCGCGGGCCCTCAGCAGACTGAGCAATCCCTTGCTGGAGCCAGCGACCTTGGATCCAAGCAGGCGAGCTTCTTTCTCAAGCCAGATGAGCCCGCGCTCAAGCTGGCGACCTTGGGGTCTCGAACCTGGGTCTTCCACATCCCAGTTCGATGTTCTATCCACTACGCCACCACCTGGTCAGGCTAAAATAAATCTTTTATATTTCATTTTACCCTCCCCATAGCCCTTTAAGGTTAAGGTGAAGTTGGTGATGTTATTTCCATTTTCAGATGGGCAAGTAGGATTCAAGTCATTAAGCAAGAACACAGAAGAATTCTAAGACATTTGGAGCTAGACTTTGAAACTCCTTTCACCTCTTTCAATTTTTATTTTCTTACAGGAACAGAGAGAGAGAGTCAGAGAGAGGGATAGATAGGGACAGACAGACAGGAACGGAGAGAGATGAGAAGCATCAATCATCAGTTTTTTGTTGTAACACCATAGTTGTTCATTGATTGCTTTCTCACATGTGCCTTGACCGCGGGCCTTCAGCAGACCTAGTGACCCCTTGCTCGAGCCAGTGACCTTGGGTTCAAGCTGGCGAGCTTTTTGCTCAAGCCAGATGGGTCCCCCGCGCTCAAGCTGGCGACCTCAGGGCTCGAACCTGGTCCGCATCCCAGTCCGACACTCCACCCACTGCGCCACCACCTGGTCAGGCTCACCTCTTTCAAATTTTTTAAATGGTGGTTTGACATTTTGGCCAACAACAAAATTTACCGAGGGCTTTTCCTTGAAGACTTGAATGAAACCTGTCACTTTGTATCACTTTCATATGTGCACAGAGCGTGCTGGCAGTTTGATGACAAAGCTTCATCTCAGACAGTGATGAGCAGGCGCTTGCAGGGCCGGCTCCCTTTCGCTCGGAGGGCCCAGACTCCTGGTGAATCTGAGAATCACCGAGATTGGAAAGCCTGCTCAGTACGCGCCTCTTGGTGTGATGCGATAGGAAACACGTAGACACGGATGAAATATTCTAGTCTAAAAAATTAGAGGTTTCATTGGATCCACCTTCTGTCTAACTTTTTTTTTTTTAATTTCTTTTTATTTATTTATTTTTAAAGAGGAGACACAGAGAGAGAGAGAGAGAGAGAGAGAGAGAGAGAGAGAAAGGGGGGAGGAGCTAGAAGCATCAACTCCCATATGTGCCTTGACCAGACCAGTGCAGGGTTTGAACTGGCGACCTCAGTGTTCCCAGGTCGACGCTTTATCCACTGCGCCACCACAGGTCAGGCCCTTCTAACTTTTGAGTTTATAATACATACAGAAGATAGAGGCACCACTTAAATGCCACCCAGAAACAAATAGCCACATCCAGAAATATGGGACATCTCGGGACAATCGATGTGTCTCTCTCGATCAGCAGTGCTATGTTAAAAGGGAAGGAGGCTGCCACAGAATTAGACTTCCTGGGATAACAAAAAAGCCAACTTACACTTGTCACAAGTTATTTGTGAGCTGTGTAAACAGTCCTTTGAGGCAGCATGAAGTATCTAGAAAAGCCTTAGAATTTTTGGGGTGGCCTTTGGGGTCGGAGTGGGTCCACGACTTTCTGGTTGTGTGATCTCTGAACAGGTTTTAAAATTCTCTGAGCCTGATTTTCCTGATCACTAACATGGGATGATGGTAGCAGCCACCTCATTGGCTGGCTGGCTGTGATTGAGCAATAATAGGATTATGCACGCTGAAGCCCTTGTAACAGTGCGTGCCACTGACGTGCACACAGCTTTTTAGCTACACTATGAATGAACAACACAGTCACCTCCTCCTGACCTTGTTCTTCTCTTGGTCAGACCCAGCCCAGAGCACGGAAAACACCAGGCATTTCACCAGGGGGAAGTTAAGGCAAAGAATCAGATGGGCACTGGAGGGACTGAAAGAGCCAAAAGGAAAAGCAGGGGTGGTAATTGCAGGGAGCAGCCACCACCCTGAGGACAGAGCAGGTGACACGTGAGTGAGGATGCTCTGGGCTGTGGCTGGTGCCTGGGAGGAGGGGAGGAGGAGGTGATGAAACTGGCTGAAACCCATTGCAGATAGAATGATGCTGATGAGAGCAGCTGATAGATGGGAAAGAGTAAGTCCCATGGCCTCTACTCCTGCCTTCCAGGCTCCCCCCAGTGCCTTCTATCTGCAGAAACTAACCAGGGCTTGGAGGCAAGGGAGCAATGGAGTCCTAACCCCTGTATCGAAAAGTCAGAAGAAGGTGGATTTGGAACTGAGAGCTTAAAGTCCAGCTGGAGTTCAAGCCCAGAAGTGAAAACTCCTCTCCTGTTCTGCCAGTCCTCCAGTAAGCCATTTCCTGAGATGTCACCAAAGAGGGGACAGAATCTGGGACCATGGCAGAAATGGTAGAGCGGGGCTGCATGGCATTTTATAAGAATTGTAGCTGGACTGTTACCTTTATTCCACTATGCTATCTTTATTTTATGTTTGTTTATTGTTTATATTATCTTCATGGCACCACGTACTGCCGAATGTTACCAGGGGATTCCTCTCAGGGTCCTGTGTGCTGTGGGTGTCAGACGGGTTAACCATTGTGTTGTAGACGCTGATAAACCACCTGCCTGGGTTGGCTAAATGTATTGCTCAAGTGTTTTGGGCAGATAAAGATATGGGGAAGCTATATTTTATTTTAGAAATTTAATGGGGTGACATTGATCAGTAAGAGTACCATATATAGGTTTCAAGTAAAAATTTCTATAGCATTTGGACTGTCGATTGGTTTGTGTGCCCATTGCCCTAAGTCAATTCATTTTCATCACCATATATCTGTGTCCCCCCCACCCCCATCCCCACCCCCGCAACTAAGTTTTAGAAGGGCCTGTTGTGGGAGAGTTAGCTAAGTTTGTTTCCTCCCAAATATGCAAATGTAGAAGGGAGATTGAAGAAACTGTTTGTTCTCCGCCTGTCTCCCACTTGCTGAGATGCTTGAAGAGTAGATTTTTGGTGTCACTAGAACTAGAAGGCTTCTCCACAGCAGTCCCAATTTCGGCACATCTAGGTCCTCAGAGGCCTGAGGGGGGTGAAGTAGTGTGATGAGGACAGAAGGAATATCTTGGGTGAACAGCACCCAAGTCAGGGAGTGACAAAGCCCCAGAGGACACTTGACTTTAAAGACCTTTGAGAATACTTTTTTAAAAAAATTGATTTTAGAGCCTGACCAGGAGGTGGCGCAGTGGATAGAGCGTTGGACTGGGATGCGGAAGACCCAGGTTCGAGACCCCGAGGTCGCCAGCTTGAGCGTGGGCCCATCTGGCTTGAGCAAAAGCTCGCCAGCTTGGACCCAAGGTCTCTGGCTCCGGCAAGGGGTTCCTCGATCTGCTGAAGGCCCACAGTCAAGGCATGTGTGAGAAAGCAATCAATGAACAACTAAGGTGTTGCTACGGCAACGAAAAACTAACAATTGATGCTTCTCACCTCTCTCCGTTCCTGTCTGTCTGTCCCTAGCTATCCCTCTCTCTGACTCTCTCTCTGTCCCTGTAAAATAAGTAAATAAATAAATAAATTTATTTTAGGGAGAGAGAGAGAGAGAAACATTGATTTGTTGCTCCACTTATTCATGCATTGATTGATTCTTTTATATGCTCTGACTGGGGATCGAACCTGTAACCTTGCTGTATTGGGACAGCGCTCCAACCAACTAAGCTCCCTGGCCAGGGCAAGAATACTTTTCATTTTTATTAAGATTTTATTTATTCATTTT
Organism: Rhynchonycteris naso; assembly: GCA_037038555.1. NCBI lineage: Eukaryota > Metazoa > Chordata > Mammalia > Chiroptera > Emballonuridae > Rhynchonycteris > Rhynchonycteris naso. Next base: position 135,514,806 of record CM073002.1, on the reverse strand, counting down.
AGAGAGAGAGAGATAAGGTGGGAGTGGAAAGCATATACTTTCCGTAGACGCCTTGACCAGGCAAGCCCAGGGTTTCGAACCGGCAAACTGAATGTTCCAGGTTGATGCTCTGTCCACTGCGCCACCACAGGTCAGGCCATTTTCTAAATTTAAGGAGTATTTTTCTGCATTTGAAAAATAACCAAAATTCCTAATAAGTACTCACAAAATTGTAAAAACTGTATTTTCTCTGAAAGACATGTAAGATCCATTAATTATGTAAATGAAGTGTCAGTGTAAAGGGCAAGTTTAGGCTCTCCTTGTGGGGTCAGGTGACAAAAGTCCAGTGTTTCTGGAAACTTGTGTGTCAAACAGTGTTGAGCCCCAGACTTAGCAGCCTGCATCGTAAGACCCTGCGTGCTGACAGCGCCCTGACGTTGCTCATGCCTGGAGCCACTGCGGTTTCTGAGGCGAAGGTCTGAATATGTGGTCTGGCAAATACTTATGAGCAATGTACATGCTTTAAAGTCACAGTATTGTTACAAAATTGGGAATGTATGTTGGCGTTTCCTCAAGGATTGGATATCCAGTTTTTTCCTGGCCTGAGTTGAGCTGAGAAGATGAGAGTCTGCGGAAGAAGCTCTCGTGAGGTTTCTGCAGCGTCAGGCCTGTCTGTGCCATGTGTGTGGTCTGGCGTGATGACTAAGGGGAGCAGGAGCTGTCTTCTGGGCTCAACACGGGAGTCAGGGGGCGGGGGCAGCCCTTTGGAACTGAAGCACCCTCAGATTGCATCCAGGCTGTGACTTTCATGACTTGGTTTCTGGTTCTTGATGTGGAGCACAAGTAACCAGTATACTAAAAATAAAGAAACCAAAGTTGAGTATTGCAGCATAAAAAACTAGTTTTTTTTTCCTTTCTCGTAGTGGAGTTACTTTAATGATTTCTTTGAAAGGTCTTTTTGGTGCTTCTCTATGAGCATGTAGCAATTTTTCGAGGTAAGTGAATCTTACAGGGAATCTTTAAGAAAGCTCTTCTTTTGTAGGGCCCAAGGGTGGCCTAACAGGGCACTTTATTTAGGGTTTGGCTTGTTAGTTTTGAATACAGCTCCTAGTAACCAGTTTGGAGAAAGTAGACTTCTAGGGTATAGAAAATATTAAAATGCCCAAGGCTTCTGTCATGGTTAAAAGTTTATTTCTTGGCCCTGGCCAGTTGGCTCAGTGGTAGAGCGTCAACCCAGCGTGTGGAAGTTCCAGGTTTGATTCCCAACCAGGGCATAGGAGAAGTGCCCATCTGCTTCTCCACCCTTCCCCTTCTCCTTCCTCTCTGTCTCTCTCTTCCCCTCCTGCAGCCAAGGCTCCATTGGAGCAAAGTTGGACTGGGCGCTGAGGACAGCTCCATGGCCACCCCTCAGGCGCTAGAATGGCTCCAGTTGCAATGGAGTAACGCTCCAGATGGGTGGATCCTGGTCCAGCACACGCAGGAGTCTCTCTGCCTCCCCGCTTCTCACTTCAGAAAAATACAAAAAAGAAATGTTTATTTCTTTGTGTTTTGGTGATGGTCAGTGTCACATTCATGGTAAGATGTAGTGGGGAGAAGCCTTAGAACTTCTCTGTCAGTTATATTTGGGTAAGGTATGTTTACTCTTTGGTAGGAGGGCTGAAGCTTTAGAAAGATGTCCACATTTCTGAACATAATGAAAGATGCATTTTAATAAATAAGGTGGAAATCTCAGAAAAATAGCTGTCTTCTTGTGAGATGGGGCAATGGATCCACATTATAGTTAGAAGAATGCTTAATGAAGGTGAGTGGTACCGGTCAGAAATTTTCAAAAGATTAATAACAGCTTCTTAAAGTTATCTCAATGAAGTCTGTTGTTTACTTTTTTCAAAATATTTTACTTCTTGATTTTTAGAAAGAAGAGGTTGGGAGGAGTGGGAAGCGTCAACTCTTAGTTGCTGCTTTTCATATGTGCCTTGACAGGGCAAGGCCAGGGTTTTGGACCGGCGACCTCAGCATTCCAGATTGACACTCCATCCCCTGTGCCACCACAGGCTGGGCAAATCTGTTATTTTCTTTCTGTATGCACTCTGAGTGTCGTATGAGAGATCAGTTATAGGGGACCTGGCTATACTTGGAAGTAGAAATAGTATCATTAAGCTAGGCTCTTGCAGAAGGGAAACGAAGGGAGTTTTTATTTAGAAAGAAATAAGGAAGGAAGTAAAAAGTAGTCTGGAGGGGGGAACAAGACAAGAGCATAGCGGATATAAAATAGTTCAAGGAGAGCCTGCATAGTAACATGCGGGAGGAAGGTGTGCTGACAGTCAGAAGGCTGTCTTGAAGGTTAGGGGGAGGTGGGATGACTTCCAAGCGAAGAGGTTTGGGCAAGGATCATGGAATCTTCTAGGTGAAGTCCCTGGCGGATGTAGGTGCCTCTAAGGGAAGGAACTGTCACTCGTTTTTATCTCCCACATGCTGATTCCTGTTTGGTACTCTGCTCAGGTGTTACCTGGCACAGGATGAATACGTGTGTTACTGCCGAACAGAAACGGGGTGAGACCGACCAAAGCCTTTAAGTATAATTGACGATGTAAAGCTCACAATATGAAATACTTTAACTTGATCAAGCAGAACATCTGTAGGAGCCCTGGGATTGACATTAACCATGAACCAAACACAGAAGTTACCAGAGGCATTGATGTTGAATATTAGAAATAACCCACTGGATGGTAGCCTTCTGCAGTAGGACATGTTGGAGTTGTAAATAAAGAAGTAGCTGATAAACAGTGTTCTGGGTGGATGCTTTTCAAACATTTTCCTCAAAGGAGGTGGTATGGCTGAAGCCAGGTGTGTGAATACGGTTCCGTTTGACCTCTGGGAATCCTCTGGGAGGCTTTGCGGGACTCTGAAAATCACTGTGACATCACTGAATTTGAGTGAACAGTTGTTAAAGATAGTCTAAATAATTCTGAAGGAACGTAATAGACAATTTAGGGAGAAGATTGATACAAATAGGTGATCTTTCTTTATACCATGGTCTGACTGAGTCCTGGCTGACTTTTAGAAAGCACTTATGTGCTGGGGGCTGGATTAACCCAGTTTATCTTCACAATATTGCCGTGTCCCCACCTTACAGATGAGGCAGCCGAGGCAGAAAGGTGAAGTAACTTGTCCAGAGTCATGCATCTGGAAAGTGTCAAGATCTGCTCTTACTCAGGTTACCCAAACAAAAAGTTCCCCCAAAAAGCAAGTTTCTATTTCCCATAATTACCGTTACTTATTTGCTTTCAGTATGTCCCTGAAAGTTTGACAGTGAACCCAGTAGAAACTGGGTCCTCCCAGGTCTGGAGGAAATAGGTGGTTATGAGTAATGAATGGACTTGGTCAGGTTATTTGGGGCAGTTGTTGGTAAACTCTTTTTTTTTTTTTTTAGAGAACTGTGATCAAATAGAGTTCTTTATGCATCGTTGCTCTAGGATGGGTCAGAGCAACCTTTGCCTCATTAGAAATAATTCAATAAAAGGTGTGGCGGGGGGATACAGAGTTTCCTGATGTCCTGTTGTATAACTGGCATATGAGACAAATATTTCTGGGTGTTTACCATGTCCTTGTACTATGATGCCTGACTTTTGTCCTGTGCTTTCATAGTTCTTCTGGGTTGGTCATCTCAAGGTCTGCATGCCCTTTACTTAAAACCTTCTATGGCTGACCAGGCAGTAGTGCAGTGGATAGAGCATCGGCCTGCGACACTGAGGACCCAGGTTCGAAACCCTGACGTCACCAGCTTGAGTGCAGGCTCTTCTGGCTTGAGCATGGGGTTGCTGGATTGAGCATGGGATCATAGACATGACCCCATGGTCACTGGCTTGAAGCCCAAGATTGCTGGCTTGAGCCCAAGGTTGCTGGCTTGAGCAAGGGGTCACTGGCTCAGCTGGAGCCCGCGGTCAAGGCATATATGAGAAAGCAATCAATGAACAACTAAGGCATTGCAAAGAATTGATGCTTCTCATCTCCCCCTCCCCCCCCTCTCTTTCTCTCTCAAAACAAAGGGAGAGGCAGAGAGATTCCCGCATGTGCCATGACCAGGATCCGTCCGGCAAGCCCACTAGGGGGCAATGCTGTGCCTACCTGGGGCATTGCTCTGTTACAACTAGGAGCCATTCTAGCGCCTGAGGTGGAGGCCATGAAGCCATCATCAGTGTCCGGGGCCAACTTTGCTCCAGTGGAGCCATGGCTGCAGGAGAGGAGAAGAAGGGGGACAGAGAGAGAGAGAAGTGGGGGGGGGGTGGAGAAGCAGATGGTCGCTTCTCCTGTGTTGCCTGACCGGGAATTGAACCCAGGACATCCTCACACTGGGCTGACACACTACCACTGAGCCAACCGGCCAGGGCTTAAAAAAAAAACCCTTTATTTATGGAAATACAAAACATAAAAAAGAGACTAATATAATGACACTATTTCAACCATTATCAATATATAATCAGGCTGTTGTCTCTACTCTCCTCACCCTTTTCTAGATTATTGTGAGGCAAAATCATCTCTATTAGTTTGCTAGGATTGCTATTAAAACAAAAACCCACAAAGTGAGTGGCTTTAACAACAGTTACTTTTTTTTTTCTAAAGGCTTTTGAAATCTTATAACAAGGTGTTGACACACGTGGTTCCTTGGCATGTGGCAATGTATCTACAATCTTCATGTGACATTCTGCATGTGTATGTCTAAATCTCTCCTTTTTATAAGGACCCAAGTGCTGTTGGATTAGGGCCCATCTGAATGACCTCATTATTAACTTGATTATCTCAGTAAAGACTCGATCTCTAAATAGTCACAATCGGAGGTATTTCCTCATGAGTTTTGGGGGACACAGTTCAACCCCATCACAAGTTTCTTTTAAATATTCACATGTTAAATTAATAGTAAATCTCAAATGTCAGATCAAACTGTTCATATCTCCTTGATCACATCAACTTATAAAAAATAAATGCTTTGTTTGAGTCAGTATCCAAACAAGATCTTTTTCAAGGCATTTAATCAATAGGTTATTCTCACTGCCCTTTACCCCCCACCCCCTTTTTGTGTGTGCAGCATAGTTATTGGTTTGTATGCTCTGTAGAATGTTCTACACACCTAGTTTGCTGAATTCCATTCATGGGCGATCCCTTAACGGGTTCCTCTGACTCTTGGGGGACTTGGATTAGACTCAAGGTCACTTTGTGTTTGTTTGGACAAGGCAAAGTAACAGGTGGTTATGTATTGTTCCATCAGGATGTACACGATAGAATGTTTGTCTCTGTGATGTGAATGCCATTGATCATTGCTTAGATTCATTGACTGTGTGCTTGCAGGACAGTAATACTCTAATTCTAGAATGTCTACATGTATTAGTTGGAGTGCATCTGTAAAGAGAAACTTGTCCTCATCAGTGATGTGATCACTTTAAGGTAAAGTTTGAGATATAAAACATGCCTGATTCTTGCCATTTGTTCTCTACCTTATAAATAGTGGGTGCCGTGACATCCTACAAGGATGACCAGTGAGTTTTTTGTTTTGTTTTGATTATTTTTTAAACCAGTTTTTATGTGTGTAATTAGGAGCTCATGACTTTAAACATACTTTGGGTTTCAGAATTATTGGAATCATTCATACCGATACTCAAAATTATTCTAACCTGAGAGGCTGGGCATTAATTTTGCAATAGCCTTTCTGTGTTTCTTCTTTGGAGGAAATCACCAGGTTATGAATCTTACAAATCATCTTAGAAAGTGGCGCTCAAATTTCCAGGCCCCCACCCATTTCCCCTGCTACACACGCACTCCCTGCTGTGAGGATGTAGAGGGCTGGCCATGGGCGGGCCTCTCAAATACATCTGTGCGAGAGTTTGAGTCAGTTGCGAGCAATCTTAGAGACATAGTATTGCAATGTGGGTGTGTGTTTTGCATGGACCAAGTAGAAGCCAAAAGAGCATACAGTTTCCAAACCACGTATGTGCTGAGAGTGGCAAGCTCTAGGCAGGTCTCTGGAATCTGCCATTGGAGATGGAAGCAGCATAGGGAGGAGTAGTTTGAAGAACAGAAATTGAGAAATTTTTTTCCTCAAACATCTTTAAAACCCCAAGTGAACGTGGTAGTCTCTAAGAGCTGAACTTGCTGTTTCATAGACATGGTTTCCTAAAAAGTTTGCAGTTAAAATTATTTTCCTCTTACTATAACGTTTTCTTGTTAACGGACTTTTGTTACTTCTTAAACCTTTAAAATACTTGGGCACACCCAATTCATCAGTAATAGATGCTAGCCAAATTGGTCCTCAAATCTTTTCTAAAACAGCATAAAGCCAGGATCATGTTACATTCTGAGGTGGAGGATCTGGGTGAGCAGCTTGCTAAATAGAATTTTTGACTAAATGTACTCAAGGGTTTAATTAGCAGTTAAGTATAGCAAATTACATGTCCAGGCCCCAAGTAGTGCCTTGATCTTGGATACACCCTGCCAGAGACTGAGAGCATTGGGAGGGTTTGAGGAAACCCAGGTTTGCTTTAGAATCCTACTGTCCCACATGACCAATGAATTTTGAATGGGGATAAGTCTAAGGCGTTTGTTTGCAAGGGCTGCTTTTTGTCACTCTCTTAGCAATATTGTGATTTCTTCACCCCAAAGATTTCTTAGGAGATACATGGCTATCATAGGAAACAAATAGCAATGGACGGAGGCATTCTTCTTGACTTTTGACCTCAGTCCACTCTCTTCTCGCACTTTGTCTTGACCATGTTCAAGTCTGCTGTAACGGGTTTACTTCCTCTGTCCAGTCCTCAAGGAATTCATGTATTTGACTCTGCCCATTGTTCAAATGAGCTTAGAGAGTAGGAGAGGAGAGCTTTTTCTTTTTGACATCACCTTCTTCAGGGAGGGGCAGAGATGGAGAGAGTCAGAGAGAGGGACAGACAGAAAGGAAGGGAGAGAGATGAGAAACGTCAATTCCTCGTTGTGGCTCCTTAGTTTATTGATTGATTTCTCATATGTGCCTTGACGGGCGGGGAGGGGGGGCTACAGCAGACCGAGTGACTCCTTGCTCGAGCCAGCGACCTTGGGTCCAAGCTGGTGAGCTTTTTTGCTCAAACCAGATGAGCCCACACTCAAGTTGGCGACCTTGGGGTCTCAAACCGGGGTCTTCCGCATCCCAGTCTGACGCTTTATCCACTGCGCCACCGCCTGGTCAGGCTACATCACTTCTTTATAAAACAATTTAAAGGCTAATACACAATTTGATGTTCTCTCTCTTTTTGAGAGGGAGACAGGAAGGGAAAGAGATGAGAAGCATCAACTCGGTAGTTGTGGCACTTTAGTTGTTCACTGATTGCTTCTCATATGTGCCTTGACCCAGGGTCTCAAGAGGAGCCAGTGACCCTTTCTCACGCTAGTGACTCTTTGCTTAAGCTGGTGACCTTTGGGTTTTGAACATGTGTCCTCTGTGTCCCAGTCCAACGCTCATTACTGTGCTACTGCCTGGTCAGGCTTTTTTCCCCCTCGATTATATAATATTCTTTGTAGAAAATTTGGAAATTAACTAGGAAAGAAGAAAAGTCTTTCTTCCAACGTCAACATTGTTATGTGATTTATAATACGATCTAGTACAGTGGTTCTTAACCTGGGTTCTGTCGAACCCTAGGGGGTCGATGAGTCGGTCTCAGGGGTTCGGAGAAGCCTCTGCCGCGGAGGCCAGAATAAAGTAATACCGTCATTTGTTGTGAGTTCATGCACTTTGTTGGTTTTGTTCTTTGAGCAAGGTTATGTTCGTGCACGGCTCATTTTGTGCACCAGTAAAAAAACATATACCTATGTCTTGAATTTGGGGAAAAAAATCATATTTATCACTAAAGAAGGGTTCGGTGAATGCGCATATGAAACTGGTGGGTTTGGTACCTCAAAAAAGGTTAAGAACCACTGATCTAGTATGATAGGTGTTCTTCGACATGGTTATCATGTTATATGTATAATTTTATATTCTGTTATGTCTTAAAATTTTTCTTTTTAAAAAAATTTAGCAGAAATTCTCATACCATAAAACTTACCCCTTTAAGAATGTACAGTTCAGTGTTTTTTAGTCTGCTCACAGGGTGAGGAACCATTCCCATGCTCCAGTCTGGACCATTTTTATTATTCCAAAAGTAACCCAATAGCTATTAACAATCACTGACCTCCCTGTCTTCCAGCCTCTTCCCAGCCCCTGGCGACCACTCAGCTACTTGCTGTCTGTATGGATTTTCCTGTGCTGCATGTTTCATAGAAACAGTCACTCAGTGTGGTGTTTCCAAGGTGCACCCATCCTGTAGCGTGCAGTCCATCCCTTTCTGTGGACAGTATTACTCCAGTGTCTGAATGTCACATGTTTATATCTGTTCATCAGTTCCAGGGATTTTATTGTAGGGCTCCATAGAGCCCAGTAGAAGAACTACGTAATGCACATCTGAGGGAGTAATATTTATGGGAAATGTTCCTATCAGTGCTTATTTTGGAAGCTTTCTTTTTCTTCTCTAGCTGCACTTTATTTCTATTTATTTATTTATTTAACTTTAAACAAGGGGCGATTGGTACAAACAATGCCAGCCTCTGGGATAGTCTGCCACCACTTTTGTGGGCCACTTAATTCTGGATATTTCCCCCCCTCGTTTAGATAAGTTACTTCTTAATTAGTGCCTTTAGCCAGAATTAGGTGAGAGTTGTAATTAGGCTTTTGAACTGCTGCTTTCTCTTTGCCGGTAGCAATTTGTAGCTGTTGAGAGAGGTAATCCCTGTCTTTCTGCGAAAGGAATGTTAGTTCCTGAAGCTGGGGTTGGCGTCTAGGATTCCCTCCCTAATTTTGTACTGTGTTTGTGGTTTAGGGGCTGAGACCTGGAGGGAAGGCCTGGCAGTCCCTGCCCTCCTGGCTCACGGCTGGACTCTCCCGTACCTGTGTTCTGTGGGGGAGGCCACAGAAGGCTAGTGTGGAAGGTTTGGGGGACACTGTGACTGAGGGCACCGAAGAAATGACAGCAGCTTGCTAGTGCTGTGGAATTCCATGTGGCAGTTAAACAGAATGATTGGCTACCAAGATGACAGAGGGGAAAAGCAAGATGAGCAATGTCCTATTAAACAAGTTACTTACTTAAAATCTGCCTCAGTTGATTGATTTGCAAAATGGGGATAATACCACATTGTGAGGAGTAAATAAGAAAGTATGTGTAAAATGTTTAGAACACTAGGTGATACATTAGCTTTACGAAAGTTAGAAACAAAGTATTTGTCTCCTGTAGGTGTCTGTGTGAAGATATAAGCATATATACATAGTTTTTTAAAAAAAGAAACGAGTTAAAATGTATATAATTATAATGTATCATTTTTAAGTGTGCAAGTTAGTGGGTTTTAGCATATTGATGAAGTTGTACAATCATTACTGCTAATTCCAGAACATTTTCATCACCTCCCTCCATTCTCTCCTCCCTCCCGCCCCCGGCAACCACTCATCTACTTTGTCTCTGTGGATTTATCTCTTTCTGATAAATGGAATTCCACCGTATGTGACCTTTTCTGCCTGGCTTACTGCAACGGCATAATGTTTTCGAGGTTCATTCACACTGTAGCATGTACCAGTACTTCATTTTTTTTAATGGATGAATAATATTACGTGGTGTGTGTGTGTGTGTCCCACATTTTGTGTAACCAGTTGGGTTGCTTCTACCATTTGGCAATTGTGAATCATGTTGTTATGAACACGGGTGTACAATTATTTCTTCGAGTCCCTGCTTTCACTTCTTTCTGGATATCTACCCAGAAGTGGAAGTGTTGGATCATACAATGATTTTATTTTTAATTTTCTTGAGAACTTGCCATATTATTTCCCATAGAGGCCACACTATTTTACATTCCCAGCAAAGGATGGGGGTTCTAATTTTTTCATATTCTTGCCAAGGCTTAACTATTCTCCTTTTAAAAAATATAGCC